>OX421375.1:0-600000 GCA_949126905.1 Amorpha juglandis | reverse complement strand
TACCGGGCACAATTCCAGACTCCGGGCTGATACTTTTTTTTATTTGATTGAATGACGAACCGGAGCTAGGCGATCGCCTGATGGTAAGCGCCACGCCTGCCCATAAATAGAAGCAACACCACACGGACCTTTGAATTACAAAGCACTGCATGGCACTGAACTGCGCTCGTCACCCCGAGACATAAGATGTAAAGTCTCATAATGCCCAGTAAATTCACTGGCTTCAATGTCCTTCAAACCGAAACACAACAGTGCTTACACATTGTTGCTTGGCGGCAGAAATAGACAAAGCGGTGGTACCAACCCAGACGGCCTCTCGCATACGAGGGACCTACCACCTTGAAAGTGATAGAGATTCTGAGCATTTCGTGATAGAAAAACCCAATATCACTTTAACCCGATCCGGGGATCGAACCCGAGACCTCAGCACAGCAGTCGTGCCGCATCCTCAATACACCTACGCGCAGAGGCAGTACTATGTATTACGCCAAGCAATAAACCGATTGATTAATGACGCGATTATTTATTCCATAATTAAACAAAAACCATTAATTTGCTCGTAAATGTTTTATGTAATTAAATTAAGGCGCTGTCGTCTCCGTATCACAATGATTAGAAGACTAATTGCATTGAAAAGTAATTACGGTACAACAGAATACATTCCGATACATTTTAGAATATATGATTAATAAGGTGGTAGGTCTTACAAGGTGGTATGCGAGAGGCCGTCTGGGTTGGTACCACCACTTTTTCAATTTCTGCCGCCAAGCAACAGTGTGTAAGCACTGTTGTGTTACGTTTTGAAGGACATTGAATCCAGTGAAATTACTGGGCATTATAAGACTTAACATCTTATGTCTCGGGGTGACGAGCGCAGTTCAGTGCAATGCAGTGCTTTATAATTCAAAGTTCTGTGTGGTGATGCTTCCGTTTATGGGCAGGCGTGGCGCTTACGATCAGGTGAGCGACTTGCTTGTCTCCTCATTCAATCAAATAAAAAATTATAATAGTAATAATATCATTATTTTTCACTAGCCCTATCTTATATACGTCCCACTGCTGGACACGGGCCTACTCTACTGAACGAGAGGGATTAGGCCTTAGTCCACCATGCTGGCCTAATGCGGGTTGGCAGACTTCACATACCTTCGAAAAATCCTATCGAGTTCTCAGATATGCAGGTTTCCTCACGATGTTTTCTTCACCGTTAAATCAAGCGATAATTACACGTAACTCAGAAAAGTCAGTGGTGTATGCTCTTGGAGCTGGTTTCGAACCTGCGATTTTCGTCTCGACAGTTCATACCACTCCCCGCTAAGCTATCGCTGCATTTTAATATAATTCTTAATTTAAAGGTAAACATCCAGTACATTATGATCGGTGGTGGAGTTGTATTGCGTTTGCGGTACGACTGCTGTTCTGAAATCTCGGGTTCGATGCCCGGATATGGTAAAAGTGATATTGGACTTTTCTATCAAGAAATGCTCAGTATCAGCCCGGAGTCTGGAATTGTGCCCGGTATGGCGATAGACTCACCTTTATCAAATCGTGGGATGAAAATAAGCTCGGGGAAATGTGCGAGTACAGATTATTTCTCTGGTAACCTCTTTAAGGATCACAGGCGGTTGTGTCTCTCATTGAAAATCAGCGTTGTAGTACTACTTAGGTCGTACTGCAATATCAAGTTGAATGAGAGGTACCTTTGCTGGCATTTATTTAATTTAATTTTAATTTTAGTTTAGTAATTAATTATGTATAGGAAATGTTTTTATATGTCTGTTAGTTAGTTATTGTCATGTCAGCAATAAATGTTTCTTTCTTTCTTTTCTTTCTTTCAGGCGTGAGCGCATATGTATTGAAATTCTTCAATATTATGGCTTTGGGACTTATTACATAATTCCTATTCAGTTTGTTTACGAATCCATTGTCGCCTTCCCGACACTAAATTCCCGGGACGATGTTCCTTTGTTTCGCGGGATTTTCTGGGAACCCGCAAAAATCAAATTTCGCATTAACAGCAGAGACAGGCATCAAAGTAAACCATCAAAATTTTTTTCACTGGAAACTAAATGCTGAACCCTAAAAACAGTTCATTTTGTATGATAACGCATGAGTTTATTTCCACAAGAATAACCGTATTCGTAATGAAATAGAAAAAATGATTTAATTTAAAAATATTACAAAGGCAAATGGCATATAAAATGGTTTCAGACAGTTATAAAAATAATGTGGCACTACATTGTAAAGATAAAAAATGTGGTTGCTGTCTGGGGCACTTTCGTAACAAATATAGGACGTAAAAAATAATGAATGTACCAGCAATCACGTTATGACGTTTTTTTTTTATTAAATCTTACATACTTTCATCAACAGCTCTCGGTGAGTTTTTTTAAATTAAATTCAGTCCACAAAAAGACTGAATTGGACTTGAATTTAATGATTCCGACACCATTTAAAAGTTCATTTTTGCCGCTATTGACGAAAAATAGTAAAAAATATAATATATTTTTTACTTAGCCTTGGCCACAAAATGATGAAAATTAACAGTGCCATCTGTTGACTGTATAATCATCTAAACTGTTGTATTGTATTTATTTATTTATACTTTATTATGTTACGTAACAGACCACTATCGGTGAGAAGTATTCGCATGGATCACCTAGTATTTATTTATTTTACATACCTATCTATTATATAAATCTCTCAAGAATGTTTGTAATCAAAGCCAAACAGATGATACGCCTTTATGGTCTATCCTTGTCTATATCAGGCAGGCACCCGCATAAGATGTGTCACAGCACATCCTTACATTATCTTAAGGATAATGTGTTTTCCCTTAGAACATTTCATTATCAGGTAAAATATTGCCTCGTTTCTTTACTAGACTATGACGATTTTGGAATCGAAATTATGTGGTTCTCGCGCATTGGTATTACTGTTTTTTTTATTTATTTTTTATCCGAGCACGGCTTAGGGACTGCACCTAATGGTAAGCACAGTGCCGTCCAAAAAACCAGTCACCACCGACAAACATTCGAGTTTATCAGTGGTTACCAGAATCATGCCGGCCTGTATAAATGCTTCTTCAATCTCCGAAGAGGTAACAAGTAAACAGAGGTACCTACGGCGGGACAGAAGGATGAACATTGCAGGGGCAAGAATACAAGGATGTACCCCTATATTCGCCCCAACCAACCATCAAGTCATGTCGCAAGCCCCTCGGAAGAACCGGGTATACTCTGACTGACCCACACAAGGTGTTTTGGGTCGCTAGGTTTTGAGACCATGAGGTGTACGGTGATTGCTATCCGGGCGGATTTGAAAATCTTACCACCAGCAGAGTTGGGTTAACCAAAGGGTGTCAATGGAACCTTACTAATAAGTCACGAAGAATTTGCTACACTGCATATTGCAGTCCAAATACAATATCGACTACCGAGAGACATTGCGCTCCTTGACGGTCCGCAGAATAGGCCGGGCTGAAGTTACGGAATACACTGCCTGACCGCGGAATGTGAATTGCCTGAACGAACAACTACGAAAGATTTTTCATCATGCTATGTTACCTATACATTGCGGTGGTTGCTATCCAGTCAGGTACAAAAATAATCAAATATACACTAGTTTAGTCTGTCTATCTGTCTATATGTGTATATCTGCCAGTTTGTTCGACAGTTTGTATGTCTCTGTGTGATGTCTTTCAAAGAGTGAAAAATTAAGGATTTATAGAACCCGTAGTGGGCGAGCCTGACTCGTATTTGACCGAATTTTATAAGAGTAACGTTTCCATAATGAGAGACTTTCCACGATATGGACAATACAGAAGTCCACAAAAAATACCCCATTAAAATTACGTTAGTAAAGATACATAATTTATCGTTTGCAATAACAGGAATATCTACTTTTTGAGACATTAAAAACTGATTCCATGCCCTTTATTCATTTTCATAGCAATTATTATTCCCAGAACATGACGTAGTTATTCAAAAAACAAAACTTTAGTTACAAAAAGGAACACAAAACGAGACCAACACACTTTTTAAAATAGTCGAGAGCCGAGACAAAAAGCATTTAATTTAAATTCTAAAATGTTATTTCTGTAAATTATTAATAGGTGTGCATTTTTATTCTATCGCAGTTTTAAAAGGTTCTGACAATCAATTATATTCCTCAACTCACCTGATGTTCGCTTGCATATTTTCTACCTTCCAAGACAATGTTTCTGAAAGTGTATTATTTTGTTTGATTTTTTTATCCCAGCACGGCAAAGTGACTGCACTACACCTGATGGTAAGAGTAATGCAATCCAAAAAACTAGCGACCACCAACAAACAATGAGTTTATCGGTGGTGACGAGAGTCATACCGGCCTGTCCCCAAATGTCCGGATGACCGATGCAGGCACAGTAATACAAGGATGTACCCCTATATCCACCCCAACCAACCATCAAGTCATGTCGCAAGCCCCTTGGGAGAACCGGATATACACAGGCTAATCCTGGAACACGATCCACACAAAACGTATGGATCACTATGGCAGGTGTTAACGCCATGTTTAGCGTAATCGCTATCCGGGAGGATATGAATATCCTACCACCAGCAAAAGAATAATTAAGAGATTAATCAGCATGGTCTGCTAACTTTAAGGATTAAGAGCGCCTAAAGCTCTTACCCAAAACTTCTGTGAAGCTGAAAATAACCGACTCGAGCTATCCGCAGTACGTCCAAACAATTAAAAATAGCAAAAAAAAATAAGTTTTATTTACAGTGTCAAAAAGATTTTCTAAGAAGACGGATAAAAAGGGGCAGGAGTTC
Source organism: Amorpha juglandis (assembly GCA_949126905.1). Lineage (NCBI taxonomy): Eukaryota > Metazoa > Arthropoda > Insecta > Lepidoptera > Sphingidae > Amorpha > Amorpha juglandis. The sequence continues at coordinate 595,186 of OX421375.1, read as the reverse complement.
AGTTTGAGAACCAGTTGCATTTGCCTCCGTGCACTGGCGGAATGCTGTTCATTTGAGTCGTATATAACGTGTACAACATTCAACCGGCTCTTTGACTATGGCGTCGTAGAAATGAAGACGTGTCGCATTGTTCTATTCGGTCTGGTGCTCTTGGCTAAATTCAAGTCAGCACTTGTATATTGACCCAACTAGATTTTTTACGAGTTTAAATTGCTCATAGGTGTTGCACTCACAAGCAACCTTTGACACGGCCAGTCGATAGATGGGTGACCGCTAAATGGCATTTCAACTCAGCGCCTCCTTTTCCCTGTTGGTGGTAGGATGTTCGCATCCGCCCGGATAGCGACCACCATACACGGTGTTAAGACCCACCGTAGTGACCCACCTTCTATGGGTTGCGTTCCGGAGTTAGCCAGTGTATATCCTCTTCCTATACATTTCCCATCTCTTATTCTTTCCCGTCCCTTTTGGCTCTGAGATGAGATACTGCAGGGGTTGCCATTATTCCGTTAGCAGGGACCCCTGTAGTTCATCCCAAGGGCATAAAAAACAAAAACCTGAGAGCCTGCATGCTTCAGAGGGCACGTAAAAAGGTGGTCCCGGCTGTTATCAACTGATAGCAGTCGCTAAGCCATGGCAGAGGCCTTCGGGCGGATTAAAAAATTGTCATCACGTTGGCCTAACCATTCGATATAGAATAGAATATGGAGAAAAAGGTCGCTCCTCTAACACCCATAAACAGAAATAACATCGCATGGAACTTTGAAAAGCACTGCACGGCACTGGACGGCGTTTGGCACTCCAAGAAATAAGTTAAGTTTCACTATACATAGGCTAGTCCTGGAACACGATCCATACATATATGTGGATTCATCCATACATCATCCATACATGCATCCATACATGTGGATCACTATGGCAGGTCTTAACACCATGTGTACGGTGGTCGTTATCCAGGCGGATATAAATATCCTACTACCAGGAAAGATTGATTAAGAGATTAATCAGCATGGTCGGCTAACTCTAAGGATTAAGAGCGCCTAAAGCGCTTGCCCAAAACTCTTGTGAAGCTAAAAATACTACCCCGTAATTTTACTGGCTTCAGTGTCCTTCAAATTGTAAATAGAGCAGAAGAGGCCTTATTTATCTCGTATTATCCTGCGGTACACCGTAAAGGCGAGGCAGTGCGTTTGACACGGGCCGGCCATCTGTCATGCCTCGTCACCGATCACCGATACATCAGAGCCCTTTCCGAACACAGCTTTATTTATGTTTTGTGACACACTGGCTATGAATTAGCTAGGAAATGCGATATTTTTAAATTACATAAGCTCATACCAGTATTCCTGAAGGGGTGGGCAGACATGTAACTAGTTTGGTACCCGTTGACCTTTTTTCCGTTTAATGATGTAGGGACGAGCCTGTCACCATAATAATACTAGACCTATATTAAACACATCCTACTGGTGGACACGGGCTTCTTCTACTGAATGAGAGGGGTTAGGTCTTAATCCGCTATACTTACCTAATACGGGTGGGAAGATTTCACATACCTTTGAAATGCTTATGACTTCTCAGGTATACAGGTTTCCTCACGATGTTTCCTTTACCCTTAAACCCTATATTCCAATAACCTATCACCATACTGAGTACAAAATATTCTGATCATGGGCACGGATCAACTCATATGCGATTTTTTTAAATCATAAATTAGTTTTCCCCGATCTAGGATTCAAATACTGGACTTCACGGCTTCTGCTCCTAAAATCGCTGCCACTGGACCAAATAGGACATTTAAATGATAAACATTTAGGGTTACGTGAAACGAGTATTAAAAAAACCACCGCCAATTTAGAATAATAGCAGTCTATACTCTAATAATAATACGAGTTTATTTCAATCTACCCGCATGTTAGTGACATTTCAATACAATTACAATCTATAACTGTTTTATCTCGTACTAGCTTTTGCTCGCGGCTCCGCCCACGTGATCAAACAAACAAACAAACAATCAAACTCTACAGCTTTATAATATTAGTATAGATTTAGGTAGCTTAGCAACGGAAGCCATCAAATAATATTATTTGGGTAGCTTAGCAACGGAAGCCTTCAAATATGAATAATTTTCCCCGTTTTTGCAACATTTTTCACTGATACTTCGCTTCTAATGGTCGCAGCGTAATGTTATATAGCCTAAAGCCTTCCTCGATAAATGGACTATCCAACACAAAAAGAATTTTTCAATTCGAACCAGCAGTTCCTGAGATTAGCGCGTTCAAACAAACAAACAAACAAACAATCAAACTCTACAGCTTTATTATATTAGTATAGATTTGTTGATTTATATGATATCGACAATGTCTTTTATGTATTGTGTTTTTTTTACTTATACATAATAATGTATTCATATTAGTTCGGTCGGACATCGATAAGCGGATACCGGATTGGTCGAAAATCAAAGTGAGAGGTAGAGCCACGCTGTAGACAGTTGTCTACTGCACGAATCGGCCGGCTCGACCGGGTCGTTATCACTGCCTCACAGAAAACCGAAGTAAAGTAGCAGCTTGCTGCTGCGTTTCGTACGGTGTCTGAGATACCTGGTGGCTTAAATCCCCCTCCCCTTCTCAATTCCTAATTATCCCTTTCCTTTAAGGTCGGCAATGCGCCCCTAACTTTTCTGGTATTTTGAGCGTACACGGGCGGTGGAGATCACTTACCATCAGGTGACCCACTCGGTAGTTTGCCGGCCAATGCCATGAAAAAAGAAATGGTGAGACGGTGGTTTAATAAGATATCTCGACCACATATTACCAGAAATCACTAGACGACTTATTTTGATAAAATAAAACAGTAATCAATTACCGCTTTGTTCAAATTCAGGTTAGGTGGATACCTAAATGTCCTTGGTAATGGACAGTAATGGCTGATGAATCGCCACTAATACGCTGGCTTCATATCACCTCATTAGTTATGTTACAGTGTAATTAAGCTTAGAAATCTAGAGATTGTGAGTTTAATATTCCTAACCGGGGAATCCCAAATTGTGTTTGAGATTTTTTTTTTGTAATAGGCTAAAGGGGACGCTTTACTTAACGATGGGTGAACAGCTAGCTGAACCTCTGCTTATTCCTCTGGGGATATGGGTATGAGCATGACTTATACGAGACTATCCCGCCCACACACCCGCCACTGTAACTCCTGTGCACCAGGATCAACAGTGGCACGCATTTTTGTTGACACCGAGCAGTGAAGCTCGGCGAGTCTCTGGGAATGCCTAAATGTCTTTGTCCCGCAACGAAATTAATCAGATAGAAGGTTAGGGAGGAGTTGGAAATATTAATTGTCCACTTCCCTCCATAGCAAAGCGGGAGACAAAATAATGAATTGAGGAGATATTAACCTCAAGTGTAAGGACATTTACAACTGGAGAAGCCAGATGCAAAGCACCACGGATGTCATTAAGTGGGTCCTATCACGCGAGCTGTTATACTTGATTCCAATAATAGGTATGGCAAAAACGCCGGAAAGCACGGAAATTCTTTCTAGTCTCCACAAGATCCATATAGTATACAGCTCCAGATGTTATTTGCATACTGTCTAACATAATGTTGCGCTCATGTTGCCAGAGACTACACTCCCAAAGAATATGATATACACCGGTTGATCCGAAACGCGGCTTGCTGGATCATAGATACTCTTGTCCTTCACTAGTACAGTCTGTGACAATAATCCGAATAGATGGAATAAATTCACCAACAAAAGACATAAACAACCAAAGTGTACAGCCAAGAAAATTAACTTGTCCTAAAGGACAGTGGATAATGTTTGAACAGCTGTGACAAATAAATAAAACTAGGGAATACAGTTTAATCCAACTCAGAGACCGTGACAAGACAAAACTGGGATTAATTTAACTTTAACAATACGGAGACAGAATCCGTTGTTTCAATTCATCAAGAGTTGTTAATAATGAAATTATGTGAGGTTAGAGTTCCGTTGATATGAAATAATATCGAAAGTTCCGATGATGAAGTGTGGACGCCGTTCCCACCCATCAATAAACATAAAACTTGCTCACCTGATGGTAAGCGCCTAACCACGCCGGGTAAGACGCCTACCCATAAACAGAAGCAACACCACACAGATCTTTGAATTACAAAGCACTGCATAGCACTGAACTGTGCTCGATACTCCCAGACATAAGAAGTCTCATAATGCCCAGTAATTTCACTAGCTTCAATGTCCTTCAAACCGAAACACAACAGTGGTTACACACTGTTGCTTGGCGGCAGAACTAGACAAAGCAGTGGTACCAACCCAGACGGCCTCTTGCATACGAGAATACATCACCTTGTACTACTTGTCATATAACTTGAAAACAAAATATCATTAAAAAGTTTTGAAACAGAATTTAAGGAAGTTTGTTACTTTACTGGTAGATATTATGCAATCACCAACGCAGAAAAAATATATTTTTTGGTTTTTTAAGTGGTGCCATCGCCCATGGACATCAGATATTTTTGTTGCATAGGCAGGCCCCTGCCTACCGTGAGATACTTCTTAAGTCTGGGTCAGATCACGTCAAGTGGAACCCTCCTTTACCACTTGGTGATAGAAAACTTATTAAAATATAATTATCGAAAGTAGTCATACCTAAAAATCATCCCACGAAAGGTCATCCCGGTAAAGGGGGGGTCCACTTGATGTGATCTGACCCTGCTTTATTTCAAGAAAGACATATTATACCACTGATAAACATCAGGAAAGTTTATTCCAGAGACTATAAATAAGTGAGAGAATGACCTTTAGAAGTGCACTGTACTTTTTTTATGGAAAAAAGAGGGCAAACATCCAGCCGTTACGAAGATACGAGGTAATAACGAAATTTACAAACATTAATACAACATACGCGAAGAAAAATAACCCTTCGTTGACACTCGGGTAAAAACATATTACATAGACTTTAAAAACTTTGAAATATCGCCATGAATATTATTTCTGTTACTGCTGCGTGTAAAATACCTGAAATTACCTCCATTTTTATACGACATCTTTTCATCACATGCAAATGATACTTATGTTTATCAAAGTCATAAAGTAAAATGAAAAAATGAGCTGAAATTCATGCGCCATCATCTCATATCTTTCGTGGATGCCGCACCCCATTTTAGGTGTCTGTAGGTAATAACAGTGAAACACTTTTGTTTTTATAGCTGTCTGTCTCCAATGTGTTTTTTCTGAAGGCCTGTTTTGAGGGCCATAACTGAGGCAGAGCGAACGTTGCATGGGACGGAACACGTCCGCTTTGAAATTGTATGGAAACGGTCGCGCGTCGTGGTGTCCTGTCTCCGTACCATAAATAAACGCAATACATTTATGTATGGTAGTAGTAGCAGCGATAGCTCAGCGGGGAGTGGTATATCGAGACGAAAGTCGCAGGTTCGAAACCAGCCCCAAGAGCATACACCACTGACTTTTCTAAATTACGTGTATATTAATTGTTAATTATCGCTTGCTTTAACGGTGGAGGAAACGTCGTGAGGAAACCTGCATACCTGAGAACTCGATAAGATTTTTCGGAGGTATATGAAGTCTGCCAACCCGCATTAGGCCAGCGTGGTAAACTAAGGCCTAATCCCTCTCATTCAGTAGAGGAGCCCCGTGCCCAGCAGTGGAACGTATATATTACAGGGCTAGTAATAAAAAAAAGTAGTAGTAGGAAACAAAGTGCGAGTTCTAAGACCTCTCACAACCAGCTCTCGGCACATTCACGTGTAGAGATGGATCTCCCCATCGATAACTCAGGTTGAAGCTTGAGCCTTCTGAAAGGCGATTCTTAATCGCCAGTTAACAGAAATATATAATTCGGGCTAGAACACCGTAAGCGCCGGCTTGGTAGTGAAACTGTAAAAGCAATATAGGCTAACAGCAAAAGAACATTCGAAAAAAAGGGTGTGTTGCTGTAATCATATATCGTTGTCTCATGTCTGTGTCGCGTGCCTCAAAATGTGGTTTAATAAATGCTGCAATTTGTAGAACTATGCTGTGAAAATTTTGTATACATCATAAAAGGGTCGGTTCGATTAGATTGATTCCATTGTTTCCTCCTTGCTCACATTTTGAATTCTATTCTTTGTATATAGACAATACACCCATAATAATAATAATTCTGCTGATGGGAGGATACTTGTATCCGACCGGATAGCGATAGTGGCCCACCTTGTGTGGGTCACGTTCCAGGGTCAGCCAGTGCATATCTGGTTCTCCCCAGGGGGCTTGCCCCCTGATCCTAACCCTTTTCCCATCCATTTTTCCTTCCCCTCCCGCTTGGGCCTGGGATGAGATACTGCGCGGTTGCCGTATGCCGTTAGCAGGAACCCCGTAGTTCATCCCAGGAACTTTGGCAGGTCGGCATGATCTTGCCGACCTACGATAGACACCTTGTTTATCGTTGGTCGACACTATTCTTGGATTGCGCTACACTTACCATCAGGTGTAGCGTAGTCACTTTGCCGAGCCAGGATAAAAAATAATAATAATAATAATTTCTTTAAGGTGTATCGTCGACATTAGACCGCGAATTACAATTTTTTGTTTTTATATTTTGAACATTACAGCTCGATCCTTTGAAATTGAATTTGGCGGGCTAGTGCTCACATTCTATCTTAACGTCGAGTTTTGATGAAAGCTCCTTTACAGCTTTATGCTTTATAAAATCTATAAGAAAACGCAAAAGAAAAAGAAATAGACAATTTCGTTTTCGTTCATTCACTGGGAGTTCTGGGACAATAAAGAATCATAGGTGTGTTGCTGACCGTAAAGGAAAAGGATAAACAAGGGATTATGAAGGGGGATTTGGGCCTCCGGATTTCTCATAAACTGTACGCAACAACAAGCATTTCACGTCAGTTTTTGGTCAATCAGTGGAGCACTTCGGTCGAGTTGGCGCATTCATGCTGTGGACAAAATTATCCAAAACATTGCTCTACCACTGAAATTTACTTCAAAAAAAATCGTTCAATCCTCTGATTTGTATTTTATCAATATCTATTAATTAAAGCTAAAATGCTTGTAATTTGTATAGAATACAACGTATACCAATACACTCACTTAAACGTAATATTAAACAAACTTATATAAGTAGATTCAAAATATTAAATAAACTACTCTTTTTAAAATAAAACAAGGACCGTATTCAAAGTTTCTGAAACAAACAAAATCGTTTCGAAGTAGAATAATAAAGAGTCGAATGAGAATAAACTGGGGCAAACTGTTAGTGCCGAAACTTTGTGCATAAAAATGGATGCCATCTTAACGTCATTTTAATGGCTGAAAATGAATTCGATTTATCCTACCTAAATGCCACTAGCTACCCCGCGTGGTTTCACCCGCGTGCATAAAATAAAAATCAAAACGTTTATTTTGCAAGTAGGCAAACGAGCAAGTAAGTGATCAAGTAAGTGGTAAGTGATCTCCACCGCCCATGTACGCCCACCACCAGAAGAATCATGGGCGCGTTGCTGACCTTAAAGGAAAGGGATAGTTAGGGATTGGGAAGGGGAGGGAATTTGGGCTTCCGGATATCTCACTCACCGTACGAAACGCAGCAGCGAGCCGCTACTTTACGTCGGTTTTCTGTGAGACAGTGGTAACGACCCGGTCGAGCCGGCCCATTCATGCTGTAGACAAAAGTGTCTACAGCGTGGCTCTACCACTTATAACGTAACACGTTTATTTTACAAGTAGGCCACAAAAGGCTCTTTTGAGCCTTTACTTGCAAAATACGTTTCAAAACACGTCAATAATAGAAAAATTATTGAAATGTCTCTACCGGCACCCTATATAACGCAATGCTCCCGTAGGTCGTAGCGAAATGATATAACAATGAACCATTGTCTCCGCAAAACAAATATGTGATGTGAATACGACCTCCATCGGTCAAATTATTAAAAAGTTACATGATAAGAAACAGACTACAAACCCCCTTATTTCGAGGGAATTTTTACAAAAATGTCAAACGTGTCTCATTATTTTTATTATCAAGTTTCATTTGACATTGATGTTTATGAACAATGTTTATACTCAATTTTAGTTGTAGGAATTCCTTTTTATATAAAAGTTTCATACAAAGTTCAGCCCTTCGAAGTTTTCAAGCCGTCGAAGAGCTCCGACTTGGCTTAACGACTGTTCTCAGTCGATAACAGCCGGCGACTGAGTTTTATACGTACTCTCCAATGCATATAGACGCTCATGGTCTAAGATCCCGGGTAACATCGACACACATTTGTACATTGTATACTTTTCATTGAAGGTTCATTTTTTTGGTGAGCAAGTCAGGGAAATTTTAAAAAATATTTTTTTAAAATTTCATTAGTCATAATCCTTGACCATGTTTTTTAGGCAACCCTATTGGTATCTATTCAGCAACACATTTTATACGCTAAAATATATTTTTCATTCGGTAAATAGATGGGTGAAGGTCGATGTTACCCGGGATCCTCTACTATCAGTTGAAATACCACTTTTTTTTTTTTATCCTGGCTCGGCAAAATCACTACGCCACACCTGATGTTAAGTCTAGCGCAATCCAGGAATAGTGTCGACCAACGACAAACAGTGTGTCTATCGTTGGTCGGCACGATCATGCCGGCCTGCCTAACTGCTTCTTCACACTCCGTTTAAAGGACCTCATATTATAGGAAGGAGGGAACACGTGCGCCGGCAAACTGTTCCACAGCTTAATGGTCCGGCAGAAGTTCACTAAGCCCTCATAGGCTTACCGCGCCTTGTGTTGTATCGCAAATCGTTTTTTTATAACATAGGCCGGCAAAAACGACCTATTGAGTCACTTGGTAAGCGATCTCAACCGCCTATGTACGCCCATAATACCGAGATAATCATGGGCGCGTTGCCGACCTTAAACGAAAAGGATAATCGAGGGTTTGGGAAAGAGAGGGGGATTTGGGCCTCCGGTTATCCGTATTTCCGATTAGTGAGTGCGATTGGCTACGAGCGCCTCTGTTAAGAGCGCACCCATAATTCTTTAGAAACCATGGGTGGGGACTGCCTTCTGGCATCCATTGATTTGCTGGCCTTCTTGTATAAATATAATCACATTTATTAATTTTGGGATTGGAATTCGAACGCAACGTTCCCTGAACCGTTTGTATTTAATATCGGCTTATCCCTTAATAAACCTTTATTCAATAAGCTTCATTCCGAGGGTACATTCAAAAATTTCCATAAATCGTACTATTCGTTACTAAATACGGTGCTTCGGGGAGAATAATGTCCGCGGCATGTGTGGAAATGATTTTCGTCGGGCTCTGCGGTTTAATTTCATCATTTAATTTAAAAAGGGTTGGGCCGTTTATATATGTAAAGCTCTGGTTATATTGTTTAAGATTGTTACATTTTGTTATACACTATTTAAATATCGATAATAAGAGAGGGAAATTGAACTGGGAGTATAATTGTCTGTAGCAGTTAGAAGAGACTAAAGGTATTTCGAATGTTTTTTTTATTGCAACGCTGATATTTTATTTTTACGTTATTATGTATCTACCGCAAATTAAACCTCTTACTCAACCTATTAAATTCCCTTGTACAATAAAACTCTCTTGTCTGTAATTGGTAAAGGTATTTGGTGTGAAATGTTAGTACGTCTTGTAATTTTGTAAGGAAATAATTTGTAAGAGTTCCGAACAATCAATACCAGAAAAATAATTTTGAAATATCATCATCATCATCATCAGCCACAAGACGTCCACTGCTGAATATAGGCCTCCCCCAAAGATTTCCAGACCGACCTGTTGGAAGCGGCCTGCATCCAGCGACATCCTGCGACCTTTATCAGGTCGTCTGTCCACCTTGTAGGTGGACGTCCAACGCTGCGCTTGCCAGTACGTGGCCTCCATTCCAGAACCTTTCTGCCCCATCGGTTATCGGTTCTGCGAGCTATGTGGCCTGCCCACTGCCACTTCAGCCTGCTAATCCGCTGGGCTATGTCGGTGACTTTCGTTCTTCTACGGATCTCCTCATTTCTGATTTGATCACGTAGAGAAACACCGAGCATAGCTCTCTCCATAGCTCGCTGAGTGACTGTGAGCCGTCTTATACGGCCCATATTCAGAGGCCACGTCTCAGTGCCGTATGTCATCACTGGTAACACACATTGGTCGAAGACTTTGGTCTTCAGGCACTGAGGTATTTTGGACGAGAAGACCTTGCCAAGTTTCCCGAACGCTGCCCAGCCGAGCTGGATTCGACGATTGACCTCTCTCTCGAAGTTGGACCTGCCTAGTTGGACTACTTGTCCTAGATAGACATATTCGTCGACAACTTCGAGAGATGAGCTTCCAACAGTAATCGGGGTGGGCACAACATGGACATTCGACATGACCTTCGTCTTGTCCATGTTCATCCTGAGGCCTACCCGTTGAGAAACTCTGTTGAGGTCTCCGAGCATTGTACTCAGGTCTTTCAGCGATTCCGCAAGGACCACGATATCGTCGGCAAAGCGGAGGTGAGTCATGTACTCGCCATTTATGTTGATGCCGAATCCTTTCCAGTTCAAGAGCTTGAAGGCATCTTCCAGCGCGGCAGTGAAGAGTTTAGGAGAAATAACATCTCCCTGTCTCACGCCTCTCTGTAGTGGAATAGCCTTCGTACTCTGTTCTTGTACTCGGACCGACATGGTGGCGTTGTTGTACAAGCACCTCAACACTTCGATATACCGATAGTCGATGCGGCACCGCTGGAGAGCCTGCAGCACCGCCCAGGTCTCGATCGAATCAAAGGCTTTCTCATAGTCCACAAACGCTAAGCAAAGTGGCAAGTTATACTCCTCGGTTTTCTGTATAACTTGCCGCAGCGTATGAATGTGGTCTATGGTACTACAACCTTTTCGGAAACCGGCTTGTTCGGGAGGCTGGAAGTCATCTAACTTGCGCTCGAGACGATTCGTTATAACTCTCGAAAACAACTTATACACATGGCTCAGGAGCGAGATGGGCCTGTAATTATTCAACAAGGTATTGTCGCCTTTCTTGAAGAACAGTACCACCGCACTCCTGTTCCATGCCTCAGGCGTTACGCCCTCGAGCAGAACAGAATTAAAAAGTCTCTGAAGGACTTTTAGTACCGGCGATCCGCCCGCTTTCAGAAGCTCTGCAGTAATTCCGTCCTCGCCCGGCGCCTTGTTGTTTTTAAGCTGTCCGAGGGCCATCCGAATCTCGCACAAGCTGATGTCCGGGATGTCTTCGCTGTAGTGCCGAACCAGCTCGGCTCTTGGGTCAGCCGAGCAGGTAACGGGTTTGGCAACCGAGGTATAAAGCTGTCCGTAGAAGCTCTCGATCTCTCTCAACACCTCTGCCTTAGTCGATGCTACACTGCCATCTCCCGTCTTCAGCTTTGTCATTCGGCTGTGCCCAATAGACAGGTCCTTAGCAAACACTTTGGAGCCTTTGTTCTGCTCGATCGTCTCCTTTATGCTCGCAGTGTTGTGAGCACGGACGTCGTGTCGCAAGGATGTCCATATTCGTCTATTGAGCTGCCGATATGCCTCAGCGTCATCGGAAGACTGCAGCGCCATAGATCGACGTTCGGCCATGAGCTCGAGCGTCGAGACCGAGAGTTTCTGAGGTCGATTTTTACGACGGGGTCTAAAGAATTTAGAACCCACCGTGTGGACAGCTTCTACCAACCCGTCGTTGATTTCGTCCACAGTTACGCAGCTATCTAGGCAAGAGAAGCGGTTTGCTAATTCAAACTGAAAGCTCTCGGGGCTTTGAATATGGGCGCGAGTAGGGCGGAGCGTAGACTTCATCAAGCGACGTCTTTCTACCTTGACGTCGATACTCAATGTGCCCCTTACCATTCGGTGATCACTTCCGGTTTTCACCATGTTGATCACAGAGACATCATTGAGTATCCGTCTCTTCGTCGTCAAGATGAAGTCTATCTCGTTCCTTGTAGAACCATCCGGACTCATCCAGGTCCATTTCCTGTGAGGCGGCTTCTGAAAGAAAGAGTTCATTGCGAACAGTCCCTCTTTCTCCAGGAAATCGGCCAGCCTTTGTCCCCTGGGGTTTCGTTGCCCATATCCAAATTGCCCCACTCTCAGCTCCTCCTCTCTTCTCCTGCCCAGTTTTGCGTTGAAATCCCCCATAACAACATTGAATTAGGTTTCGGAGGTGTGTATGGCCCGACTAATGTCGTCATACATCTCCTCTACTTCCTCATCTGGGTGTGTCGAGGTCGGCGCATATACCTGTATGACCTTCAATGAATATCTCTCACATATTCTGAGTATAAGGTATACTACCCTGCTCGACACACTTTCGATGGCGACGATGTTGTTAACGAGGGACTTGTGGACGAGAAATCCGACACCACCTCGAGACTGTTGATCGCCACCCCGGTAGTAGAGTAGGTTACCAGACTTGAGGATTATCGTGTCCTCCCCGTTCCTTCGGACTTCTGATAATCCCAAGATGTCCCATCGTAACCTACTCATTTCTTCTTCCAGCTCAAGGATCTTCTCGTCAGTCCTCAAAGTGCGAATGTTGTGTGTTACCAGGGCCAGTTGTCGTCGGGGGTGGTAGCGGGATCTTACCCGGGGATTCTTAGCACCCCCTGGCCCGCCGTTACCGTAGCTGCTACCAGAACTAGGAATAGCGGGGCTGCCGGGGACTAGGGGCCTGGTTTTGGTCTGTAATTTCATTGGGGGGGGTTTTGCCATTACTCGCCACGCTTGGCAGGCGGGTTGGCGAGCGCAGAGGCGTAGCTTCTTGCGCTGAAGATGCTGCTGCCCATCATCAGCCTGTTGCATTTAGCTACGCCATTAATATGATGGTTATACCGCCATCAGCCGGTCGCCAGAGCCTCGTCCGTTGACCAGAAGGGTGCACCACGGGCAGGTGAGGTTGGCTTGGGGTCCGGAAGATGGTGGTTGGACCCCCTTACACCCATTTTGAAATATATATAAGAAAAAAAAACTTATTGTTGCACTAAATATACTCTAAATGTTATTTTTGTGCAAAAATCAAGCGTAACATTAACACCGCGTTTCTATTGTAAGTATGACCCTTGCTTTAGAACTGAAGTTAACATTTTCGCTCCCTTGCCTATTTAGAAAGGTACTAATCCACATTTCGCCATATTTTACCTCTCTTAATACCCATTCACCACACACCCCACACGAAAAGATTTAGCTTTATAAGCAAAAAGGTTCCTTTACTTAGCTTAATCGAAAATGGTTAATTTTTATCGACCGTGTAGTTTTTTTACGAAGAGCTTTTTACTGTGAGGCTTAAAGATATTAAAGGTAGATTGGTAATAGATACACGCTTGTATCCAAACGTATAGGCAGAAGTGTAAGTAATGTACGCACTGTTCACCAAATTTTTCACCACATCAGAGAGAAAGAGAACCACGGGTAACGCATCACTAAATACATATTCCAATTCCTGGAATTAATGTTTTTGAATTAACTCATTTATACACAAGGTGGTATGTCCCTCGTATGCGAGAGGCCGTCTAAGTTGGTACCATCGCGTTGTCTATTTCTGCCGCCAAGCAACAGTGTGTAAGTTCTGTGTGTTTCGGTTTGAAGGACATTGAAGCCAGTGAAATTACTGGGTATTATGAGAGTTAATATATTATGACGAGCGCAGATCAGTGCCATGCAGTGCTTTGTAATTCAAAGTTCTGTGTGGTGTTGCTTGCCCATGAACAGATCATGGGCAGGCGTGGCGCTTACCACCAGGCGAGCGCTTGGCTCGTCTCGTCATTCAATCAAATAGAAAAAAACAATAAACAGAATATTAAGAACTGCCTTTATTTAATATAAAATCATTATCATCGGATCAGGATCTTGTAAGGCGTAGAGCCACGCTGTAGACACTTTTGTCTACAGAATAAATGGACCAGTTCCACTAGAAAAGTAACACTGTGTAAAACGTCGATTATTGGTAACTTTTTTTATAGCACCATACACACAACGACAAACGAGCAAGTCACCTGTTGGTAAGTGATCTCCACCGCCCATGTACGCCCACAATACTAGCATAATCATATGCGCGTTGGCGACAGTAAAGGGAAAGGATTATTAAGGGATTGGGAAAGGGATTTGGGCCTCCGGATATATCACTCACCGTACGATACGAAGCAGCAAGTCGCTACTTTACATCGATTTTCTGTGACATTTTGATTTTTGACGTCTATCCGAAAGATAGAATAAGAGAAGCATAAAAGAATAAAAGGATTAGTAGGAAATAGAATATAGGTGTACGTGGCGGGGGATGAATATCACTTATCATCAGGTAATCCACTAGAACAGATTTGCCGGCATTAGAAAAAAATGTCACGACTTCAACATGCGCCAGCTTTATAAAGCAACTAAAATCAACCAAGAAAAATTTTATACAACAAAAAAGTAGAATTGTATAGCCAAGTTTAATCTCTGCAAGTTTCCGTCCCTGATCCGCTGAGTTTTGAGGTTTATTTCAGCCGGAACTACGCCGAAAAGCTCGGATAACATGTTTATAAGTTTAATCTGTTTTGTAACTCTTTTTTGGCAATGTTTGATACATTCCCGACTGTAACCGGTCTCACAAAATCCGACTACATTAAAGCATATATCATTTAACTAGCTTTTGCTCGCGGCTCCGCCCGCGTGAATAGCATTTAAATATTATTATCCCCTATTTTGACCCCTTTGGGGTAGTATTTATCAAAAACCTTTCTTAGCGGATGCCTACGTCATAACATCTACCTGCATGCCTTATTTCATCCCGATCCTTCCAGTGGCTTGGGCTGTGCGTTGATAGATCACTATGTCAGTCAGTCACCTTTGAGTTTTATAATAAAATATTTAGATATTGTAAAGCAAACTCTTTAGGATGAATTTGGGCTAACATTTGAGATATTTTTAACTCAACATAAGCTTTAATTCTCAGGCCGAGAAATTATTTTTAATTATGTTTTATGGTTGCACTTATTGTAAGGTTACGGTTAAAGTCTCCCAGAAAACCATCGTAAAGTGGCAATCTGCTGTTGTAGTTCGTACGTCGAGTGATATTACCGGAGGCCCAAATCCCCCTCCTTCCCTATGAACATTCGTTTCGTTTAAGCTCGGCTAATATATATTGAGAAGGGTATTGTCATAATACACCCTCTTTTATGGCACCATACCCGATGGTAAAGTTTATGTTTTGAACGACGATATTAAACGCATACTCTATATTTGCCCTTACTTCCAGATACTGCTTCATCTTTAATAAATACATCTTGTACCAACACACAACACACTTATTTGCCCTCTTTTTACAGCTCTCGTAAAGATCTTGATGACGTTGGCGTCCTTTCGTCTATGGTACGAGTAATAATAAATAAATACACTCACGGCACGGTAAAGTGAATGCAGTACACCTGATGGTAAGCGCTGTGCAGTATAAAAAACCAGCGACCACCGACAAACAATAAGTTTATCGATGGTCACTAGAATCTTGTCGGCCTGTGTAAATGCTTCTTCACACTCCTTGGAGGGAAGAAACAATTCGAGGGTCCCACGACAGGACAGGAGGATGACCGATGCGGGCACAGATACAAGGATGTACCTATACCCCTATACCCGCCTCAACTAACCATCAAGTCATGTCACAAGCCCTCGGGAGATATACACTGGCTGATCCTGGAATGCGATCCACACAATTTGTGTGGGTCAGTATGGCAGGTTTTAATATTATGTGTACGGTGGTCGCTATTCGAGCGGATATGAATATCCTACCACCAGCAAAAGTCTTTTTTCTCTTTTCAAAATTTTCTGATTTGGACTAGAGTTAGCCGCTATGGTCGATATGCCCTGAACTGAGTGTTCACCTTTTGATCTTTCAACAAATGCCGTCATGTTTATTATTATAGTCCCCAACATATTTAAAGATGCTTCACGTGTGAGAAGGGTCCGCCACTGCTGTCCACATGATAGCAAACAAATTCGTTCTAGCTTAAATAATTTAACCGCTGAAAGATAAATGGCTACAAAAATAATGATTGAAGTTTAATGAACCTAAATTTGAATATTAATTCGCGATGGGCTATCGTGAACCTTTATTTGCTGCTATTTTTGGCACAGACGTAGTTGATGGGAGAAAGGCTGGATCCTGGGTGCCTGGAATACATTTGTTTCCGGCTGGGCACCGCTCACCATACACATCACCATACATAACCCAAACTTAAAGCTTAGTCATTCGCTAATTCCCCTTGCAATTTGTTGAACTAACTGACAGATATTTTTAATCGACCTTCAAAAAAGTCGAGAAAAAAGTCGTATGTTCGTAACCAACCCGAACATATTATCTACTTTTCTAAGTTACGCGTGATTATTTTTTTAATTATCGTTTGCTTTAACGCTGAAGGAAAATTAGTGAGGAAACCTGCATACCTGAGAAGAATTTCAAAGGTATGTGAAATCTGCCAAACCTTAGTCCAGCGTGGTAAGGCCTATCCCCTTTCATTCCGTATACAAGGCTCGTGCCTAGCTGCAGTGGGGCGTGTTTACAGAGCTAGTCTTCTTCTGCCACCTGCCCTTATCCCCCTCGCAGTGGGGTCGACGCAACATGCTTTTTAACACGTGTTACAGAAAGACTTGGTTTGTAGTTTTTACAACCGGCCGCCTGCTTGACGTCAATTCCTCCGGGGAGGGAACCTCATCCGGAACTGCAACAAATATCTGTGGATCAAACATTTGTCTCGGTGCGGGAATCGAATCCAGACTGGCCTCACAGCCGACTACTCGCCCATTGAAAAACTAACCTCAACACTTACACTACTCAACAATCATTGTTTTTTCAGTCATTCTCATATTAACGTTTAACTGAATTTTTAAATTCAATTATGACTAAAACTATGAAAGCAATGCGTGTAGAAACCCCTAGTTTATATTCTTGAACTCATACATTTTGAGAATAAAGCAAAAATATGCTTGCTACTTTTAGGACATTACAAGTTGGTACCAGCCTACAAGGTGGACAGACGACCTGATAAAGGTCGCAGGAAGTCGCTGGATGCAGCCCGCTTCCAACAGGTCGGTCTGGAAATGTTTGGGGGAGGCCTATGTTCAGCGGTGGAGCTTGTGGTTGATGATGATGATGCTTGTTACTTTTAGGAAATTCTTTTTGATTCAAAACAATCTCCACGCACTGTAAGAATCAGCTAAAACTAAGTAAACTAACTAGTGCTAAGTATTTTGGAAATTAATATAAATACACGGACTCAGTACTTCGTAAGTTTCTATGGGAAGACCAATATGGCGGATCTGAATAATAATGCAAAAACAATTTTCCTATATTATAATTGCATTGGATTTCACCAGCTGCTTGTAATGGCAAATGATACTATGTTATTATTCAGTAAACTTTATTACTTTTTAACTTTGGCTAGTGAGTGATGCTACGATTTTATAATATCGATATCTTTAAATAAAATCTTAAGCTATTTATTGAAGTCAGTTTATATCTGCCAAATGGCAGTGGGATCCTTCCCACAATTGAATCCATACAAACAATTAAGAAAAACTAGGTGGTAGTTTCCTCGTATGCGAGAGGTGGTCTGGATTGGTTTTTTGTTTGATTGAATAACGAGACGAGCATTGCGCTCGCTTGTTGGTAAGCGCCACGCCTGCCCATAAACAGAAGCACCACCACATAGAACTTGGAATTACAAAGCACTACATGGCACTGAATTGCGCTAGTCACCTCGAGATATAGGATGTTAAGTTTCATAATGCCCAGTAATTTCACTGACTTCAATATCCTTCGAACCGAAACACAACGGTGCTTACACACTATTGCTTGGCGGCAGAAATTGTCAAAGCGGTGGTACCAACCCAGATGGCCTCTCACATACGAGGGACCTACCACCTTGTATACTTCTAGTTCTACAATACTACGTTTTTTTTTATTTATTTTTTTATCCTGGCTCGGCAAAGTGACTACGCTACACCTGATGGTAAGTGTAGCGCAATCCAAGAATAGTGTCGACCAACGATAAATAATGTATCCACCGTAGGTCGGCAAGATCATGCCGGCCTGCCATAGAGCCAAGGGGGAGGGGAAGGAAAAGGGATGGGAAAAAGGTTAGGACCAGGGGGCAAGCCCCCTGGGGAGAACCGGATATACACTGGTTGACCCTGGAACGCGACCCACACAAGGTGGGCCACTATGGCAGGTTTTAGCACCAGTGTACGGTGGTCGCTATCCGGTCGGATACAAGTATCCTCCCATCAGCAAAATATTCTTAAAGGAAATTTGAGTGGTAGAGCCACGCTGTAGACAGTTTTGTCTACAGCATGAATGGGCTGGCTCGACCGGATCATTACCACTGTCTCACAGAAAACCGACGTAAAGTAGTGGCTTGCTGCTGCGTTTCGTACGGTGAGTGAGATAACCGGAAGCCCAAATCCCGTCCCCTTCCCAATCCCTAATTATCCCTTTCCTTTAAGGTCGGCAACGCGCCCATGACTCTTTTGGTGGTGGGCGTACATGGGCGGTGGAGATCACTTACCATCAGGTGACCCACTTGCTCGTTTGCCGGCCTATGCTATTAAAAAAAATAAAAATAATAATAATAATAAATATAATACTTAACGTACATACACCATCACTATGATATTAAAGTTAGTATTCTTTCCCTTCACTACAATACAGGTAATTTATTTACATTACTGCAGAAAACAACATGCCACTTTCTAACGCTCATTATAGTTCGAGAATCAAATAGAAATAGAATTGCGAATAAAAAATGAAGGAACCGACAAAAAATTACACACCAAGTGACACAACGAAAATGTTTGACGAATTGAATAAAATCATGTACTTATTGGGATTACGAAATTTTTGGGTAGAAGATGTTAAACTGCCAAAAACATTCGTAAAAGTTTTCGATGCACTTTACCCCGTAATGTATGGGGTACAGTGGATATTTTGCCTCCTCCAATTCGGAGCCATATTTAATCTGAAAAATCTCACACCAGCACAGAAATCTAACGTGTTAGTCTACAACTTAGGCGAACCCTTGATACATTTGTTTTGCTTGCGCTTTATCTATATTAGGAAGAAGTGCAGGCAGGTGTTCTATTACATAGCTGTAGTGTTGAAGGAGGTGTACAACGACAAGGTAACAGAACAGTGTTTGATCAAGAAATTGAAGTTCTTTCTGGTGGTGTTTGCGGTTAGCGCCCAGTTAAATTGGTTGTATTATGGGGCACAGGCGCTTGTCAAAGTGATCAAGACAGGTAATTATTGATGTAATTTGAAAAACCTAATAAATGTAGGATTCTCATTGCATTTATTATGGCAGCAGTTTTATAAGATCTCTTACATCTTTGAGTGGTAGAGCCACGCTGTAGACAGTTTTGTCTACAGCATGAATGGGCTGGCTCGACGGGATCGTTACCACTGTCTCACAGAAAACCGACGTAAAGTAGAGGCTTGCTGCTGCGTTTCCTAGGGTGAGTGAGATAACCGGAAGCCCAAATCCCCTCCCCTTCCCAATCCATAATTATCCCTTTCCTTTAAGGTCGGCAATGCGCCCATGATTTTATTTATTTATTTATTTAAACTTTATATACAAAAAACATGTATAAAGGCGGACTTAATGCCAGAGGCATTCTCTAACAGTCAACCTACGGGTGATGCAGAGACGAGAAAATGAAAATGATTCTTCTGGTGGTGGGCGTACATGGGCGGTGGAGATCACTTACCATCAGGTGACCCACTTGCTCGTTTGGCGGCCTATGCCATAAAAAAAAACCATATATTTAATACCACATAGCGTGTAAAAATACTCCAGAATCCTAATTTTGTTATACAATTTCATCTTCATTACTAATTAATCAGAGCCCTTAAATATAAAAATGTTATAGCAGATACTTTCCAATTGCACCTTTTTCTATCCCATCAGGGATACACCAGTGAGTTTATGTATGTGTTTGAGAATTTACTCTGTTGTATATATTTCCAGGTGCGACATTTTCAGTTGTAACAACCATATGGCCCGAAGTCACGGACACTTCTACTCTAGCCTCTTGCGCTAGAATTATCCTCTATATATTTCATCTCTTCTCGTTTTTCCGTATGTCCACTGCGTATCTCATCGTGTTGGTATTGTTCGTCAGCCTCACCCACCAGTACAAGAACTTGTGTAGATATTTTGAAAGCCTTAACAATATATTTGAGGATACGCAGTCATGCCATAAAGAAATGGAGTTGAAATTTGAAGAGGCTTTGAAGAAGGGGATCCAAGCACACTACGATACTTTATGGTAGGGTTTAGTATTGCGTATTATTAGGTACTGCTACTGTCTCACAGACAACCGACTTCGTGAGAGATTGTGTCCCACGAAAGTCTGTAGTTACTGGATATACTAGTGTACTGATTGATTGATTGATAACTCTCTATTGTACACCACTAATGAGATTCACAATAAGAAACAAAATAATTACAAACATATGTGTACGGTTTCTTTGACGGTTCACTTGCCTGTAAATGAACCGTCAAAGAAAGAACTACCGTGTAACGGAGTCTTTAGGGCCAGATTATCTGACGACCTTAAAGAAAGAGATTGACCACTACAAAGGAATTTAAAGCGTGTATATGTCATGTCAGCTAATGCTGACACCCGGAAACCGACTCAAGGAATCGATACATGGCGGGTATTACACTATGTGTATGGTAGTTTAACTTTTGCTGGCGTTGCTATTAAAAATATTCGAGAACTGTATTTCAAAATAATATATTTGTTTTAAAATATTATGTATGTTTCAGGTGCGCAAGGGAAGCACAGAAAATATGTAACGGAATAAGTTCTTTAATTGTCTTTCTAGCCACCACTATGATGCCAGCGATGCTGGTGTGTGATACATTATCGAATGTCTTTTTTAATCCTGGCACGGCAAAATGACTCCATAGGACCTGACAATAAGTACAGTGCAGTCCTAATAGCTTGCCAACTTAGCTTGGTAACTGCTATAAGTTTCTAACAGCCGAAACCGAGTTTATACGTGCCTTTCGAAGCACGGAGATTCTCTGTTGAAATACCACCCCGCATTCATTCATCCAAAGACTGACTGCGCCAAGGGTTTGCTAAATTCGCAACTGTACCACACAGACACCTACCACTTAGTTACAAAAACTACTAAAATAAAGTTGTCATTTACAGAATTGTAATGGCTTCCACGAATTGAGCAAACAGATGAACAAGCTGCTGATGTCTATCATAATCATCGGATTTTTCATGTGGAATGCAGGGGACGTCACTGTCGAAGCAAGTATTAACAAAAATAAAACATAGTAATATTATCGTATGGTTTGCAAATTTATTTCTTTAATGTTTTATGAATAACAGTATCAGCGCTGTATTATACTGTGCCACTGCTGGACACAGACCTCCTCTACCAAAGAGAGGGGTTAGACCATAACCATGCTGCCCTAATGCCGGTTAGCAGACTTCACACACATTCGATATCCTTATGAAGAATTCTCAGGTATGCAGGTCCAAAAAATAAACAAGATAAACTGACAGACAGATGGTGTGGGCTCTAAACCCTAAAATGCAAGTTTAAAATGTTGCGTTATTATTTATCCAGGCGCGGAAACTACCCGACGCTATCTTTGGCTGTGGATGGTATAATTGCTATGGGAAGCGATCTCACCGCATCAGAAGCCTCGTGGTCATCGCCATAATGCAGGCGCAGGTCTTCATCTTCTATTTTAAATTAGCCCCCGTACTCCGTCATCTGATCATACCCAATATCATGTAGTTTATGGAAGCAGTCACCAAGTACTGACCTCCTGTCCGCGAATTTTATTTCTCTTTAATCCTGGCACGGAATAGTGACTACATTGTACCTGATGGTAGTCTACAGTCCAGTCCAAGTAAAATCGACTGTCGAGAGATATAGAGTCGAGAGGTAGAGTGTCCCTTGATGGAAGGCAGAATTATGCCGGCCTCAAGTTACTAGATATATATACACTTGCAGATCCGAACAGCAGATCAGATCTGCTGTTTTCTAATGATAAGGAAGTATTGCAGTAACATATGTGTTGTGAACTCAGGTTTATGTGTCAGGAGAGCTAATAGTTTTTTTTTTAATCCAAACTATGAGTTTATCGGTGGTCACCAGAATCATGCCGGCCTGTATAAATTGCAAATCGAGGGGCCTGCGACAGGACAGGCGGATAACCAATGCAGGCACAATAATACAATAATACAAGAATGTACCCTATACCCGCCCCAACCAACCATCAGGTCATGTCGCAAGCTCCTCGGGAGAACCGGATATACACTGGCTGACCCTGGAACGCGACCCACACAAGGTAGGTCACTATGGCAGGTTTTAACACCAGTGTGCGGTGGTCGCTATCCGGTTGGATACGAATATCCTCCCACCAGCAACATATTGGACACAAATTCCTATTTGGATCCCATGATTTCCCGACCTTTGATTCGAACCGGTGTTCCGTCTAGGTATGCTGCCAGTACATCAATAAGGCGATAAATGTTAAGATTACTGGTTACTCACTTTCCAGGTTATTTTTGTTTCAGAAGCCGGTGGTGTTCACAGCGTTCGCTGTCATCAAGCTTTCATATGAAACCTTCTTAACTGTAAGTATTAACTCTTCTAATACACACTGAGATTATGAAATATGCTTTTTTTCCATGCCAGCGTCTGCATTCCCATCATGATTTGACGGTGGATCTGGTATCATGTCGGGGGATCAGACGTCTGACCTCAACAACCTGCAACGGGAATCAAGTATCGCCAAGACTTCGTCAGTTAATCAGTAGAGTGTACCACGTGCTGGTGAGATTGTCCTGGGCCTGGGTGGCCCAATTACATTCGCGTAATTGTAAATTCTAATAAGTACCCGTGGATATAAAGTAAATCAACTTTTTTTAAACATTTCCAACACATATTTTTATATTAGTAGGTATTTAAATCAAAATCCCATATTATACATGTTTTCTGTGAGACAGTGGTAAAGACCCGGTCGAGCCTGCCTATTTGTGCTGTAAATAAAACTATTTACAGCGTGGTGCTACCACTGAAGAACATATTATATTATTAACCTTATGTAACCAATAAGGTTAATAATATAAACGATCTCACCTACCTACATATTTTTAAGGACTGGTGGTTATTTGCGAAGAATCAAAAATTAATTACATCTATTACATTACTAATTATAAATACGAGGTTAGATACCGTGTGCCTTCCTTCCGTTGACGGCAATAAAACATGCAATTCTATGTTTGGTTGTTGGTTACGTCGCATTTAAAAAAACAGCGAAATATTAGAGGTAAAACTCTTTATTAATTACCCTCAGCCATCGTGAACTGACAAATATTTTAAAACGTAAATCAGTACTGCCAGTCGATTTTCGAACCCGCCTGTCTACGTACGTAGTAAGAACTTGGAATATTTACATATCAATAACTAAATTAAAATTATTTAAAAGTTGCACTACAATATAATCCAATTTCATTGTTAGCTTTATGTTTATATAATAATTGTACACTTTTGTATTGTTTGATCACCTCTAGTTTATAGTTTACCTAAATTGTTGTATACTCTAATAGGCGACTCACATAGACTAAGGCTGTGAATTTTAACAATTTAAGTGCATAATGCCAAAGGTGTATCTTATTTCAATAAATAATAACTTTTGTTTTTAAATAAATCACCTAGAAATGCATTATGTTGTTATTAAATAAACACTACGTTAACGTGAACTGCAGTATTAAGTGGTCGCCACATTCGTAAGCCATGTTTAGGCCTAACATTCCGGTAAACGAGCAAGTGGGTCACCTGATGGTAAGTTAAATCCACCGCCTATAAACACTCACAATATCAATACAAACTTAAACACGCTCCACATATGCGAGACTTCGATTCGTCGAGTGACAATCAAGTGATACCCATTTTCATTTATTAGTTCTGACTGTTGATTGATTATAGACAGGGAGCCCTCGGGTAGCTGATCCACTTGACTACTATCAAGCTCATTTTCCGTGAGTAGCTTCGTTTCGATGAGACGACCAACTATTCCTATACCTATTGGAAGGAGGGGCTTCCAATAGGTATCGATAACGAGGTCATAAGAATGATTACTAACCAGCTGATTTTTTTGTATTTACTTAGTTAATATTTATATAATTTAACTGTCATATTGTCCTACAAATAAAATAATAATTTATTGAGTATCATCAAATCGAAATATTCTATCCTTGCTGCCTCTGTTAGCTACCACAATAGAGAATTTTCGCATAGGGAATAGTTGGTCGTCTCATCGAAACGAAGCTACTCACGGAAAATGAGCTTGATAGTAGTCAAGTGGATCAGCTACCCGAGGGCTCCCTGTCCATTAGTTCTAGATGGCTTGAAAACTTTGACACTTAGTTGGACACTATGGGCTTTGCTTATAAATATTACTGTATAGATTAGTTTAAATTTTTTTGTCTTTCTCTGGCAACACGATTTATAAAGTGGGTGCAAAGAGGTAAGAGGTAAAAACAGTGTTTTAACTAAAGAATGCATAAAACAGTCAAGCCTGCATGTTTAAGTTTCTTTGGAGTCGGTGCAATTTGAATTGACCGGCAGCAACACAGGCACCGACTACAAAGAGACCTATCGGAATTGTTATTTTTAACATTTCATTGTTATTTTATTTACTTGGTTTTTAAGCTTTGTTGAAATTTATGGAATATTTAGTTTCCGAAGTGGGCTAAAACATTCTCTTTTGTGTCTAAGTCTTAAACGCAGTGTCTGCGAATGATTATTAAAACAAGGTACGTCTGACGGGCATCCGGTGATAACAAAGAAAGAGTAGTCGAGATTAAAAATTAGTGGAATTAAATTTAAAAAACACTTCAAAGTTAAAACAAAAAGGCAAAATGGAACTTCTTAAATGAAAAATTGTTAAACAGTTTTTTTTAACTCAGTAACGGTACCGATGTTAATCAAATAGAATTTAGTTTCTTATTTAAAGAAGTGCTGCTGGCTGGAAGATAACGTTGTCTGAAAGAAATAATAATAAGAATAATAAATGATATGAATGATAAATAAGAAAAATAATAATTTAAAAAATGAAATCGCTGTTTTTTAATAGATTGCTCATTGTATCAACCTTACTCACCCTTACTGTATGATCCTTGCTAGTTATGTCACTATAAACGTCCAAATGGTACATCTGATGTGAAGTGACCTCAACCGCCCATAAACACCCATTGAGGAGTTGCACACCGTAAGGTATTGGAATTGGGAAGGTGAAGTGGATTTAGGCCACCAGAAATGTCACTCATCGTATAAAACACAAAGGTTGACTCTTCGCGTCAATGTGACAAGGTTTATTTTTTATACTTTTTTGCCCTGGTTCGGCAAAGTGACTACACCACTGGTGGTAAATTTAGCGCAATCCTGGCCTGGCTTACTGTTTCTTCTCACTCCGTTTAAAAGACCCCATATTATAGGAAGGGGGGAACACGTGTGCCGGCAAACTATTCCACAGTTTAATGGTCAAGTTGGCCCATTCATGCTGTAGAATATAGAAATGACCACTTGGTGTTTTTTTTTATTTGATTGAATGATGAAACGGGTAAAGCGCTCACCTGATGGCAAACGCCACGCCTGTCCATAAACAGAAGCAACACCACACAGAACTTTGAATTACAAAGGATGGCACTGAACAGCGCTCGTCACCCTGAGACATAAGATGTTTAGTCTCATATTCCCAGTAATTTCACTTCAATGTCGGCTTCAATGTCCTTCAAACCGAAACACAACAATGCTTACATACTCTTGTTTGGCGTCAGAAATAGACAAAGCGGTGGTACCAACCCAAACGGCCTCTCGCATACAAGGGCCCACCTTGTAATCCTGTGTGTATTTACTCTAAATACCACTTAAATTGAATCTCCTCATCAAGTTATGACTTCATTCTGTAATCTGTATTCATCTAATGGCGTATTCATTTAAATGTGATGTCTGTCTGCTTCGTGTCAAGCAGCCATGTTCGTGCAGTCGCTACCACTTATTCTACTATTATTTGTGTAGTACAGATGAATATTGCAATGTTTGTAGGGTTACCATGCAAAGATAGATAAAATTATAAATACTAGCGTATTTTTTCTTCAAATGAACAGTTAATATTATTTCACGTTTGTATCAAGGTGTAGGCTGAGGCGTAACAACTAATTTCGCATCGCCAAGGCTGTCTTCTACTTATGCTGGTGTTAAGTAAGGACCCACCGCGCGGTTGGATGACGTATTACAACACCTCGCCACCTACCAAGAATTCGTCACTTCCCATGGATGACAACAACACCTGCACTGAGTGGAACTCGGTAGCACCTGCGTCGCGTCATTGATGATTGCGAAACTAAAAGATATATTAGATACCGTAGCCCGGCTTCAAGCACTCTTTCGCTCTAACATTGACGGGGAGTCAACCCTTTAGCATGTAGTTTAATTGTAACTTTTAATTAATAAATTAGTTTGTAAGAAATTAAATCGTATTTTTTTTGCATCTTCAACGACGGCCCAACGTAATTGGCGCAGTCGGTAGGATGCTCGCGATCGGTTACGCGTTATAAGAAGATTTCCGTTTTTCGTCTTCAACGTCGCCGGTCGTGTGGTTTTTACGCCGCGTCAAGAAGCATCCGAATCTACGTGTGGAGCCGCCCGAGAAGTATCCAAACCTTGATAACGCAAAAAAGACGATTTAATGTGAGTACACTAGATCCTTAGTGGTTGCTCATTCCTAGCCGTAAGTTTTCCCAATTCAACTAATATGAATTACCAAGATTTTCAACTAATATGAAAAAACTTTGGACCCCTAGGTTAGTTACAATAAGTAGACAGAAACTTAGTGATAGTTTAAGAAACCTTATAAGTTAAAGTGTTAAGTTTTAGTGTCATAGAGGAAGAAACCGATATGGCTGAGTTAGATATTATAATAAAATATCTAAATATAATGTATATCTATATATTATATAAATTACTTAGGTTAGTACCGCAGGTTAATGGAAATCCGAACGTACTTACACGTTTTTTTAAAACTGATCACATAACATTTTGTACGACAATTTTGTGGACAAGGAAGTAATGAGCTAGCCAGGTGCGCCTTAATCAACGGTATACTCAATGAAGTAGTAGGCTCTGCTGCTCGCTTAATAAATTCTAATGGTATCTCTAGTGACTGGAATGGCATTCGTAACGTTTTAGTTAATAATCTCGCAAATCAGAGAGATAAGACCGCTCTTTACAACGACTTGGCTCTTTTAACTCAAGGCTTTAGCTCTGCTCAGGATTTTTACGAAAAGTTTCAAAAATTAGTTAGTACCATCATGACTCAGTTGAGACTACTGTCGCCGCTAAGAGCGACTTATACCGAAAATTAACGCTACGGGCATATGTGCGTGGATTAAACGATCCTTTAGACTTTCGTATTCGGTGCATGCGCCCCGAAACCATCGAAAGGGCGTTAGAATTTGTTCACGAAGAGACAAACGCGATGTATTTGCAAAGTAAGAACAATCGGTTGCCTGATAAGAAAGTGCCGACGCCTAATAATTTTATTAACGCTTATAAAGGACCGAGCGAACGCGAACATTATTCGATGCAGGCATTTTCGTTACCCGCGCCTAGGCCTTTTAACTTTGGCATGCCAAGCCCTTCTCGCCCCAATTCACATCACCCGCACCACAATTTAGGCAGATCCTTTACCAGCCTTGTCAATTAGGTCCTACACGCACGCAGCAAATATTCAGGGCAGTGCCAACAAATTATAATCCTCAGCAAAATAGATTTTCAATATCGCCGCGCCGTTCTCAACAGGTGAATCATGCGCGTCCAGTGAGTGGCGTAAGCAACTACGTCACGCGACCTTTGCCGCCTACATCACAGGTGCTTACTCCTAGCAATGTAATACGAAACTTGAACATGAATGAACTTTAATGATTGCACTAATTCTAATTACGACGACAGTATTATCCTGAATATAATTACCATACTTCGATGATTATTATGAGTACTCAGAATTTCAGCCAGTCGAATACTCCCTTCAGGAATATCCTTCAGAACAGCCTTCTGCTGAAACTGAAGATGTGACAAGCAAGGAACAGGATTTTCAACGGGATCAGAAATCCGACACCTTAAAATAGAAATTAATTTGCAAACGCAACGCCAACTTTCTTTTATTCAAATTTCATCACCGCCGTTAAAGTTTTAATAGACACAGGTGCAAATCAGTCATTTTTAAGCCCTGTTGTATTATTCGAATACGTTGCCTAGTTTTAACAAATTCAGCGATAATAACGGTACGACATTTTTCATCTACAAATTTCATAATTAGCTCGATGATCTGATAAGATAGGATACTATATATAGGATTTCCGATAGGAACGGACTTGTTAGATAAATGAGAAGCAGTAATTGATTATAAAAATAAGATTCTCAGAACTAAAACCGCATCGAATCCGATCCAAGTGTATGATTCACATAACGCGAACTTATATGAGGACATTATACCGGCAAATTCATAGAAAC
This sequence comes from Amorpha juglandis, assembly GCA_949126905.1. Taxonomy (NCBI): domain Eukaryota; kingdom Metazoa; phylum Arthropoda; class Insecta; order Lepidoptera; family Sphingidae; genus Amorpha; species Amorpha juglandis. The sequence continues at coordinate 566,579 of OX421375.1, read as the reverse complement.
TGGACAGAATTCTAATTAACACTCATGATAGAGAATCGTTCATACCGAGACAAAACTTTTCTAACTGTACGATAGAAAAGTGTTTAACTAGCATGTCAAATAGGAGAGGCATAGTTCAGATCACCAAACCTAGCCGAAGTGACATCATATTCTCAATGGACAGACCGATTTCCGCCGAGATGTATAACTTCGAGACCGTACCTCACAAAAAACAGCCTCAACGCGTTAAAGAAGTACTCTCACGCCTTCGAACAAACCACCTCAACGAGGAAGAACGTACTAATTTAGAATTGCTTTGCGCGCAGTACGCGGACGTATTTTATTTAGACGGTGAACCCCTAACTTTCACAAATAAAATTAAGCATTCGATCAAAACTACTGACGAAATTCCAGTTTACACAAAAAGTTACAGATATCCGTATATTCATAGACAAGAGGTTCAGGAACAGATTGGTAAAATGTTAGAACAAGGTATAATTAGGCCTTCAAATTCCGCATGGAGTTCCCCTATTTGGGTAGTAGCGTATACCATATCGTAGTCGATTTTCGGAAGGTCAATGAAATGACCATAGATGACAAGTACCCTATTCCGAACATAGCTGACGTCCTAGACAAGCTAGGTACCTGCCACTATTCCTAGTCTATTTAGATGACATATATAGTGTTCAGGACATCCCTTCAGGAGCACATAGTTAACCTCCAAAAAGTGTGCGAAAAACTACGCGAGTCTAATTTTAAAATTCAGATGGATAAATCAGATTTCTTTGATATTCGAGACAGCTTATCTTGGACACATTATAAGTAAAGACAGGAATTTTAATCAATCCTAAGTTTAGTTAATAATAGGTTGGGCTCTATTAACCTATATAAACTCCTTTGCAAAAAAAACGGGCACCTTACACACACACTTTACCTTAGCTTTTCTATGGGTAAATATTATTATATTTTTAGTATGTCATTAGCTTGGATGGCTAGAAATTTCTTATTATCAATGAGAATCTAGTTTTTTAACACTTTTATCCTGGTATCGGTGTTTTAGTCAATGTAAACAGAGAGCCGTGTTAAAATGGACATTTTTATGGGTATAATGAAATTAAGACTACGAGTATTTTTATGGTATTTTAATAAAAGAGACATTAAAAAATAAAAATTAATAACGAGTATGACCTCCTCTTGCAGCGATTACGGCATGTAATCGTCTTGGCATGCTTCCCACCAGGCTTTTGATGGTGTCCTGTGGAATGTGTTCCCACTCAGTCGAGATTACACGTTTAAGCTCTCTGATGTTTTGTGGAGGTGGTTGGACAGATCGTACTCGCCTTTTTAGGAGGTCCCAAACGTGCTCAATGGGGTTAAGGTCGGGGCTCCGCGCTGGCCAATCCAAACGACGAATACCGACCTCTTGCATATAAGCATCTACGTCGCCAGAACGGTGGGCCCGAGCATTATCGTCCATGTAAATGGCATCTTCACCAATTACAGTCAGTGCGGGTTGTGCATTTTGAGAAAGGATTTCTGTTATGTACCTATGCGCATTTAGTGAGCCATTTTCTATGAATACTATCTCGGTACGATAGTTGGAAGTTACGCCCGCCCAAAACATAACGGACCCTCCACCATAAGGGGTGATTTCTTCAAAACACACATCGGCATAGCGTTCCCCTGGTCTTCGTAACACTCGCCGACGTCGGTCCTCACCATGCAGACAAATTCGAGCCTCATCGGAGAAGAGTACGCTACTCCAGTTACCTGGTGTCCAAGATAGGCAATTTCTAGCGAACCTCAACCGCGCAATCCGGTGCTCACGGAGTAACTTGGGGGCCCGCGCTGGTCGTCGACTACGTATATCAGCAGCTAAAAGTCTTCTCCTCACAGTCCATAGGCTAACTTGTGCTCCTCGTACCTCTTCAAGGTTTCTTTTGAGGTCTATGTAACTGCATTTGCGGTTCCTCAGCGCCTGAGTCACTAAAAAGCGATCGTCTCGCGGCTGTGTGCAACGTTTTCTCCCAGAACCTTGCCTTCTCTGAACGGAACCTGTCTCTTGGTATCGAGTCCAGGTTCTTTGTACGGTTGAACGACTCACGTTTAACCGCTGTGAGACGTAACATTGGCTACACCCCTCTTCCAGCAGCGCTATAATTTTACTAGCTCTCATTGCTTTTTCTGCCATTACGATAGACACAAAGATATCCGTTTAAGTCACAATAAGGCAGAATTATGCGATAAACATAAATTGTTGTACTAAAAATAACGAAAAGTTACTTTTAGTTGCTTGATAACCTTTTAACCGCAAACCCGCGAAAAGTGTCACAAAATGAAAAAGGGATTAATAATTTAAAAAACAAAAGTTTTGAATTTGGAATGAACTTTTTTTCATACCCAGACTCTTTATTAAGTGCCAGTAACATAGTTTGGCTATTAAAACCTCTGAAGAACTAAATTATTACCAATAATGTTAAAAAATCAAACCCGCCCGTTTTTTTTGCAAAGGAGTGTATATACCTAATATGACTATATACCTAATATGATGATTGGACAATTATACACGAGTATTGAGTAGCATGGTTTATTCGCGACTCCTTATACTTAACTACTTTACATGTGTGTCCCTACGCTTAGTTTAAATGTACTCTATAATACCAGTTATTCAAAGGACCTTCAAAAATTCGGCAATGAAGTTAATCTTAGTTAAAAATGAAATTGAGAACGTCAAAGATTATTTAGAGCAATCATTGAAAATTACCACGAGGGCAAGGCCAACCATAGAGGCATTAATGAATGTTATCTCACTCTTTCACATAGGTATTATTGGCCAAAAATGAAAGATTATGTCACAAAATACATCAATGAATGCTGTATATGCGGACAGGCTAGATACGACCGTAATCCAGTTAGACCAAGACTTCAAATTGTACCACCTTCAACGAAGCCTTTTGAAGTCGTGCACTTAGATTTATTTAATGTAGAGACTCAAAAGTACCTAACCATAATCGATGCTTTCTCAAAGTACGCTCAAGCGTATCCACTGAGAAATGCTCCAGCCGTTAGTGTAGTTTAGGCTTTATTAAAGTTCTCATCGCATCACGGTATGGCTCTCAGATACGTCACCGATAATGGCCCAGAACTTACAAACCAGCTTTTCCTAGACTTCACTAGATTGCATAAAATTATCATTTTAAAATTATCACAGAACATGCCCCAATACACAGGGAAATGGAATGGTAGAACGTCTACATTCTACTCTGTTGGAGCATTTACGTATTTTAAAACTCGAACATCGAAAAGAATCAGTTTCTAATCTTATGACGTACGCCATATTAACCTACAATAGTTCGATACATAGCTTTACTAAATGTCGACCGATCGACATGATAACTGGCCATCTAGATCCTAGAGATCCCTTAGACATAAACATAACTGAGCATTTGCTATAAGGATATATGCAGGAACATCGTAAGTGCATGTCGATGGTCTACGAATTAATTAACGTAAGTTCACTCCATAATCGCACAATGATAACCGAGAACATTAATAAAGATCGCGAACCCGAGCAGACTTATACACCCGAACAACAAATCTTTATATCAAACCCTTTGGCTCATAGGCAAAAGATTGCTGCACGTTAGAGTTTTTACAAGATCTCGTCTAAAACAGGTACCTAAAAGTGCTCGTTCTGGCCCAAGCGGACAAGATAACACTTGAAAGTCTATAAGATGGACCTGGTATCCTTCCCTTCAACTTAGGACCCACTAGAGTTATCTCACACTACCACTCATTCGTCCGAACTATAAACTTAGATGATGCTCGTACTTAAGTGAATTATGTTAAAGAACAGTTGCTCGATCTCATACCGCAGTTAAATAATAAAACGTCATCATTATACGCCCCTCACATTAAATACTTAGAAATTAAATTAAGAAGAATTTCAGATCAATTAGCTACTTTTGAATCAAGGCGCGTAAAAAGAGGTCTTATAGATGGTCTTGGATCTGTGATAAAAAAAAGCATATCCGGGAATTTAGACTATACAGATGCACTCAAATATGATAATGCCATTGCAGTTCTGGAACGAAATAAGAACAATTTAGCCAATGAAATAAATAACCAAATCAGTTTAAGCAAGCAGTGGGTTTCGGATAATTCAAACGTCACGAGTAATATCATTGCGAATCAAAAACAGTTAGAAGAAACTATTAACTCTATTTTACAGAGTGATACGAATCTGACATGACTAGGTATTTTCATTTAGCCCAGCTACTTTTAAAGATATGTTAGGCATATTAAGCACTTTATATAATAAGGATGTAATTTTAAACGTTAGCCTCAGAGAATATTTCGATATAATAAAACTAGGATATATAATCTTGGTAGTTCAATTTCCAATTGTCTTTCCCACTAACTACATCCTATACAAGTTATCCTTAGCTCCAAATCATGATAGTAAAATCCTGATACCTGCCTATCCATTTGTAGCAATCCACGAGAAAGGTCTATTGTACATAGAGACAGAATGTCCGAAGTACTACCACGATCACTTTTGCGAGGGCAACTTAAGCCACCACTTTGGAGAACAATCAAATTGCATCCATCAGCTGATACTACAACAAAACATGCACGAGTCCTGCCGCTTCACTTCAGCAATCCTGTCTTCCGAAGCTATGGAACAATTGGACGACCGCCACTACGTGCTGAGCGTTCCCAGCCCAACAAAAGTTCACTTAACCTGTTCTCAAGACCAATATGAAATGTTGCAAGGAAGTTATTTGGCCATCATTCCAAAGGATTCGCCCTACACGCCCCATCATTTTCTACGCACAACTATCACGATCAAGTTAAAGGACATATATTTAAATATCGCAGTTAGCAAGAACTCATACAAAGTACCTGCAAAGAAAATTTTGAAACTGAATACCATTGACCTGAGTCATCTACACTCGACTAACTCCAGGATAACAGTACAAGAATCAATGCCTTTGGAATCAACGAACGTGAACACTATCTATCATACTACCATACCTGTCTACGTGATACTCGGTGCATCAGTACTAATTATCCTAGCAGTATTCATGCGACGCCGCAAGTTACAAAGGAATGAGCTGAAGATTAATGACAACGAAACGCAAAATGGTCAAGAAGCCATGGATAGCAGCTCCGGAGACCCCTTGTCTCTATCCGCACTATTTTCGACAAAAGTCTACAAATAGATGCTGATCTTGCGGAGGGAGATGTTAAGTAAGAACCCACCGCGCGGTTGGATGACGTATTACAACACCTCGCCACCTACCAAGAATTCGTCACTTCCCATGGATGACAACAACACCTGCACTGAGTGGAACTCGGTAGCACCTGCGTCGCGTCATTGATGATTGCGAAACTAAAAGATATATTAGATACCGTAGCCCGGCTTCAAGCACTCTTTCGCTCTAACATTGACGGGGAGTCAACCCTTTAGCATGTAGTTTAATTGTAACTTTTAATTAATAAATTAGTTTGTAAGAAATTAAATCGTATTTTTTTTGCATCTTCAACGACGGCCCAACGTAATTCTGGTATAGTATCGCGTTATACAAACGGTGACAATACAAAAAAATTGCCAATCCAGGATTGAATGCAGGACCGCATCGGTTTCTCTTCTCATCGCAATCAAAGGATGATGTTGAATACAATCGCTTGTTGCATTGATATTGGATTGATTCATTATCTTAATACCAATTAAAGTACAAAATCCCTGACTGCTTTTTAATATATAGGCTGGTGGTAGGATATTCATATCTGCCAGGATAGCGACCACCGTACACATGGTGTTAAAGTAGGCACCGTACTGTGGTAGGCAGCGGCTTGGCTGTGCCCCTGGCATTGCCGATGTCCATGAGCGGCGGTGACCGCTTACCATCAGGCGGGCCGCTTGCTCGTCTGCCTATCAAGGCAATAAAAAAATAAATAAAAAAAACCTGTCATAGTGAGCGAACACGTTGTCTTGATCGCGTTCCAGGGTCAGCCAGTATATATCCGGTGCTCCCGAGAGGTTTGCGACAGGACTTGATGGTTGGTTGGGGCGGGTATAGGAGTACATCCTTAGTGTACCTGTGCCCGCAGCGGTCATCCATCTGTCCTGTCGCAGGCCCCTCGATTTGTTTCTTCCCTCTCCGAAGAAATTAAAAGAGAGAGAGAGGGCGGCATGACTCTGGTGACAACCGATAAATTCATTGTTTGTCAGTGGTCGCTGGTTTTTTAGACTGCAATACGTTTTCCATCAGGTGTAGCACAGTCACATTGCCGTGCTCGGATAAATAAACCTAAATAACATTACACCAGCTCACATCCGTATTCCCGCAGGAGTAGGTAAATGTGCAATTCTGTTACTGTGTCACAGCCCCAGACATATGTTGTTGATATAAATGCAAATCCGTGCACTACCGCAAATATGCATATGACGGTTTATGTTCACATAGCAGCGTTTGTAAATGTATGACGTGGAAAACGCAATTGTGAAGATGTTGTGTTGTAAATAAAAGAAGCAAAATCGTTTGCTCCTTGCGTTCAACTGAGTGATATAATGGAAGAGCGGTCATGTTTTTTTTAAGTATACTTTATTTTAAGCAACGATAGCTTAGTGGGGAGTGGTACGGACTGTAGAGACGAAAGTCGCAGGTTCGAAACCAGCTCTAACAGCATTCACATCTGACTTTTTTAAGCTACGTGTATATTAGTTGTTAATTATCGCTTGCTTTAACGGTGAAGGAAACATCGTGAGGAAATCTGCATATCTGAGAACTCGATAAGATTTTTCGAAGGTATGTGAAGTTTGCCAACCCGCATTAGGCCCGCGTGGTGGACTAAGGCCTAACCCCTCTCATTCAGTAGAGGCGGCCCTTGCCCATCAGTGGGACGTGTATAATACAGGGCTAGTATTATTATTATTTATACTTTATTTACTGCTGCTGACTGCCTCGGTGGCGCCTTACAGGGATTGCTATGTATGTCCTTTATTTATGTTGCCAAGAAAGTAAAATATATGTATCATTAACCCCCGTGTTGCAGCCATGCATCGCAATGCTTGCGGCATGGAGATTGTTTAGCGCGGTCGCTGTATGTTTGACAAAATGCAAAACTAACAAGTTATCAGTTAATACAGAGTTAAATTTAGTTACAGTTAAATAAGCTGTCATATCAGGCGGTTAAAAGTTATTCGGACGTTGAGAAATCAGCTCTTAAAACAGTGAAATAATTAATGTTGGGTCAAGTGCTCTAGAACTAACCACGACGATACCAGTTCGACAAAATTAATGGGTATGGCTGTAACTGATGGATGGACATGAGCAGGAACGTATCTAGAACTACCTGATGGGGCCACAAATAAATAATGAATCACCTTTTTATTGAATATGTTTTTATATTGTAGACTGGCAAACGAGCAAGTAAGTGACCTGATGGTAAGTGATCTCCACCGCCCATATACGCCTATAATACTAAAAGAATCATAGGCGCGTTGCCGACCTTAAAGGGAAGGAATAATTAAGGGATTAGGAAAGGGAGGATTTGGGCCTCCGGATATCTCATTCAACGTACGAAACTCATCATCAAGCTATCTTACGTCGGTTTTCTGTGTAACAGTGGTAATAACCCTTTTGAGCCGGTCCATTCATGCTGTAGACAAAACTGTCTACAGCTTGGATCTACCATTCTTATACCACTCACATAGTTAGGAAAAGCTTGTATGTTTTTTATTTAATTGATGACGAGACGGGCAAGTCGCTCGCCTGATTGTAAGCGCCACGCCTGCCCATAAACAGAATCAACAGCACACAGAACATTGACTTACAAAGCACTGCATGGAACAGAACTGCGCTCGACACTCTGAGACATAAGATGCAAAGTCTCATAATGACCAGTAATTTCACTGACTTCTATATTATTTTCGAATCTCACAAGGCATTCATTGGTGTAAAAAAAAAGCGGTGTGGGTCCCGTCCCCTGTAACTACTAACTCCGCGTCTGCAATTCAGTGGGCACGCAGAGTTCGCTACATAACATTATTTCGAATATCTTGATTCAAATCTCGTTGGCGAATAATGTAGGAAATTGAGTTGGGTTCTAAACGACTTCGGTATTGCGTTTTAAACACGACAGTTAAAAAGTGAGGCCGGGCAGAATTTTCTTTTGGGGTTCTTATATTTAAAGGTGAGGTCGGACAGCATTTTCTAGGGTACTTGTATTTTTTCTAGTGCCGTGATGGCCTTGGCTTGCAAGCAAACGAGCTGTACAGATGCAAGTTGCAAATTTGAAACCAGCGCCAAGAGCAAGAGTATACATGTTTGAGTGGTAGAGCCACGCAGTAGAATTGTCAGCATTGTCGCAGTTTTGTCTACAGCATGAATGGGCCGGCTCGACCAGTCATTACCGCTGTCTCACAGAAAACCGACGTAAAGTAGCGGCTTAATGTTGCGTTTCATACGGCGAATGAGATATCCGGATTCCATGCAAGTCCCCAAACAAATATTAAACAATAGAAACTACAATATAATATTGGAGCAACATTCCGCTAATGTGTAAGCAAGTTAGGCGTCCGTCGCGTGCGACATCTTGGCGCCAAATGCAATTATTGCGACGGTGGCGCCGGCGGATGTGATCGTAAATACAATTTCCTACGAGATGCCACCCATCGGTAATTATATCTCATTGATGGGAACTGATAAAATCACGACGTTATAGAAATGCTGGGAGTTCTAGTGTATTAGTGTATTGTTTACAAAGTGGTAGGTCCCTTGTATGCGAGAAACCGTCTGGGTTGGTACAACCGATTTGTCTATTTTTGTGTAAGCGCTTTTATGTTTAAGTTTGAAGGACATTGAAGCCAATGAAATTACTGGGCATTATGAGAATTAATACCTTATGTCTCGAGGTGACGAGCGCAGTTTAGCGCCATGCAGTGTTTTGTAATTCAAAGTTCTGTGTGGTGTTGCTTCTGTTAATGGGCAGGCGTGGCGCTTACCATCAGGCGAGCAGCTTGCTCGTCTCGTCATTCAATCGAATAAAAAAAAATATTCTATAAATTCAAAAAATATGAGTAATTACTCAATTGAATTTGAAGCAACGATAGCTCAGAAAACAAAAGTTGCAGGTTCAAAACCAGTCCCAAGAACATTTTTCTGGCTTTTCTAAGCCATTTGTGCGTTAATTACTCTCTGGTTATTTTTGAGCAGGCGAGACGTTTACCATTAATTAGACAAGCCTGAACCTTCGTTATACAGGCAAATAAAAAAATCTTATAAATTAAATTAAATTAAATTGTGTCGATAAATTTCCGAGAGCATTTTTATTATTGGGCTCCATAAACAACCGCGGGGTAATTCTCTGTATACAAAAGGGGAATTTAATTAAAACCTCATTACACGTTGTACGTACTCATGTTTTATTTGGTCCGCTGTGAGTCGTATAATTGAATTTGGTACCTCGACAAATGATTCCCATGCTTGTTTATGATTTAAGAAATAATCGCAAGTAAATTTCATATTTTCTCATAATAATATTTGCAAAAGTGCGGTAAGAATATTATAAAAAAGGTAATATTAGCTTCAGTGGTTTATTGGTAACGTAATTTGGTTGAGACGTGAGGTCCCGGGTTCAAATACCAGGTAAGGCAATCACAATTTGTGTTTGAGTTTTTGATTTTAAAAATCATCCCCGGATGAGAACTTAGATACTTCGAAGATATTTCTTTTCATCGAGACAAATATTCGTGGATCAGACAAATATTTGTCTCGGTGCGCGGATCGAATCCGTGGCTTCACGTTTCACAGTCGGCTACTCGCCCACTGAGTCACGGAGGCTGTCAAAATTATAATTAATTTTCATTATTCACGCACGAATGTGTGTTGTGAACTTGGGTTTTAGGCAAATAAAATAATCTTACAGAGATGTTTTTTATTCAAATTTAAATTTAATATAATTCAGCCGATAGTCATCAAGGCTTATCATACATGATCCTCATGTTGTGGCAGTCTGCGAGGACGCGGCCGTCAAACTCGCGCATGTCGCCGCGTCGCCGTGCCGCGCGTTCTGCGTCGCGCGACACGTACTCTCGCACGCCACACGGACAACACGCGCCACACTCGCAGAATGCACAGCACGCGCGAACTGCCTCCCATGCTCCTATAAGCCCATGATTTATTGCATGACAGGTAAAAGAACATAAAAAAAGTTATTTACCAAACCATACGATTCTTTTTGAAGTAATAACTGCTTATGGGAGGGTGAACCGATTCGTTAGCGAGCGGTTCATCGATCAACGGAAGGTTCGAGAATATTCGAGGACATTCAGTGAGACGTCACGCGGGTTAGTTGACTTCGACAGGACTTTGACCGAACTTCGACAGGACTTTGACAGGACTTTGACGAGACTTTGACAGTCTGGCTTCCCTTTCTCTCACGCATACGGCAGCAGTAGGCAGGCTCCTCCCATGTCTTTTTAACCCATATTAGTTTAAGTTATCACTTCTGTCGAGCGTCCCGAGACGCACATTTTTCTTAACCCATATGACAAGAGTTTTAAGTTATAAAAGCTGTTGCCCGCGGCTCCGCCCGCGTGAAGTTCTTTTCTGGGATAAAAGTAGCCTATGTTCTTATTTATGTAATAGTCTAATTATATGAAAAACTTTATTCAAATCTGTTCAGTTGTTAAGGTGTGATTTATTGATTGACAAGCATCGAAACTTTCATATTTCTCCTCCCTTTTCAAGAGGATTTTCACAAAGATTTGAATCACGTGTTTTATTATGTTCAATATGCAATATCTGTACTCAATTTCACAGTATTATTCCATTCCATAAAGGAAATCATACAAGGTGGGTGGTAGGGTCATTTTCTGAATCGCGTAAAATTTAGTCACATGATAGTCACCACACATACCAAGTCGCTTGGCCATCTCAGCGTATTCCAAATAAGGAGTGTACACGGCGTCCTCGACGGGGGCCTGGCAGATCCTCACCACGTTCGGGATATGGGATGCGTTGCGCTCGTTGATGGTCACCCTGCGAGTGCGGCCGAATAGCGGACATGGGCTGTTTGCGTTTACTCTCTGTAAAAACGTGCAACTATTATACTGCCTCTAATGCCTAAATTATATCTAAGGTTTTTTTTATCCGAGCACGGCAAAATGACCGCACTACACCAGATGGTAAGCGTAGTGCAGTCCAAAAAACCAGCGACCACCGACAGACAATGAGTTTATCGGTGGTCACCAGAGTTATGCCGGCCTGTATAAATGCTTCTTCCCTCTTCAAACAAATTGAGGGGCCAGCGACAGGACAGGCGGATGACCGTGCAGGCACAGGGATACAAGGATGTACCCGCCCCAACCAACCATCAAATCATGTCGCAAGCCCCTCGGGAAAGCCGGATATACACTGGCTGATTCTGGAACGCGATCCATACAAGGCGTGTGGATTACTATGGCAGGTTTTAACACCATATGCATGGTAGTCGTGAATATCCTACCACCAGCAAAGTTTTATTTACAGAGTTACGTAATAGCGTTAGTTCCTCACATATACTTTTACACTTGGACGAACTTCTAGTTCTGGCCTTTGTTTCCCAACTTACATGTTACTTTAATGCCATTTACAATATGTAATGTACATACCGTCGGCCACCTCTTATAACATTCAGGTATCGGTTTCCTCTCAAGCAGGAGCTCCGCGGATGTATTTTGAACCTGACCCTTCCATTCTCGTCGACGGCTCTTGCAGATGGGTCGGCATCTAAGAACACTCTATGTTTCATATAATATTGCATAAAACTACCCCTATATTACACCATGAGCAAAGATTTGAGTGGTAGAGCCACGCTGTAGACAGGTTTGTCTACAGTGTGAATGGGCTGGCTCGACCGGGTCGTTGCCACTGTCTCACAGAAAACCGACGTAAAGTAGCGGCTTACTGCTGCGTTTCGTACGGTGAGTGAGATATCCGGAAGTCCAAATCCCCTCCCCTTCCCAATCCCTAATTATCCCTTTCCCTTAATGTCGGCAACGCGCCCATGATTCTTCTAGTGGTGGGCGTACATGGGCGGTGGAGATTACTTACCAACAGGTGACCCACTTACTCGTTTGCCGGCCTATGCTAAAAAAAAATTACAGCATATATTAAGTAAACTGTTTTTCTTTTCTTATTTTTTATGTACAATTTAGTCTCATGATCTTTAGCTATTACTTAGTAGGTATATCTTACTATATCCCGGGACTATAAAGTCCCGGACCTTAGGTAGGCGTGCGTGGGACCGAAGGCAACACGTAGAGGCTCGTTAGAAAAAAATATTCTGATATTGTGATGTGACACCGCCCGACGGCTATCCCTGTATAGACTATAAAAGTGTACCCAAGGACCGCCCCGATTGGTGTAGGACTATTGTAGCGATCGACATAAATCTATACTTGTTTATTGAGGTGAGGTGTGGGTGGATTGTGTAACTGGGTCTATGGAAATGACTATGGCACCTGCCTGAACTATGTAAATACACGTATAAAATAAGCAGCTAGTGTCTCGCCAATTCAGGTAGATGGGCTCTCCAAAAGAGTCGCTACAAAAAGTATCAAGGCAACACCAGGTGAGTGGTTAAAGGGTGGAGAGGTGTCACTGGGCATTAAACAACGATCATTTGCTCCCTTAGGGTCCCATCACGTTGCCCATTAACCACTTACGTTTCACATCCAACCCTCGAGCAGAAAGCTATAGGTTTTATTATTAGTATATTTTTATCTATACTTATAAAATAACATGTCCTGACTGACTCACTGATTCATCATCGCCGAGCGCAAACTATCAAGGCTACAAGTATGAAATTCGGACTGTATATTCGTTTTGTTATGTAGGCACCTACTAAGAAAGGATTTTAGAAAATTTCATACCAAAGGGGTCTAAATAGGGGATGATAATATGTATGAAAGTCCGTCATTTTGAAAGTTACATAAACAAAGTTTTGTATTTCGGTTATTGGCCTAAAACAAATAAATACGTGTTTCAGAAATTTTGGAAATTTTATATAATAAGGGATGAAAAAGCGGGTGAAAGTAAATGCGAAAGTGAGTTTGTTTGTTACGCTTTTACGCCTAAATCACTGAACCGATTTTGACGAATTTATCTACAGAGACAGCTGGACCCTGGAGACGGTTACAGGCTACTTTTATCCCGGAAAATGCTGTTCACGCGGACGGAGCCGCGAGCAAAAGCTAGTACATTATATTATAGTATTAGTAAGTTGGTTACAATGTTTTAAAATGTCTTCTATCTAGTGGAGATATACAACCGCAAACTACAAACTAATAGTTTTATAGCTAATAATTTTTGTAAGGCGAATTTTATGAATAAATCTTTGCAACTGTTGAAAACTTTACATACGAATATTAATCTTACTTACTTGCAAAGACGTTCAGACTCCTTCAGATTCCTTTTTAACTTCGGTAACTTAATCATTATTTACGTCTCATACTTCGATCCAATCCAATTTTATATTATGGCTTCATTGGTATTCGATAATTACAATATTCTCTTTGATATTATTACATACTTTGAAAATAAATGAGAAAAATATATAGACAGAAACTTTAAAAGGGTGGCGTTGTGATTAGAATGATATGGTTTTTAAATCTTTTGATGTCATTATTAATGTATAAGTAGAACTCTTTGGTAGTGACAAAAAAAACCTTTTTGCTAACAACCTACTTAACATCTTCTGCCTCAGGGTGACGAATGCAGTTCAGTGCCATGCAGTGCTTTGTAATTCAAGGTTCTGTGTGGTGTTGTTTTTTTATGGGCAGGCGCGGTACTTAACATCAGGCGAAGGCCTTGGTCGTCTCAATCAAATAAAAGAAATAAAAAAAAAATGTAATATATCTATGAATACCCTCGATGCTGACATTGTCAATGGTATTGGCCTCGGAACACATGATGCACTCTGGAGCACTCTGTAATATTTTGTAATGAATGAATTCCATTTAGTTCGACCAACAAAGGACAACATTATTTTTAACAACGGCGGGGTTAGAATGTGTCGTAAATACACGACACTAACGTTCGTGTTGTTGGATGGTCATTGGTCGAGGCACTAACGTCTGACTTTTCCGATACAAATTTGAGACGACGCGAGGGAATGATTTGTTTTCTATTTTTTGCGTTCTAAGTGGGCTGGACTTTGTATCCGTTTTTCTAAACTAATATTATAAAGAGGAAAGATTTGATTGTTTGTTTGCATTGAATAGGCTCTGAAACTACTGGACCGATTTGAAAGATTCTTTTACCATTAGTATCCTAAATTATCATTGATGAACATAGGCGATATCGATAATATGATGGTGCGGAATTTCACGCGGGCGGAGCTGCGAGCGAATTATAGTATACAGGGTTAATTTTAAAACACCAGCAATCTCGCAGGACCATATAGCTGACCCCATACGGAACAACTTTTGTTCTACGAGTTTGGATATAACTCAATATATTTAAAAAAAAAATATTTTACAAGTTTTTGTTGTGTCGTATTTTTCTTCGTAGACTGCGGCGCGGCGCGGCGTGCGCGCACGACATCAAAGGCGGCCGTCAGCTGCTCGGGCGTTGACCTTCAAACGGCGCTAGCCCGGTTCCCCACGCTTCGCGTATTTGTTTACGTAATCTGCGATGCGCGTTGTAACATTCAATACGGAAATTAAATGAATACTTATTTTTGTATGAAAATAAAATCTAACAAACTATCAAAAGTCGTAGAACAAAAGTGGTAGCTTATAACCTTAGGAATCTACCCCTGCGAGGTTGCTGGTGTTTTAAAAATAACCCTGTATAATAAATACTCTTTGGTCACTATACTTGAAGCCCTAATGTCTAAATGGTTTTAAACGGCAACAATAAAAACATGTGTCATCCCCGTCGCCTGTCAGTCAGTTGTCAAAATGCCTTCATGTTCACAGTGAGCAGCTACACTTTCCACCCCCTAGCCTCGAGGTTCATCAGGCTCCGGAGACGAGTCCACGTGGTCTCCGAGTGGGTGGTGTGTGTGATGACCACAGCCTGCTGCCCTTGCTGTAACACCATGCCTTACTCCTCCACCGCATCATGTTATAACAAGCCTTCTGAACTTTTGGAGGTATAGTATCCTTCATTCCTGATACTAGATTGTGACTGCATTGCATCTGCTATTGAGTTCAATGCAGTCCAAACGATGCAAGACGGTGTATTTCTTGACATAATAGTGTAGTTTCTATATTCAATTTAATTCATTATTTTATACGCATTAAAAATTATATGTGAAAGGAAAACCCATTTGTTAAAACTCAATCAAAATTGGATCAAAAGGCAGCCAGCAATTAGGATTTTAAATATCGATATGAGCAAAGATGGATGCGTAGTGGGGATATCTTGTTCGCACGCGTGAGCTGTAATTTTCAGTTATATAATAATGTACTCTGTGGCTGTAATGACTATTTTGTAGGGTGACGACAAAGTTTACGTAGGCTGTCGTTTGACAAATATCCCTTCCATCAAATTTGAATGGCTTCTAACTTACTTAATTTTAGACGGATTCATATATATTTTTTTTAATAAGACTTCGGGTAATGTAACTTATTGATTAAATTATTCATGTCAACTAGCCTATTATGCGGGCCTGAAGTAATTAGTTATACAACGGCTGACCCTAAATCCGGCCATCTCGCAATCTCACTGATGAAACTCTTTATTTTTTAACATACATTTGCCTCACTTGAAGTTGGCAGCAATGTTCAAAAGGACAGGGCAAATAAAACGTTATTCTCCAGAACAAGATAGTATAGTGATTTTTCACTATTTGTACCATGGTTGCTACCAAGTAAGGTACAAATATATGCCGTACTTCATCTACTATCCCACCAGCGCTGTCTGTATAAATAACTTTGGTATAAGCCATAATCGTCATCGTTCTGCAATCGTTCCTCCCTAATGTGGTGGGCGCAATTTGCTTTTTTACACGCTTTTTATTAACTTCACCTGTATGTTTGTATGTTTGTAACCGACTCCTTTGGGCGCGATTTTGACCCACTTTAAACGGTCAGATTTCGTTCAAACTTTGTAGATTTATCGAGGACCGATGACAATACACTAATTTGATAAAGAATAATAATAATAATAATTTAATAATAATAAAATAATAATAATTAATTTAATTAATTATTGATATTTGGGTTAGGAATTAAAATTGTACTCTCTGGGTCTTCGTTAATTATAGGGAATATCGTAGTATCTAAGAGCATCAATAGATGGCGCTTTTTTGATATTCGGGTTTAAAATTAAAATTATACTCTCTGCTACAATATATTTTTATTTCAACTAAAAAATGAAAAATAAATAATAGTTTAAAAAAACTAAAAAACACGCTTTTATAGAAAGTCTAACTAAAAAATAGAAAATAAATTTGAAGAAAACAATGTATTTTATTGTAAAAAAAAGCGTGGGGTGCATGGTGCCTATAGTTATAATTATTGTATTGACAGATATGAGTAGAAAGATTATCATTTAGATGATATCTTAAAAAGCACCCCACGCTTATTTTACAATAAAATACATTGTTTTTTTCAAATTTATTTTCTATTTTTTAGTTAGACTTTCTATAAAAGCGTGTTTTTTAGTTTTTTTAAACTATTATTTATTTTATTCGAGTACAGTAAAGTGACTGCACTACCCCTGATGATAAGCGTAGTGCAGTCCAGAAAACCAGAGGCCACCAACAAACAATGAGTTTATCGGTGGTGAGCAGAGTCATGCCGGCCTGTATAAATACTTCTTCTCTCTTCGGAGAGGGAAGAAGCAAATCAAAGGGTCTGCGACAGGACAGGCAGATGACCGACGCATACCGGCCCCAAGCAACTATCAAATCATGTCGCAAGCCTCTCGGATGAACCGGATATACACTGGCTGATCCTCGAACGCGATCCACACAAGGCGTGTGGATCACTATAGCAGATTTTTAAAACCATGGTGGTCGCTATCCGGGCGGATATGTCTTTTATTAACATCTGAGGATAGCAAAAGCGAAACCATCTATACAGTTGCAGTCAGTCGAAAACACAGTAATCGACCCAGGCGGGGCCAGTGGAGAGCCATTCCGCCTGCAACACATTACGATAGACTTTACTCCTGGCATTGACGACAGCTCAGCGACGGAGGACAAATGCCACCAGTTCTGGGAATTTGTGACCAGCCAGCCCCAGCTCGATAACATGACTGTACAACCGGTAATTATGTTTGTTTATCATCCCCTGACATTGACGTTATATAAAACTTATGCAAATTTCGATTTTAAAATTTTTAATTTTAATCTGTTGTCCAAAACAGTTCATATTTTTTAACAGACTTCAAAAAAAGCGGAGGTTTCAATTCGGGCAGTTTATTTTATTTTGTTTTTGCTCATTTTTATGAATGTACATCGATTTCGCCACCTAGGAAACCTGCACCTGAGAACTCGATAAGATTTTTCAAAGGTATGTGAAGTCTGCCAACCCGCAGTAGGCCAGCGTGGTGGACTTAGGCCTAATCCCTCTCATTCAGTAGAGGAGGCCCGTGCCCAGCAGTGGTAAATAATACAGGGCTAGTATTAACATTATTAACAAATCTAATACAGAGTTGTTGATGCACGACATCGAGGCAGGTTCCTTATTGGACGCTATATCGGTCAGGTCAGCACAATGTGCTCCAGCACCACATTCGAACGCAGGGGATCTACACCACTTCCCAGCCATACACGCCATGAGGAAAATGGAAGATAAAGGTATGTATGTATAACCATTCCTGTTTCCCACAGGGATAGGCAGATTTGCCTCGATGTGGGAATCGAACCCGCAGTCTCTAGGTTCCACAAAGCAAAGCTTATATGGATGAAGCAGCGAGCAATATATACATTAATGATGTCTTACGTTTACGCGAATGTTACACATTGAAATAAAACTAATTTAAACTGATTCGTGGTCACCGGGTAGACTAGCCAGTAGTTCAGTCCACCCCATGACCACGAAGGCTGTAAAGCTTTCGAAACGTCTGGACCAAAATTAAAACAAAAAACCGCGACAGCATCACTTTAAATTAGTTTTATTTGAATATATTCGTTATTCTTATCTCTTTCAGATATAATAATACACAAGCATTATACAAATGATATATTTAAGAATTATAAATTGTGTTCCAAGTATCAAGTTGTGTTAAAAACTGTCACAATAAACGTTGGAGTCGCATTTTTCATTCTTAAGCCTTGACATGAAATATGGCTTCTGTCTCCGCGAAGGCTCTTAAAATGCTTTAGCAGATCTTTCTGAACATCATACAGGCTCTAGTCATTTTCATCATAATATAATAACACTAATACTAACCTTGTATTTATATACGTCCCACTGCTGCGCACGGGTCTCCTCTACTGAATGAGAGGGGTTAGGTCTTAGCTCACTACACTGGCCCAATGCGGGATGGCAGATTTCGTATAACTTGGAAATTCTTATAGAGAAATTCTCGGATACGCAGGTTTCCTCAAGATGTTTCCTTCACCGTTAAAGCAAACGATAATTATACACTCCTTTGCAAAAAAAACGGGCGGGTTTGATTTTTTAACATTATTGGTAATAATTTAGTTCTTCAGAGGTTTTAATAGCCAAACTATGTTACTGGCACTTAATAAAGAGTCTGGGTATGAAAAAAAGTTCATTCCAAATTCAAAACTTTTGTTTTTTAAATTATTAATCCCTTTTTCATTTTGTGACACTTTTCGCGGGTTTGCGGTTAAAAGGTTATCAAGCAACTAAAAGTAACTTTTCGTTATTTTTAGTACAACAATTTATGTTTATCGCATAATTCTGCCTTATTGTGACTTAAAACAGATATCTTTGTGTCTATCGTAATGGCAGAAAAAGCAATGAGAGCTAGTAAAATTATAGCGCTGCTGGAAGAGGGGTGTAGCCAATGTTACGTCTCACAGCGGTTAAACGTGAGTCGTTCAACCGTACAAAGAACCTGGACTCGATACCAAGAGACAGGTTCCGTTCAGAGAAGGCAAGGTTCTGGGAGAAAACGTTGCACACAGCCGCGAGACGATCGCTTTTTAGTGACTCAGGCGCTGAGGAACCGCAAATGCATTTACATAGACCTCAAAAGAAACCTTGAAGAGGTACGAGGAGCACAAGTTAGCCTATGGACTGTGAGGAGAAGACTTTTAGCTGCTGATATACGTAGTCGACGACCAGCGCGGGCCCCCAAGTTACTCCGTGAGCACCGGATTGCGCGGTTGAGGTTCGCTAGAAATTGCCTATCTTGGACACCAGGTAACTGGAGTAGCGTACTCTTCTCCGATGAGGCTCGAATTTGTCTGCATGGTGAGGACCGACGTCGGCGAGTGTTACGAAGACCAGGGGAACGCTATGCCGATGTGTGTTTTGAAGAAATCACCCCTTATGGTGGAGGGTCCGTTATGTTTTGGGCGGGCGTAACTTCCAACTATCGTACCGAGATAGTATTCATAGAAAATGGCTCACTAAATGCGCATAGGTACATAACAGAAATCCTTTCTCAAAATGCACAACCCGCACTGACTGTAATTGGTGAAGATGCCATTTACATGGACGATAATGCTCGGGCCCACCGTTCTGGCGACGTAGATGCTTATATGCAAGAGGTCGGTATTCGTCGTTTGGATTGGCCAGCGCGGAGCCCCGACCTTAACCCCATTGAGCACGTTTGGGACCTCCTAAAAAGGCGAGTACGATCTGTCCAACCACCTCCACAAAACATCAGAGAGCTTAAACGTGTAATCTCGACTGAGTGGGAACACATTCCACAGGACACCATCAAAAGCCTGGTGGGAAGCATGCCAAGACGATTACATGCCGTAATCGCTGCAAGAGGAGGTCATACTCGTTATTAATTTTTATTTTTTAATGTCTCTTTTATTAAAATACCATAAAAATACTCGTAGTCTTAATTTCATTATACCCATAAAAATGTCCATTTTAACACGGCTCTCTGTTTACATTGACTAAAACACCGATACCAGGATAAAAGTGTTAAAAAACTAGATTCTCATTGATAATAAGAAATTTCTAGTCATCCAAGCTAATGACATACTAAAAATATAATAATATTTACCCATAGAAAAGCTAAGGTAAAGTGTGTGTGTAAGGTGCCCGTTTTTTTTGCAAAGGAGTTTATATACCTAACTTAGAAAACTCAAAGGTGCATGCACTTAGGGCTGGTTCCGAACCTGCGACTTGCGTCTAGAAAATCCGCATGACTCCCCGCTGAGCTATCGCTACTGTGACTTTCAACAAATAATTAAAAAAAAATGACATTAATTAAAATTATAAAAGTTTATATGCAAGGCCCATGCTTGTTCATACTTCGTTGAAAGCTGAATTATTTTTATGAACACATATGTCGATGTGTAAAATGATTTTAAAATAATTGGTTAATGCGTATTTATTAGCACGGCACGAAGAAATTAATATTGATATTATTTATTTACAGGTGCAATAAAAGTTGCTCTTGTTATAGTCAACCCTAAGAAACATTAAAGCAGGTCGTCACATGTTTATAGTCAAGGGCCACATAGTACAACGTGAGGCATTACTGCGGCATCAATAGGAATATATGATTTTACACACATGTTCCGTCTCGTATTCTTGTATTGCTTTAACTTCATGTGCATTGTCTACTAAAATTGTTTGCGATGTATGTGGGCCGCACAAATATCGTCCACGGGCCGTTTCACGACCACTGAATTAAATTGTTTTTTCTTTATTTAATTAGGTGATTAATTTTGTTTTCTATTTTATTTCTAAATGTTTTTATTAAATGTCTCTTTTATTTTTGTAATCTTTTTTTATATAGCAATTTTAATACAAGCTTCGACAACTTTCGTAGTTTCTATTTGCAAACACCATATTGATGATCTGAAAAAAATACTAATAATCAAATGTTGTATGTAACTGTAGATGATAGTTTTATCTACAGCATGAATGGGCCGGCTCACAGAAAACTGACGTGAAGAGTCAACTTGCTTTTGCGTTTTATACGATGAGTGAGTTTTCCGGAGGCCTAAATCTCCTTCATCTTCCCAATACCAATTTCCTTACTTTAAAGGTGGGTAAAGCCTTCATGATTCTATTGATATCAGGGGTGTTTGTGGACGGTGGCGATTATTTTCCATCAAGTGATAGTGATCATTTGGACGTGTCGATTGTGTGTGTGGATTGTGTGTGTCAGCCATATAAAGATCATATAGTAAGGGTGGCGATCTCGTCATCCACCTCTCCTTTCGAAGGTCTTTCGATTTGTTTCTTCCCTGTTCGGAGTGTGGAGAAGTATTTATACAGGTCGGCATGATTCTCATGACCACCGATAAAATCATTGTTTATCGTGGTCGCTGGTTTCTTTAAACTGCATGCGCTAACCATCAGTGCAGTCAATTTGCCGTGCCCGGAAAAAAAATTCCAAACAAAATTTCCTTCTTTAAAATTAAATATAAAATGCTTAATTCCATTTAATTAACTCCGGCACCGTCACTGAGTTTAAAAAAAAACCTGTAAACTATTATATTTTTTCATCAAGAAGTTTGTCACTTACATTTTTGTGTTAATTTTGAAGTGTTTTTTTAAATTTAATTACACTTACCTATTTTTTAATCTCGACAGCTTTTTGCTCGTTTTCACCGGATGCCCGTCAGACGTGCCTTGTTTAAAAATTAATTTGTAGCCACTTCATTTAAGATTTATGCACAAAAGAGAATGTTTTATCCCACTTCGGAAACTAAATACCTATGTCATAAGTTTTTATAAAACTTAAAAAAAAATACTCTTTTTTATTTTATTGAATGACGAGAAGAGCAAGACGCTCGTCTGATGGTAAGCGCCACGCCTGCCCACAAACTTAAGTAACACCACACATAACTTTGAATTACAAAGCACTCACACTCTCTCACTCCCACTCATACACTCTCGCATACGAGAAGAGCAAGACGCTCGTCTGATGGTAAGCGCCACGCCTGCCCACAAAGTTAAGTAACACCACACATAACTTTGAATTACAAAGCGCTCACACTCTCTCACTCTCACTCATACACTCTCGCATACGGGGGACCTACCAACTTGTAGTTAAAATGAATGATTCGATTTGAATGTATTTTTTTCTTTGAAATCTGGGTTAATCGAGACGGTTCATAATTATGTCTAAACAAAATTTGGGTAGCTATATAAAAGTTGCATAATAATATGTTTTTCTATCTAATTCGCTAAATAAAACGCACGAAAATATCTCACTTTCAACTATTTTACCATTCCTAACACCCTATGGCTGCCAAATTTAATATTCTGCCACGAGCAAGACTGTCTAATCACACTCCAACGTTTTGAACAGTGTGAACTCGAAGCCGGAGGGTACGGCTTTGTACTACGAATTGTCAGGAGAATGCGGGCCAATTTACAAGCCACAGTAATGGATGCATCGGTGATCGATTCAACATATTTCTGTTACCAAATTTCAGGGGAACTGTTTGAATACAAGGCGCTTTGTGAATGTCGATTCTGACTGAATGTAAGAGCCACTTTAATCAAATAACCAGTCTAGTTCAAATCGGATTCGTGCATCCAATGTTCCGTACCAACACACTTAAAATATACATTTTTTATTAAATTACGTTCTTATTTTTGTTAGTATGTGTATATCCGCCATTTGGGTATTTATAACGGTTCTGAAGACAGAGCCTTTTAAACGCGGGACAGACAGATTGACGGTCAGACAGGCAGACATCGTAGCTTCTGTAATAGGGCTCCGTTGGTAGGGGTCATTTGGATGTGGCACTAATTAAATGACAATAGGAGTCACTTGATTGTCATTGGATGAGTCGAAGTCTCGCATATCGTTTGAAGCGTGCTTAAGTTTGTATTAATATTTTGAGTGTTTATAGGCGGTGGAATTAACTTACCATCAGGTGACCCACTTGCTCGTTTGACTCAGTAAGATATAAATGTACCATTAAGCTGTGGACTAGTTTTCCGACACACGTGTTCTCTCCTTCCTATAATATGGGGTCCTTTAAAATTAGTATGAAGAAGCAGTTAAGCAGGCCGGCATGATCGTGCCGACCTACAATAGACACATTGCTTGTCGTTGGTCGATGCTATTCCTGGATTGCGCTAAACTTACCATCAGGCGTGGTGTAGTCACTTGGCAAGCTAGAATAAAAAAAAACTTTTTCCTTTTTTCCAAATGCGGCAACCACGCAATACTGCACTTCATGTTAACTTACTATTAATTCAATAAAAACATTATCAATTGTTTAGTCCATTTATTTAAAAGCAAAAGATATTTATGTGCAAGTTCTCCAAGTGCTCACTACGTAGGCAGGCGGTATCGAAAATTGACTGGCAGTATTGGATAAATACTTTGTATTTCTCGAGGGCTGAGGATACTAGGAATTATGACCGTAGTGTTCTCCCCAGAGGGGTTCACGTCAGGCAGGCGGCCGGTTCTAAAAAAAACTACAAGCCAATAAAAATATTTTCCGACCTCCCTGCGAGGTGGGACAAGGGCAGGTGAAAGAACAAGAATGTTGAACTACTGACTTCTCGCAGCACTGTCAGTAATACTAAACGTCCGTTTTCTAGTAGACCCAGGTTCAGTAATCAGTACTGAAAATACTGTCAGTCATTTTCCGAACACAGCCATAGGTGAGGTGTTCATAAGACAATGTGCGTAAAAATATTGATATGCAAAGATTTAAGACTGGTATAACACTGACACCATGGAGTACGCCGTTTTGATAATCTGAAAAAAAAATGAAACAAACAGTATTTTAACCGATATAAAAGAAGAGTTTTGCTCGCAACATACGAGTACATGCCCCCGCAAAATTTCGATGTTTTATAAAATGAGACGTAAATCGCATAACACCAGGCAGATAGAAGCATACTTCATAATCTAGTAGAAGAGTTTATACTTACAGATAAGAAGGTTTCATGAGACAGCTCGACGACGGCGAACGCTGTGAACACCACCGGCCTCTGAAACAAAATAACGTGGAAACTGAGTGACATCGTAGTATCGTAGTAGCATCTTAACATTTATCGCCTTATTGATGTACTGCATATTAGACGGGACACCGGTTCGAATCGTAGGTCGGGAAATAAGAGGATCCTGATAGGAATTTGTGTTCCATAAGTCGATTCGCTCACCTGACACTTATGGCAGAGGTCACGACATAGGACGGAAATATGTTACTGCAATACTTCCTTATCACCATGAAAACACCAGTTCTAGTTCGATCAATGATGATGATTTAAAGCATTGCAAGTATACCTAAAACATAGTTATACCCGACTTGATACCGACCACCGTGCCCATGGTGAAAAAACCGCTAAAAAGGCGTGTTTCTTCAAGTCTCGGATAGGAATTTACAAATGTACTATATATTCAGTCACTTAAAGCCGGCATTATTCTGCCGACTATCGCGGGACGCGTTGTCTCTCGATAGTCGACATTTTACTTGACTTCACTGTAGACTACCATCAGGTACAATGTAGTCACTATGCCGTGCTGGATAAAGCTAAAATAAAATTCGCGTGGCAGGACAGGGAGGGTCAGTACTTGATGACCGATCGATAAACTGCGTGATGTTGGCACAGACATAAATATCGAATAGGTGAAAATAAATTGAGGATGAACACATGACGGAGTACTGCTACGGCTTATTTGGAAATTCTTCAACGAATTAAATTAACTGAAATAATAAAAGACCTGTGCCTGCATGATAGCGACGACCACGAGGCTTCTGATGCGGCGAGATCGCTTCCCATAGCAGTTATACCATCCACAGCCAAAGATAGCGTCGGGCAGTTTCCGCGCCTGCGTAAATAATAACACAATATTTTAAACTTGCTTTTTAAGGTTGATTTAGTAACGAAACACTATCACAGAGCCTATACCATCCATCTGTCTGTTTATCCTGCTATTAAAGTGCATTATCTTTTGTACCGTAACAGGGATATCTGAAAAGGTCACAGAACATGTGTTCTTATGGCGGACTTCTTAACAAACAGTAAAAAGGAGGAATACTAAAATGTTGGAGTGTGAGTACGGAACCTTCGATGCAATTATCGCAAGTTTGAACAACAAGGGAAAACATCGTGAGTGAAATTGCATAGCTGAGGATTCTCCATCAGAATTTCGAATTTAGGTGAAGTCTACCAACCCCGTATTAGGCTAGCGTGGTCGCGGGTTATAACAATCCATTTCAATTACGCAATAGCTCAGCGGGGGTGGTTCAGACTACAGAGACGAAAGTCGCAGGTTAAAAACCAGACCCCAGAGCATGCGCCTTTTCTAAGTTACATGACTATATTAATAATTGTTAATCATGACTTGCAATGAAGGTGAAGAAAACATCGTGAGGAAACCTTCATGCCTGAAAATTATCCATAAGGATTTTGAATATGCGTGAAGTCTATTAACCCGCATTAGGGCAGCGTGGTGGCCTGTGCCCAGCAGTGGGAAAGTATAATACAGTGCTGGTACTATTATAAATAAAACATTGAAGGAATAGAGTTTCAAACCAGACCATGTTAATTATATAGTTTACTATGTTTTTTTAATGTTAATACTTACTTCGACAGTGACGTCTCCTGCATTCCACATGAAAAGCCCCATGATTATGTTAGCTATCAATATCTTGGTCATCTGTTTGCTCAAGTCTCCCAAGCCATTACAATTCTGTGAATTGTAACTTTTATTTTAGTAGTTTTGTATTATTAAGTCTTACCGGTGTGTATGGCGCCACAAGAAATGAATGGATTAATTATAAGCTCATTAAACCTTGGCCAGGTCAGTCTATGGATGGGTGATCGCTGAGTGGTATTTCAACAGAGCATCTCCGTACTTAGCAATAAATTAAAACATTTTTCTGGTTATATGATAGTTATCCGCTAAAGCCAAAGTAAGAAATGGTGGGATTTAATTAAACATTGCTGCCATTTGCTGGTGGAAGGGTAACTGATATTTTTGTGTCCGACTGGATAGCGACCACCGTACATATGGTGAAAAACCCACATAGTGGTTTGCTCACGCATGTCGGGATCCGTGGTCAGCCAGTGTGTATCCAGTTACTTCAGCCAGCATGATTCTGCCGATCGTCGAAGAACGCAATGACTCTTGGCCGTCGACATTTCATTTGAACTGTACTGTACTTAATATAATATTTAAAAAAATATATACGATAATGTATCACGTACCAGCATCGATGGCAGCATAGTGCTGGCTAATAACACAATTAACGAACTTATTCCGTTACATATTGTCTGTGCTTCCCTTGCGCACCTGAAACATATATAATATTGTAAACCAATTTTGTTTTATAATATACTTTGCTAACTTTTCTAATTTTGATAGCAAAGCTAGCAAACAAGCTCACTGAGTTTGACTAGCTGGATCTCCTCAGGGTTGGGTCGCGCTGCGTTCTATCTGGTGGTAAGGTTTTCGTCAAACAGCGAACGGGGCAGGACGGCAACGCGACGCTGACGGGACGTCAGCAGTTGTAATGCATTAATCAATATAGAAAATGTCACACAGAACCGTCGCGCTCGACGCTTGACTATCTATAAGCAGTTACAATTTTTCTGGGTTTTCTCAAGATGGGTCGTTTTGGATTCGATGTTAGTATTAAAACACATGTCGTTTCGTTAATGCCCATGGTCCATATTGAATGAAACACTCGCCTTATTGGCTCGCAGTCTGGGTGCTAGTTTATTATATTCAGTACCTTGAAACTTCCATAGGACGCAATATCTCTCGATATGATACAGCGCGGCTTTACCACTCAAAAAATATCTTTTGAAACGTAATGGATAGCTGGTTGAAAAGATCACCAAATATATGCTACTAGCTTTTATCTGTTTTTTCCGGGATAAAAAGTAGCCTATGTTACTCAGTTATAATGTAGATTTCTAACGGCAAAAGAATTTTTGAAATCAGTCCAGTAGTTTTAAGTTTATTCGTTACATACAATAATACAAATCTTTCCTCTTTATAATATTAGTGTAGATTGAAAATTAAGGGTGTGTGTACGGAATCTGCGGTGCGTGTGTACAAGTCGCACTTTACTAGCTCTTTTATAAGTACGAACCACTAAACCCTACCATAAAGTATCGGAGTGTGTCTGGATCCCCTTCTTCAAAGCCTCTTCAAATTTCATTTCCATTTCTTTATGGCTTAACTGAGTATCCTCAAATATATTGTTAAGGCTTTCGAAATATCTACACAAGTTCTTGTACTGGTGGCTGAGGCTGATGAACACTACCAACACGATGAAGTAGCCAATGGACGAACGATAGAACGAGAAGAGATGAAGTATATAGAAGATGATTCTAACGCAAGAGGCTAGAATAGAAGTGTCCGTGACTTCGGGCCATACGGTTATTACAGCTATAAATGTCGTACCTGGAAATATACAATCGTGTAAACTATCATACACGACACACACACACACACACACACACATATAAATAAAATCATTTATTCTGTAAATTGGATCATAAAATATTATATTACTTTCACATGTCAATAATTTGACATGTAAAAGTGAAAACTTCACTTAACTTAGCCGCGTTGAGCACTTTTTGGTAGGGTAAATCTTATGGTTTCGTGTCACCGACATGCCGACACGGCCTGTGTACACAGATGGGTGAAGGTCAATGTTCCTCGGGATCTTAGACCATATTTTCATTATCATATCGTAGCTAGCCACGAGAAAAAATTTAACAAACAAACTGATGGGTTATTGCATAAGCTCACTACAGTATCCCTGAAGGGATACTGCAACAGGGAAGGGAGTTGCAACAGGATGCTATCTGCTATAGCATTTTTATGTAATGGCTCTAAATGAATTAGTTCGGAATCACTCTCTCTCTCTCTCTCTGGCTCGATCTCGGCTCTCAATATATCAAAAAGGACTTACAAAATTGTTTCCGCAATTAATGCAGTCAGAATCTCACATTCATTAGGTTTCTTTGCCATTACATCAATAATTACCTGAATTGATCATATAGTAAAGCGCCTGTAGCCCCTGATGCAACCAATGCAAGTGAGCGACGATCAAAAACACCACAAGGAACAACTTCAATTTCTTGATCAGAGACTGTTCTGTTACCTTGTCGTTGTACACCTCCTTCAACACTACAGCTATGTAATAGAACACCTGCTTGCACTTCTTCTTATTATAGACAAAATGCAAGCAAAGCAAATGTACCAAGGGTTCGCCTAAGCTGTAGACTAACAGGTCAGATTTCTGTGCTGGTGTGAAATTCTCCTGATAAAATATGGCTCCCAATTGGAGAAAGCAAAATATCCACTGTACCCCATACATTACGGGGTAAAGTGCATCGAAAACTTTTACGAATGATTTTGGCAGTTTAACATCTTCTACCCAAACATTTCGTAATCCACATAAGTACAGGATTCTATAAAATTCGTCAAACATTTTCGTAGTGTCACTTGGTAAGTAATTCTTTGTCGGTTCCTTCATTTTTGTGTTCGCAATTTTATAAACGTATATTTCTATTTAATTCTCGAACCATAATGAGCGTAAGAAAGCGGCATGTTGTTTTCTGCAGTAATGTTAACAAATTATCTATATTGTAGTGAAGGCAAATAATACTAGCTTTTACATCATAATGTTTTTTTTTTATAGCATAGGCCGGCAAACGAGCAAGTGAGCAAGTGATCTCCACCACCCATGTACGCCCAAAATACCAGAAGAATCATGGGCGCGTTGCCGACCTTAAAGGAAAGGGATAATTAGGGATTGGGAAGGGGCGGGGTATTTGGGCTTCTGGATATCTCACTCACCGTACGAAACGCAGCAAGCCGCTACTTTACGTTGATTTACTGCGAGACAGTGGTAAAGACCCGGTTGAGACAGCCCTTTCATGCTGTAGAGTCTACAGCGTGGCTCCACTACTCAAAAAATGTAAAATGTAGTTATAGATTAACTGTTGTATTTATTTATTACAGTGCTGTTTATTTCGAAATATTTTTAAATAAACATTTAAAGTGTAAAAAACAAGCCAATGGCAATTAGGACTCCAAATGGGATAACGCCAGGCAGAATGAAAGGAGAGGATACTATTTACTACTATTAGTACATTAAGTATACAGCGAAACCTTACCGCGGGATTTGTATAGCTATTTTAACTAATAAACGGGGAGAAGGTTCTCAATTTGACCACCACCTAGCACATCTTTTTTTATCCGGGCACGGCAGTGACTGCATTTCATTTTATGGTAAGCGCAGTGCTGTCCAAAAAACCAGTGACCACTAACAAACAACGAAGTTGTCGGTGGTCTCTAGAATCATACCGGCAAATATCACACTCTGAAAAGGAAAAAAGCAAATCGAGGGGCCTGTGACGAAGCGGAAAATCGATCAGGATACAAGGATGTTCCCCTATACCCGCGCAAAGAAACCATCACGTTCTGCCGCGAGTCCCACGGGAGAACCTGATATACACTGGCTGATCCTGGATCGTGAAGGTGTGTGGGTCACCATGACAGGTTTTAATACTATGTGTACGGTGGTCGCTATCCGGGCGGATATGTATATCCTACCTCCAGTAATATCAATAATCTATTGACAGACTGATTTGAATTTTAACCGACTAATAAACGGGGTACGTTCTTAACAAGATGGTAGTTTCTCGTATGCAAGAGAGATGGGTTGGTACTAACCAACCCAGGCGAAATACGGGAGGTAGTCCTCTTTATGTATTTCCGCTTTAACATCCTACCGTTATTTGGCAAAAAAAAATACTTTAATAAATAGGTTAGGATTTGAATTATTAACATAATAGTTGAGGGGTACACTACAATAATACGACAAACTTTATTCCGACAGTCACAAATACGAATTTCAAAATACCGATTTTCATAATTCCGAATGGTTTAAAATTCCGAATATAACAACTCCGATGTATCATTTATCCTATTTTTATAATTCCGAAATTTCAATATTCCTAACGTATATAATTACGATTCTCAAAATATCGAGTTTCAATAGATCGAATAACAAAAATTCCGAATTAATGATAATTCGAAACATCAAAAATACGAATTCCGATTATTAAAATACCTATTAATTAAAATTCCGAAATAAAAACGCCTTGTAAAACGGAATAGAAAGACAAATCAACACATAATTGCTTGTCAAAGAGAAGTATAATAGTATGAGGAGGTAGAAACTAATGTCAAATGCGTTTTCTTTCCAATAAAAATATTTTTTTCGCTGGCACAATTTTAACCTAACCCAAATGATTCACCAATAATAGAGATCTGGCGCTCGGCGGCCGCTGCCGCGGCACGCTCGCTGCGCTCGCTCGCCTTCGCGCTTCAATGGTCACAGTTCTAACCTAACCTAACCCAAATGTATGAAATGATTATACTAACTGAATCAAAATCCTAATTTTAGCAATTAATTCGGAATATTGAAAATCGGAATGTCGTTTTTCGGACCGAGAACCCATCGAGCATTTGACTCTTCGAACATATAAAAATCGGAAAATAAACAGATCGTATTTACAACTTTCGGTAAAATAATATTCGTAAATTTGAATAATAGACCTTATAATTTTTAGGTATTATGAAATTCGGACTTTTGAACATCGGAACATCGAAATTCGGAATAAAATATTTCGGAGTATTTGGGTGTTCCCATAGTTGAGATGTCGATATTAAAACATCGTAGCATCACTAACTAGCCATAGTTAAAACGTAATAAAATTGAATTATAACTGAATTGTAACATAGTATTTCTATTTACCATTACAAGCAGCTGGTGAAGTTTACTGCAATTACAATATAGCAAAATTGTTTGTTTACTTTATTCAGTTTATATTATTAATGAGCTCCGCCATATTTGTCTTCCCATAGAAACTTTTAAAGTGGTTCTGGTATGATGTTTTTTAATTAACCCTGTATTATACATATACGTCCCACTACTGGGCACGGACCTCCTTTAATGAATGAGAGGGCTTAGCTCTTAGTCCACGCTGACCTAATACGGGTTGATAGAATTCAGGTACTATCGAAATTCTAATGTGTAACTTGTCAGGTGTAGATTTTCTCAAGATGTTTCCTTCACCGTTAAAGCAAGCAATAATTAACAATTAATGCAAACGTAACATAGAACTTTTTCGAGTGGTACTCGTATAGCCACGCTGCAGACAGTTTGGTCCACAGCATGAATGGACCTGCTCGACCTGGTCGTTACCACTGTCTCACAGACAACCGACGTAAACTAGCCGCTTGCTGCTGCGTGATATCCGGAGGCTCAAATCCCCTAATTATCGCTCCCTTTAAGGTCGGCAACGTGCCTATGATTCTTGTAGTGTATTGTGGGCGTGCATGGGCGGTGGAGATCACTTAGGTGGCCAGGTGACCCACTTGCTTTTACCGATTTATGCTACAAAAAAGGAGAGTCAAAGGTGCATACTCTTGGAGCTGGTTTCGAACCTACGATTTTGTCCCCACGGTCCGATCCACTCCGCGCTTAGGTGTCACTATATGACTGTGTGGTGTGAGACCTGGCATAGCTAAATGACTACAATGCACCTGATATTATGTATATTGAAGGCCAAATATACACTCAAGAGACATGGTGCCCCTCGACGGTCGGAAAAATAATGCTGATTTGATGTCACTGAATATACTGTACAGTACATATAGCTCTTTATTCCCGGGGTATATATTCCTTAACTATGCAATAGAGCATGTTCATCCATACTACCTGGAAACAATACTGCCTAGTACCGTATATTTCGAGCGTTCATTTATTCCGCGCACGTGTAAGCTCTGGAATGAACTCCCTGCCTCGATGGTTCCCGAACGCTATGACATGTCCTTCTTAAAACGAGGCTTAAGAAGAGTATTCCTTCAGTGGTAGGCAGCGGCTTGGCCGTCATAGCCGTTGTCCATGAGCGGCGGAAACCACTTACCATTTGGCGGGCCGCTTGCTCGTCTGCCTATCAAGGCAATAAAAAAAAAAGCTTTATGTTCGGCACCATACCGAACCTTAAAAAAATTGCGGACATCACAAGAATTGAAGAAATGACAGAATAAATGACGTAATGAATATGTAATGAATAATAAAACGTATGTAATGAGTACACGACCCTGGAATTTGGACTCAGCATTTGTTAGTTATAAATAGGTGTTGTTAATGAATTTAATAATCAATAAATGTTTATTTATGGCACTGTCACGTTTTAATTACGACGATGCAGGGCTCTGGAGATGCGGAGGGCGTGCGAACCTAGCAGTATCTATCATCGATCTAATTACATAACAGGCAAAGTCCTGACTGACTCATCTGGTTATTCTCCACTGGGAACGAAGCTGTAAAATGAAATTAAATGTAATAGTTAATTCATGTAGGCGATTAAAATAGCGCTTATGACAAGTCAGTACAAAAGTAAAAGAAACTTATATATAATAATATAGAAATCAGCATCGACGAATGTATTTTTAGCAGCATCATCAAAATACACTCGGCAATTACACCAAATTTATTTATTTATCTATTATTGTTATTTTTCCATATGTTTATTATGGAAAAGTCCAGAATTGTTATAAATGGGGGGGATATGATATATCGATATGGACCATAGCCATTACCGAAACAAATCTAAAACGACCCATGTTGAGAAGCCCCGGCGAAACAAACTCAAGTGGGTTTCCTTTATCACGGGATTCAACGCAGCGCGACCCAGCCCTGAGTAGATCCAGCTAGGCAAACTCGGTTGTCTTGTTTTTGGTCCTGTAATACTTTGTTACCCCTCAGTCCAAACCGTTAAGGATAGAAACCGAAATTTTGGGAATTTGTAGATTTAACATAATAGGCATCGTTTAAGAAGGATTTTGGAGACTACGACAGACTGTGGCATGAACATTAGCACGTGCCAATAATTAGTTCCACCGCATCACAAAGTTCCTCTATTTGTGATTCAGTACGGAATGGATACCTTTTATTATTGAATCAAGTTTGAGAGAAGTTTCGAAGGCAATGTATGTTAATTTATTCAGATGTTAGTGGAAATGCAAATGAATTTCCTAGTATATACATTCACGCCTGTAATCTCCAAAAGGGTAGGCGGAGGTGTTACCAGCCACATTACACCGAGTTTGTGTCCGTCCCATGATGTGATACGGGGCGAGCTGATCGTCACATCGGGCATAATTCTATACTCTGGGCTGATACTTAGCATTTCGTGATAGAAAAACCAAATATCACTTTCATCCGATCCGGGGATCGAACACGAGACCTCAGTACAGAATTCTAAGCGAGTTTTTTTATTGACAAGGCAACTAGGTGCAGTTGGGAGGGGATAGCCTTGGCATACTTTTTTAGACCAAGTCAGAGATATTCTCGAGAAAGACCAGGTCAGAAGTACCCGACGTGCATGCGTGAAGAATTTAATGAGAACGAAGTGGTGTGTAAGGATCGTAGCAGGTGGAAGTCTGTTAGATCTACCCATCCCTATTGGAAATAAGCGTGAGTCTATGTATGTATATTAATCCTATATAAATAACAAAAGTTTGATTTGTAGGCTAGCCAATTAATCTGGTTATTTTCAGTAGAAACAGGTAATTATATCAGGAAAGGCAATAAAAATACATTAATATTTACATTGTCATTTTTTATTTCATTTTTTTTGCTTATCACTAACAGATCAGTCTTTGGTATTCCTCTCTCGATTGTGTTATCGATTCGAATAAAGTAAGAGTATTTGTTAGCATTCATTGTTGTTTCAAATATAAAAAAATGAGTATGTGTTATTCGAGAAACAATGATTAATACAATGACAAATATCGGACTCACTCGCTTATCGTGTAATTCCTTGACTCCAAGATATTAAGGGTCAAGCGAAAAAACCCAGACGGTAACGGTATATACCTGCAATCCGGGTCATGACCCATTTAGATGATGAAAGTTTTTCGTACGATCTACTCGATAATATAGTAGTATACCATCATTGCCATGGCCGCGTCTATCAGTTCATTTCTCGTATCATGCGATAGATTGTCACCATCTAAATGTACTTTCGCCTTTGGATTGTCTTTGTAGGCCAAAATTATTTTGTTATCATCAGTGACATCGCATTGTATGATAACATATATAAGTAGATATAAATACAACGTAATAAAATGCTCTCAGCACACGAACGAGCCTATGACGATCCATTTTCACACTGGACAAAGACTGGGTTATCGGTAAGTACTCCGTTCTCCAAAGAGAATGGAGCCCTTTGTCCTGCAGTGGAATTAAATATGAGAAATGATATAACTATTAATTAATGATTAGTGTTAGGTAATTATCTATGTTTACCATAATATGCTATAGCATATTATACAAATACGAGTAATAGTTATAGTTAGTTAATTAATTAATATGTGCTTACTAAATTCTTATCACGTTACTTCTATATTATACTGCTTGTATTATCCTATTGATAGAAGAATACTGTTTATTTCGGTATGATTGACCGATTTAAACTAAATTCTTAATGATAAAAATCTAAGTTGGTTAAAATTGTATCTAGTATGTCTTTCTTTGTAAGAAGCATGAGTCTCCACATGCTCGAATGCTCTTTGAAGATAATCCAGAATTTTATTGTTCAGCAACTTCGGAGCATCAATAGCCCATAAGTAATCCAAATGGTTGAAATCTGGATCATGGATTAAATAAATGTCTTTTTTGGACTCCAAAGTATCGTAGAGCTTCTTAACATCTTGTTCTGAAGACAGCAAATCATTTTTTGACCAAAATAGCGATATAGGTAATGTTATTTTGCTCAGATCGTACTCCGGGGGTTTGTCTGACCCATACTTCTTAATATTGTTGACACCGTAATCAAACTGTTGGAATTTACCGCCCGAGTTTATCTCCTGTGCAAAATGGACCACTGTTTTCCATGAAGTTCCAGTTCCTAGATGAGATAGAAACACCGGTAGAAGAGTACTGTTGAACTGTTTCTCATTATAACCACAGATGTAAAAGGCAACGTTCTTACAGACGTTGATGTCAGCATTGTCTAAGCTGCATGTGCTTGTTACTTTGCCAAAAACAGAATTTTTTGGAATGAATTCATACGAATTGTATAGCATTTCCATTGATGCGGCGCTGCTAGCGACTGGAGCAAGAGTTTTAAGTGGAGACTTAATATCTGAAAGGTATACCACAGGAGCGAGGGCAAACCCAGCGGTCAGTTTTTGATTATACTCAGGTCGAATAGTCAACATGGCGAATAAAATAGTTGTTCCCATAGAATGTCCAATATATGTTAATTTGGCGTCAGTACCTTTAACGGCCATTATGTAGTCAATAACAGCAGGAATGTCATGCTTAGCCACGTCATGCCATGAGAAGTTCCAATACGACTTGGAGTCACCCTTCAAGGAGGTATGATCTTTAGAGTATTTGTTACCTCTGATATTTGACAACCATACGTCATACCCCGCATCTGCTAAAATATATGCTAGCGCTTTGTTAGGTCCGTTTAGGATCCAATCAGCTGAACTCGCGAACAATCCATGCTGAAGCAGAACAGCTTTTTTGGGCACATTCTCACCACTTTTTGACTTAGGTATCCTATGGATGTTTAGGACGTACCCTTGGGATATGACAGTGTGAGTTTCACAAACATATCCGTGCCGAGCTATGATTCCAGGCACAGTTAATGATTCGTCCGGGTTGTCAATTTTCCCATCTTTGTCATCGACATAATACCACGGGTCTGTGATCTGCCTTCCGCTTTCTTTGACGTTGTCGATGTAGTTGTAAATATCATTTGTAATTTTCTTCTGCTGGCCTTCGATGTAGGTGCGGGCGTCGTCATATCCACTGACAAGCTTTGCGACTTCGTCTTTTTGTTCTTGAAAGAAGGTCATCAGTTTGTTCTCGACGAATGACTGGAATGACCATGATTCTTGTTGAGTGACAGGTAAGAGCACTGCGAGTAGAAACACTGCGTACTTCATTATTGTAAGTTTTAAAACGTACTGATGCTGAATGTTGTCGCTTGTATTTATATCTCTTGACACTGATCCCGGGTCTCGGGGCAGTACGTCAATTAATAAAAAATTGGACACTACTGAATAGAATAATTGTGTTGAAGGTTCTGTATTAATAATTTTCGTACTCATATAGCTAAGAGTATTTGAATATTAAGTTTTATTAATAAATGGAGTCATTACGCTAGCGTGGTAAACTAAGGCCTAACCCCTCTCATTCAGTAGAGGAGGCCCGTGCCCAGCTATGGGACACATATAATACAGGTCTCGTAAAAAAAAAAAATGGAGTTGGGCAGGGCTCGTGGCCTAACGACATGGTACATGGTAAAATGTATAAGGGACTACAACCAGCTATATTTTCGACGGTATTAAAAACTGCGGGCTGGTTAAAGTGTAGATTAGCACAGGATTGGGACGAATGTTATACACAGAGAGAGGTTCTATACACAGCAGTGGGTCGATACGGGTTGAAAAATAAAAATGGACATATTATAACAAGTAATATAATTTGTAGTCATTATTTCCACAAACCCGCATTTTGTGGGCTTTGTTAGATATGATGGCATACGTCCATACAACCGTTCATCCTTTATATTAGCCCTTAGGGGGGAAATTTACAAAAATCCGTCCTTAGTGGAGCTTACAACATAGAAGGCATCAACTGCGAAAATTTTAAAGCATCTCTAGCGGGTTAGGTCAGTCAGAATAAGTCATTATATAATTATGTATAGATTTGTTCCTATAGGGAACATGCACGATAAAGACTCTACCTCATGCATCATCATTTATGATGGCGCAAATCCGAACGAATTGACGTTAATTAACTATTCATAATAAAGGAATGAAAAATAATATTAGATTGCTAAAAATGTGTTATTGCTTTTGAAGCACCAACACAAAAATAAACATAAATCAATGATGTAAAATTTAATTACAGACATGGGTAAGTGAGAAACGACTTAAATGGATAAACGCAGTAAAAAACACACGCAAGTATTAATTTCAAAAGCATTTAGATATGACTAACATTGTTAGGGATTTGTGCAAATAATTAAGTTTTGTAGTTACTATTCCATAAAATCAATGCTGTTTCTATCACAATCAATCTGAAAAGGAGACTTGACAATTAAGAAATAACGACATTTACATGAAAAAGTAATTTACAAAAGACTTTTGTTATTTCAACATCATAATTATTGGAAATTTTTGTCTCATGAACAATTTTGCCAGTTGTCACTGCTTCATTGTCTTGATCAATTCTCTCTTCAACTTCTAAAATATGGCCGGGCTCAAAAAACTTTTAAACTTTCAAAGTATTTGGCTATCGAATATTATTAATCGACCGGAACCGATATTTTACATATATACGCATTTAAATATAAATAAATAAATAAATAACACCCAGCGGTCACAAACATAGTCCTGACCCTACAGTAAGATACGAGTCTTGTGTCGTGGGTATCAGGAACTACGAGAGACTTTCGGTCTCACAACACCCAGACCCCGAAATAAATATTTGTGGATCAGACAAATATTTCTCGGTGCGGGAATCGAACCCACGGCCTCACGTTTCACAGCTACTCGCCCACTGCGCCACGCCAAGCTTATTTGCGTGCTATGATGTGATAAGTGGCGTGCGTATCGTCATACCGGGCACAAATTCCAGACTCCGGACAGACACTGAGCATTTCGTGATAGAAAACCCAGTATCACTTTTACCCGACCCAGGAATTAAGCCTAGACCTGAGCACAGCCGTTGCCATGCCAACCAGGCATGTTCCTGCCAACATGTAATCGAGGTATCTTAATTGTTATTTCTTACGTTTACTCATTGAAATAAAACTAATTTAAACGGATTTCAGCCTTCGTGGTCCACCCTGTGACCACGAAGGCTGAAAAGTCTTCGAAACGTCGGGATCAAAATTAATAAAAAACCGCGATAAAATCCGTTTAAATTAGTTTTATTTCAATCTTGAACGATTAGCTGGATTGTCATTGCGAGACGTTCTCCGGTCGGAGGGAGGTTTTGGGTTGTTAAAAAAAATAACCACGAACGCTAATTCTGTAATTTAATTACATTAAATCTATATGTCTATTATTATTATTTTTCCATATTTTTTACTATAGAAAAGTCCCGAATTGTTAGGTATTGGGCCATAGGCACCAAAACGGCACGTGTTTTAAAACTACCACCGGACCCAAAACGACCCATCTTGAGAAGACCCGGCGAAATAAAATCAAGTGGGCTTTCTTTACTACTGGATTCAACGCGGCGCGACCCAGCCCTGAGAACATCCAGCTAGACAAACTCGGTGGGCTTGTTTTAGATCCGGTAGTAGTGACAAAAGAATGGCTTTAAATATTTTGCATGCGTGCGGAACCACACAATGATATCACCGCCCAATCGCAACTATCCCTTGTTTATTACAAACGCTTGCTTTTGTACGTTTATCTGACGCAAAAAGAATTGTTTTTTTTAATATTTTCCGGGTATTGTTAAATTTTATATAACTAAATTGATAGTAATTGACGTATTTCCTTTATCAGTAATTACCTACGGGTTGGTGAGCGTGTTTTTGTTATATTCTCGTGATAAAATTCATCGTATGTAACTACATTTGTTTTTTATAGCATAGGTCGACAAACGAGTAAATGGGTCAGCTGAGGTAAATGATCTCCGCCGCCCATGAACGCCATGGCACAAGAGAAAACTCATGGACCCTTTGCCTACATTAAAGGAAAAGGATTGGGGATTTTGCCCTCCAGATATCTTACTAACGGTAGGGAATGGAACAGCAAGACAGTGGTAACTACCCAATCAAACAGGCCCATTCATGCAGTAGTTAAAACTGGCTATAAAAAGACTCTACCACAATACTGCGTTGTAAAAATATGAAATTATTAAATTTGACGCATGTATTTTTTATCGTTGTAAATCAATAGCGTACATTGCTCATAATTCATAATAGAAAGACTTTATTAGTCTCCTCAAAAATATTTACTTTACAAGCTATTTAAAGTGGAGGTATGTCGAATGTCAATAAAAAGATGTACGCCATGTACGATGGCGTCTATACAATAGTCATAAAGCGGCGAACGCGTGCGAGTGAAATAGCGAGACGGTCCCACTACTTATTGGTTTTATTTTACACGCGTTTTATTTTATAAATTGTAAATCTACCACCTAACAACACCTGCCCATAAATGCTTTCTTTCTTTTATTCAATATTTGAAATATTAATTGTGGTCTCATTTTTCAACCAATTATGAGTTTGTTTTCGAAATAGGGTTTCTTCGAATTCAAGTGCATGTATCAACACTGACATGAGTTCCCAATGGTTCATAGCTATCCATATATAATTTCAATATTTCTCAAAGTTTTTCCGTGGGTAGTCGCGAGTTCGATAGAAAACGAGCGTCGACTAATGAACCAATCGCGAGAAGCATTGTCACCCCGGGATTTCCTCATTCCGCCAATCAGAACTATAAATCAACTTTGATTATCTACCAGGTAAATAAACATATTTGCCCGGAGCGACCACCGTACACATGGTGTTAAAACCTGCCATAGTGAGCCACACACCTTGTATGGGTCGCGTTACAGGATCAACCAGTATATATCCGGTTCTGCCGAGGGCCTTGCGTCATAACTTGATGGTTGGTTGGGGCGGATACAGACTTACATCTTTGTATCCCTGTGCATGCATCGGTCATCCGGCTATCCTGTCACAGGCCCCTCCATTTGTTTCTTCCCTCTTCGGAGTGTGAAGAAGCATCTGTATAGATTGACATGATTCTGGTGACCACCGATAAACTCATTGTTTATCGGTGGTCGCTGGTTTAACATTTTAATGCACAGTGCTTACCATCAGGTGTAGTGCAGTCACTTTGCCGTGCTGGGATATAAAAATATCTTTTCGACTTTGACAGTGGCAGTACCAATGTGGTAACTACCCAGACTATACTGAAAACTGGTTACAATGTGGCTTCACCACAAATACTAAAACAAACCAGATCAACATGACACACCTCAGTTTTATCAAATGTTTTTTCAACGCGTGCTTGGATAGAAGCACTGTTTACTTGAGATCGACTGTCGACCCCATCCGAGACGGTAGGTTATCTCCCTTGGATAAGTAACTCATTGCTGGATATTCCAGTAATTTTAATTTATAGTCAGTTTGTTTACTCGTAGAGTCTCATTAAGAAGATATTATATTTGGACATTTTGTCTTTTTTGGCTTTAACGCGGTTTTCCTCATCTGGAATAGTGATATCAACAAGTATAGGGTAGTTGACGCGATTTTTTTATTATTTTAATCAATAATTACGTTACCCAGAACAGAACTGAAGAAATAATTTAATTAATCCGTCAACAACAAAAAAAATTTAAAGCAATCAAATCTGATGAAGGGGACACTTGTCAAATAACAGACGACGCCAAATTTGACGTCACCGTGGCAAATGGTCGCTACGGTGCACACGTGCGAGCGAGATAGTGAGATGTCCCCACTATGCGACCACCTTTGCTCATACTAATATTTAAAATCATAATTGCGGGCTCATTTCTCATTTCATATTAACAATGGTCCTGTCCGTAATAATAGATCGATCCCAATACATTGTTACATGTCCTTTTTGAGACCTGGTCGGGGGACATATTGGTAATATGGTACCTGAGTGGTCACAACGCAATACTGAAGAGCAAGTTACTGGTGTATAATCTTGGCTATTAGGTTATATCTTTGCATAACTAGCTTATTATTAACATATTTGGCTCGCGGATTTTTTCTTGGATAGAAAATGACCCACTTGCTCGTTTGTCGGACTATGCTATAAAAAATACTTTATATTATACGCAATTCCCTAGAAGCATATCTTTTTGCATTCAAATGGAAAACTATCATTAAAGTATTATGACTAGCCATCAAATTCAAATTGAGTGGTATTACTTGTTTTAGAATAAAACTATGGTAATTAAGAGCCGCTTAGCATTAAATATATTTTAGGTAAATTTTGAACACTTTTTAATACCACCCGGTAGGCATTGTTTCACCATACTCTGTAAGAGAAATTTATTTATTTATTGGTCATGTTATGTATTAGATCCACCAACAGATGATACAGTAATTTGCTACCAAGTATAATGTACAAATTTTTCTTAAGTTACTGCTCACCTAGTTATAGGCGGACCCAGCTAACATTGTAAAATTAGCTACGGAAGTAGACATTATTCATCATCATCATCAGCCACAAGACGTCCACTACTGAACATAGGCCTCCCCAAAGATTTCCAGACCGACCTGTTGGAAGCGGCCCGCATCCAGCGACTTCCTGCGACCTTTATCAGGTCGTCTGTCCACCTTGTAGGCGGACGTCCAACGCTGCACTTACCAGTACGTGGCCTCCTAAATATCCTGTTATATATACGGACGCCATACGGATTGTTAAGGTTAGTGAATGTTTCACAATGTGTTAAGACCCATTGTTTTTATCTGGGCACGGCAAAATGATAAACGATGAACTCATTGTTGGTGATCACTATTTTCTTGGACTGAGCTGCGCTTACCATCAGGTTTGTAAGGTGGTAGATCCCTCGTATGCGAGAAGCCGTCTGGGTTGGTACCACCGTTTTGTCTATTTATCCCGCCAAGCAACAGTGTGTAAGCACTGTTGTGT
This sequence comes from Amorpha juglandis, assembly GCA_949126905.1. Taxonomy (NCBI): domain Eukaryota; kingdom Metazoa; phylum Arthropoda; class Insecta; order Lepidoptera; family Sphingidae; genus Amorpha; species Amorpha juglandis. The sequence continues at coordinate 524,799 of OX421375.1, read as the reverse complement.
TTCAGTTTGAAGGACATTGAAGCCATTGAAATTACTGGGCATTATGATGCTTATCATCTTATATCTCGCGGTGAGGTGAGAAGTTCTGTGTGGTGTCGTTTCTGTTATGGGCAGGCGTGGCGGTTAGCATCAGGCGAGCGCCCTGCTCGTCTCGTCATTCAATCAAGTAAAAAAGAAATAAACATTGGAAAATAGTCAATGTACAGACAAAGTGCCCTTTCAGTTTTGTTATAATATATACTAATATATAGATATTATTTAAACTGCTTCCAAGACAATGAATATCAAGTGTTCCTATCGTTTGCGCAATACTAAAATTTTATGACGAGCTAATGTGTGCGTATAGAGGCATATAATGTGGTTAGTTGGGTCGGTGTGGGCATCTGCTTCGGATGTCTAGTGAAAAAAGGCAAAACACAACTACTATACCTAACTAGAACACGGTAAGTGGAAGAGTGGGGGTCAAATTTATCGATGTTATGACGTGTGCGGTATGAGATCTTGGGTTCGATCTCCCTTTTTTTTATAGCATATGCCGGCAAACGAGCAAGTGGGATGATGGTAAGTGATCTCCACCGCCCATGTACGCCCACCACCAGAAGAATAATGGGCGCGTTGCCGACCTTAAAGGAAAGGGATAATTAGGGATTGGGAAGGGGAGGGTATTTGGGCTTCCGGATATCTCACTCACTGTACGAAACGCAGCAGCAAGCCGCTACTTTACGTCGGTTTTCTGTGAGACAGTGGTAACGACCCGGTCGAGCCAGCCCATTCATGCTGTAGACAAAACTCCCCGAGTCGGGTATAGTGAATTGGGTTTTTCTATCACTAAATGCTCAGTATCAGCTCGGAGTCTGGAATTTGTGCCCGGTATGGCGATAGGCTCGCCCACTATCACATCATGGGACGGAAATGAGCTCGACGAATAGTGGGTATACACTTTACTCCCCTGCTTACCCTCCGGGGATTACAGGTATTTGTATATTTTTCGTTAATGTGAAATTAAAAGCAGCGTTAGCTCAGCGGGGAGTGGTATGGACTATCGAGACGAATGTCGCAGGTTCGAAACCAACCCCAAGAGCATACACCACTGACTTTTCTAAGTTACGTGTATATTAATTGTTAATTATCGCTTGCTTTAACGGTGAAGGATACATCGTGAGAAAACCTGCATACCTGAGAACTGGATAAGATTTTTGGAGGTTTTATTTATTTTTATTTATTCTATTTATTAAACACAAAACAGGTTACAATCATGTAAAAATATACATTATGAGATACATTTGATGAACAATAATTATAACCCAAAACATGTGTTCCAGAAAGTAATATATAAGTACGAGTAGATATTATTAATAATAACAATTACGTTAGAAAAAGTTACAAATAACAAACAAAGTGAAGTGAAGTGGTTTGTGAAGTCTGCCAACCCGCATTAAGCCAGCGTGGTGGACTAAAGCCTAATCCCTCTCGTTCAGTAGAGGAGGCAGCATTGTACCACAGCAGCCCAGCAGTGGGACGTATATAATACAGGGCTAGTAAAAGAAAAAGAAATTAAATATATCCTCGCAGACAATGGACGCGATGGCGGCAAGCCAGATGATCAGGGGGGTCCAAAACGCCTTCCAGTTTTTGTCGATCCTGCATCTCACAGACTACATGTACCCCCCTCAAGCCGATGTCCAGAGTGAGTGTGCGTCATTTACATTCAGCATTACAACATTACATCGCACAAGGTGTGTGAGAGAGAGCGTGTGCGAGAGAGCGTATCACCGCGTTCTCTATTTCTGACGTCAAGCAACAGTGTGTAAGCACTGTTGTATTTCGGTGTGAAGGACATTGAAACCAGTAAAATTACGAGACTTAATTATGAGACTTAACATCGTATATTTCGGAGTAACGAACGCTGTCCAGTGCCATGCAGTGCTTTATAATTCAAAGTTCTGTATTGTGTTGCTTCTGTTTGTGGGCAGCCGTGGCGCTTACCATCATGAGAGCGACATGCTTGTCTCTTCATTCAATTAAATTATTAAAAAAAACTCAAGTTGTGATGGCCCGACTTGTGTATTGAACCAACGATCTCGCGGTTCTCAGCTTTATTACACTGCCACTAGACCAATGAGGCGATAGATGAGGTAACAATTAAAAATAATATTTCAGCATTCCCTTGTTATGACATCATCGTGGTTGGTGGAGGGACCGCTGGGTGCGTGGTGGCCAGTCGACTCGCTGAAGATGGAAAAACTCAGGTCCTTCTAATTGAGGCGGGAGGGAATCCACCTTTTCAGACCACGGTAAAAGTTTTATAACAATGAGCCTCAACTATTTTAAACAAACGTCTCAAATATAGTTTTAGTCCCATCCCTAACTAAGACACCAAGCCTTGTGTCTTGAACATCAGGATATATGGGGAATATTTGTAGATTGATAATTTTTTTATACTTACATGATATTTTACCTTAGAAAAATCAGTGAGATATTTATGTAACATTTGTGACGCAACATTTTATTTTTCAGTTACCCGCCTTTTTAGTATACAATAAGAACTCTTCTTTAGACTGGAAATATACAGCAGAAGGCACGATAAAGTCAGACTACTGCCAAAAAGGTTCAGCGGAAATTCTATCAATTGGTAAAGTACTTGGAGGCACTAGCTCAATTAACTATCTCATCTACTCTGAAGGTGGAAAAAAAGATTATGACAACTGGGCAAAAATCGTGAATGATACCACTTGGGACGGAGAGTCAGTCCTACCTTACTTCAAAAAGAGCCAAAGATTAGAGGATCCCACTATCAAAGATTCTTCAGATGGAGATTATTATGGGTATAACGGTCCCATAATTATTACTAAAGACAGGACTCAAATTGCACAAAATTATTTAGCAGCATTTGAAGAAGCAAATTTTACTGTAAGAGATGATACAAATATTGAGAATCCATTAGGGTTCAGTCCAGCATTATTTAACATAGGGAACGGTGTCAGACAAGACACTGCAAGTACCTATGTGAGCCCAAAGAAAAAATCCTCAAATTTACATGTTTTAAGAAATGCGTTGGTAACTAGAATAATATTTGACGAATCAAAGCGAGCTGTTGCAGTGGAAGTATATAATAATGGGAAGAAAATTAAAATCAAAGCTAAATTAGAAATAATAGTTTCAGCTGGGGCGTTAAATACTCCGAAATTATTGATGCTCTCTGGCATAGGTCCAAAGCAACAACTGAAACGTAAAGGTATTAAAGTAATTGCAGATTTGCCAGTTGGGATGAACTTGCAGTATCAATTAAGTACAGTATTAGCATTCAGTTTGAAAAATACACCAGGTAAGCCACCCTATCAGGATCCTGGGAAATATCCTGCTCCAGTAGTAAGTGGATATGCTTCCTTGAACAAATCTAGTGATCAGCCGGATTATCTTGCCCTCAATTACATTAACTACGCAAGCTCTCTAACTCTTTTTAGTGGGCTAACGTACCAATTCTCCGATAAAATTACAAACACCTTGTTTTCTCCTTGCGGTAAATATCGAAGCAGTGATAAAAACCAAATCATGTTTAGTGTTATCTCTAATTTAAATATGAAGACGAGGGGTGTGGTGTCATTACGTAGTACCAACTGCAACGACCAGCCCATTATAAATGTATCAAAGTATTACGACAGTTCTGACTTGGACAATCAGGTTAAGTACATACAGGATTTCTTCAGAATCATGGACACTCCTACTTTTAAAGAATTTGGAGCTGAATTTCTAGCACCGGAGTTAAAGTATTGTAATTACATGAAAAGATATAGTACAGAGTACTGGAAGTGCTATGCTAAATGCATGGCTTCTTCAAGACCGTTGTTTGGGGGTACCACTGCTATGGGATCGGTTGTAGATGGTAGACTACGCGTGAAAGGAGTAACGGGCCTAAGGGTTGTTGATGCTGGTGTAATGCCGGTACTTGCGAGGTCTGTCCTTTTAGGTCCAACAGTAATGATTGGTGAGAAAGGCGCTGATATGATAAAAGAGGACAATGGTTTGTAATAGAAATTATTGTTTTGCGATCTATTTTCGTTGTAATTTTGATTATAAATATGTATTCATGTGAATTAATATGAATAATTAATGAGTTTTAAGTTTAAGAAACATCATAGTATTGTCTATTGGTAAATATTTATTTATATATAAAACCATAGCACTAAAAATTTACAAAATATCTGTTACAGGCATATTATTATATCATTTACAACTAAATACGCATTTACAATCTACAAACAAAGCGGAAATATAATGCTGCTTCTAGATTCAACAAGAGGGCTATAGTCAAGGCCAAGGCAGAACACATTGGCAGAATTGGCGAGCGACTGAAGAGCTACCCTTCTGGAAGCCGTGCTTTCTGGTCGCTTGCCAAAGCTGTCCAAGGTAACTTCTGCCAGTCTAGTCTCCCGCCACTGCGTAAGCCTGATGACAGTCTGGCCCATAGTGCAAAGGAAAAGGCCGATCTTCTCGCTCAATCCTTTGCCTCGAACTCGACTCTGGATGATCGAGGAGCCACACCGCCAAACATCCCCCGGTGCGAGTTCTCCCTGCCCAAAATCCGCATAAGCCAGCGTGCGGTCAGGAGGGAACTAAGGCTTCTCGACATCCGTAAGTCGAGTGGGCCTGACTGTATCCCCGCGGTGGTTCTTAAAACGTGCGCCCCTGAGTTGACCCCCGTTCTAACGCGCCTTTACCGTCTTTCCTATTCTACTAACAGGGTTCCCACTTCATGGAAGGTGTCTCATGTCCATCCGATCCCTAAAAAAGGTGACCGGTCGGACCCTTCGAGTTATAGGCCGATAGCGGTCACATCTTTGCTCTCCAAAGTTATGGAACGAATCATAAATGCCCAGCTGATGCGGTACCTTGAGGAGCACCAGCTGATCAGTGATCGTCAGTACGGTTTCCGTCACGGTCGATCAGCTGGTGATCTTCTTGTTTACCTCACACATCGCTGGGCAGAAGCTTTGGAGGGCAAGGGTGAGGCTATGGCTGTTGGCCTAGACATCGCGAAGGCGTTCGATCGGGTATGGCATAGAGCCCTTCTATCGAAGCTACCATCTTACGGAATCCCCGAGGAACTCTGCAAGTGGATCGCTAGCTACCTGGAAGGCCGGAGCATTAAAGTCGTCGTTGACGGCTGTTGCTCCGAGACTTTATCAGTCAATGCTGGCGTTCCACAGGGCTCGGTGTTGTCGCCGACACTCTTCATCTTGCATATCAATGACATGCTGTCTATTGACAGCATGCATTGCTATGCAGATGACAGCACGAGTGATGCGCGATACATCGGCCACCAGAATGTTCCTCGGTGCACCGTAGAGGAAAGACGGTCACAACTTGTGTCTGAAATCGAGAGCTCTCTGGGGCGGGCCTCCAAATGGGGTGAAATGAACTTAGTTCAGTTCAACCCCACGAAGACACAAGTTTGCGCGTTCACTGCGAAGAAGGATCCATTTGTCATAGCGCCTCAGTTCCAAGGAGTACCTCTTCGGGTTTCCGAGAGTATTGGGATTCTCGGCGTCGAAATCTCGAGCACAGTCCAGTTTAGGAGTCATTTGGAGGACAAAGCCAAATTGGCTAGTAAAAAGCTGGGTATCCTGAACAGAGCGGGGCGGTACTTCACGCCGGGCCAGAGATTGATGCTCTATAAAGCTCAAGTACGGCCCCACGTGGAGTACTGCTCCCACCTCTGGGCAGGAGCCCCCAAATACCTGCTCAACCCACTTGACTCCTTGCAAAGGCGAGCTGTTCGAATCGTCGATGATCCTGATCTCACGGATAGCCTGGAACCGTTGGGACTGCGGAGAGACTTTGGTTCTCTCTGCGTGTTCTATCGGCTGTTCCATGGGGAGTGCTCTGAGGAACTGTTTAAGATGGTGCCAACGTCACCATTCTACCATCGCACCACCCGACACCGCAGTAGAGTTCATCCATACCACCTGGAAACAATACGGTCTAGTACCGTACGTTTCCAGCGTTCATTTATACCACGCACGTGCAAGCTCTGGATTGAACTCCCTGCCTCGGTGTTTCCCGAGCGCTATGACATGTCCTTCTTTAAACGAGGTTTAAAAAGAGTATCCCTTCAGTGGTAGGCAGCGGCTTGGCTGTGCCCCTGGCATTGCCGATGTCCATGAGCGGCGGTGACCGCTTACCATCAGGCGGGTCGCTTGCTCGTCTGCCTATCAAGGCAATAAAAAAAAAAAAAAAAAAAAAAAATATTTTTATTAAGCATTCTAAAACAAAACGAAACATCTAAAATAGTAAAACATGAAGTAGATATGAGTGTGTAAGTTTTAGGATCCGAAAAGCGCAGCACATTCATTGCGACATATATTATGGACATTAAATGAATCCATGTAGCCACATCCAATTAATGTAGGTCTATTTTCAGGACTTGTGAATCGATAAGTGAAAGGACTCTACAGATATGACAATAAATATATTTCGTTTAACGAACTTGTTGTACATAAAAACGTACATGTTGCTACTTGAAATTTCAACACTATTGATACAGGTGATATAATATGCGTTACAGATAGTGTTGCAATATTGGAGGAAGCTTTGTACGTATGAATTGTAAAGTAATTTTATTTAATTTTATTCAATTATATCTATAAATATTAATGCGCAAAATAAATACAAGAATGTTATAAATAACTTTTTTGAATAAAAATAATATCATCAGTACATTCCGAGAAATTTTATTTGACATCTATTACTACGCCTATGTTTTTTATTAGCTGTTATCAGTCATATAGTATTAATACCTGCCCTGTATTAAATACTAGCTTTTGCTCGCGGCTCCGCCCGCGTGAACAGCATTTTCCGGGATAAAAGTAGCCTGTAACCGTCTCCAGGGTCCCATCTATCCCTGTAGATAAATTCATCAAAATCGGTTCAGTGATTTAGGCGTGAAAGGGTAACAAACAAACTCACTTTCGCACTAACTTTCACCCCCCTTTTCATCTCTTATTAACTAAAATTTCCAAAATTCCTGAAACACGTGTTTATTTGTTTTACGTCAATAACCGAAATACAAAATTTTGTTTATGTAACTTTCAAAATGACGGACTTTCATACATATTATCATCCCCTATTTTGACCCCTTTGGGGTGGAATTTTCTAAAATCCTTTCTTAGTGGGTGCCTATATAACAAAATGAATATACAGTCCGAATTTCATGCTTGTAGCCTTGATAGTTTGCGCTTGGCGATGATGAATCAGTTAGTCAGTCAGGACATGTTATTTTTTATAAGTATAGATGTTCCATTGCTGGACGTGGACCTCGTCTACTAATGAGGGTTAGATCTTGGTCAACACCCTGGTTAATGCGGGTTGACAAACTTCATATATTTGCTGAAAGTAGGAAACCTGCCTGCCTACCTATAGTGACCCACACATCTTGTGTGGATCGCGTTCCAAGATCAGGCTTGCGACATGTCTTGATGGTTGATTGGGGCGAATATACGATAGGGGCACATCCTTCTATCAAATTCAAATAAATAATATTTCAATATAATGCAAATATATATGAATATGAATCAGTTTAGAAAAGAACAACGTTAGACTGTCCTGCCCGTTTTTTTTTCGAACTGGCGGTAGAGATAAAATTTGACTGAATCTAAATGATGTTTGACATTTTAAAGATTCAATAAATATTTGATTTTGATTTTGTTATCGCCGTGCCTACATCGGTCATCCGCCTGTCCTATCGCAGGCCCTTGGATATGCTTTTCCCTCCTCGGAGTGTAGAGAAACATTTATACTGGCCGGCATGATTCTGGTTGCCAAACGCATTGATTCGGTGTTTTTTTAGACGGCACTGCGCTTACCATCAGGTGTAGTGCAGTCACTTTACCGTGATCGGAAAAACTTACCTTTCAAATTCTTATGGATACTTTCTCAGGTATGCAGAATGCCTCACGATGTTGCCTTATGGTTAAAACAAGTGATAAAATTGAATACCTACCTAACATACAAACGTCAAAGGTGCTCGTCTAGGTTTGAACCTGCGAATCTCGTCTGGCAGTCCGTACCACCTCCCACTGAGCTGTCATATATCACTTTTTTATTAGGGCACGAAAAAATAACTATTCTTCACCTGATGATAGTACAATGCCGTTCAAATATAATGTCGGCCTGTTGTAACTGTATGGTTCATCATACGCACATTGTGTACGGTATCCACCCACCAGCAAAATAGTTTATTTATTTATTTATTTAAGTTGTATTTATTAGTTGATTCGTTTATGCCTCTTCCGAATACAAATGTGTGACACGTAGTAGATTTTTTTCTTTGGGGCGTCCGGATATCTCACTCACCGTACGAAACGCAAACAAGCCGCTACTTTACGTCGGTTTTCTGTGAGACAGTAACGACTCGGTCGAGCCAGCCCATTGATGATGTAGACAAAACTGTCTACCGCGTGGATCTTCCACTCATATTTAAAGTTGCAAATCGAATATCGACATGTTATATAATATCAACATTTCAAAATGCTTTCATTGTGTTTTGTATTACCATAATGTTTAACTATAATGTTGTGATCCATAAATATATATTTCGGGTCTGGGACTTGTGGGACTGTAAGTCCTACGATACAGTTTAACATAGTGTGCGATCCGGACTATGTATGTGACTCTTGGGTGTATTTATTATAATAATTATAAAATTTGGCATACAGGTATTCCATGACCGGCGTTAGTAGATTGCTCGTTATATTGAAAGCGCTGCTCTACCACTCATAATATCTCAGCTTTTATTGAGTCTCTGTACATCTTATCAGGCACTCCCAATCTCATTTATTTCAGCAATGGATACTTATGCAAATGAAGCATTTAACCAACACATAACCCTTTCCGTACGCAAACAATTTTCTAAATTTAAAAGTCTCAGCAAAAAATTGTGAGCCTCAGTGCGGAGACAGCATTGTTATCTTCAGTACATCAGCAGATATATAAAACTACTAGACGCCACATGACGCGTACACTTGCTTATTAATCTAGGCATGTTTACATCTAATGCCAAGTTTTAAGGAATGCGATCGCGATAGTATACCGCGACGCGCGACCATTTCCGTTCAATTTCATACAGAGTGTTTTTTTATATATTGAATGTCGAGACGAGCAAGTCGCTCGCCTGATGGCAAGCGCCACGCTTGCCCATAAACAGAAGCAACACCACACAGAACTTTCAATTATAAAGCACTGCATGGCACTGAACTGCGCCCATTACCCCGAGATATAAGATGTTAATAATAAGTCATAATGCCCAGTAATTTCATTGGCTTCAATGTTCATTGTTTTGATTTTTTGATTTTGTATACCTGTACCTGCAAAAAATACAAAACAATAAAACACGTGAATAATACACCTCGTTGTTGATGTCATATTTTCCGAAGGCTTCGTTGTACGCAAACGCAAAGACACGTGATAGCATACTTGTAATTTATCCCATTCTCATACAGACTAAATCTTATTTATGAATATGTTTGTCTTTGTTGTGACGCATTTTCATTTCATCGAGTTTCAAATCAGAACTATTCTAAAGAAGTTTTACTTCAGAAATATGCATGGTGTAACATGCATGTGATGTCTCTCGACTTATAGGTCTGTATTTTTACCATACCCGGAGCATTTAACGCGGGATCGCTGAATAAAATCCGATATCTTCAGGGCTTTACATTTATGCGCACTCATTTGTAGGATAAGCAGAGGAATAAACGACTGATTAACCCTTTTAGCGTAAACATTTTGTTTCACTTGACATCCCCTTTTTGAGTTTTTAAATGTTTTTATAAATGACAAAGCCGGAGTCGGCATGACCTTTTAGAAACAAATCCCAACATGTTTTTATAAAAGTTGGCGTCGCGTTGTCTAAATGTTTGGTCAATATAATTTATTGTCGTGATAAGCTAATCATTGTTAGATCCGGCTTCGTAGTATGGCACATAAACAGGTCTGCGCGTTGAGATATGTTTAAATGTGTGCGACCATTACCGAAGATTGCGACATGCGACGTGTGACGTGAGACAGGGATAGCGACAAGCCGGCTTTGTATGAACTTATTTGGAAACGGTTATCCATTTGAAGTCGGCGGCGTGATGCTGCCTCGGTCGCATATCACAAAACGTATATCATTGGCATATCTAGAATTATTTTTCAGGGGGAGCCTGATCCTTGAAAAATAATGGCTGATTAAACCTAAGACCATTGTATGCAATAAAAGTACATACATACATAAATACATACGCACTCATGTAATCCCCGAAGGCTCAGCTTAAGACCGAGCTTATTTCCGCCCCATGATGTGATAGTGGGCAAGGCTCCATATTGGGCATCGGTTCGATCCCCGCACCGAGACAAATATTTGTCTGATCCACATTCACAAAAAAAATTTGGGGTCTGGGTGTTATGAGACCGAAAGTCAAAGTCATGATACAAGATAATCATGTCTTACTGCAGAGTCAGCGTTATTTATGTATGTGATTGAATAATGTACCAAATAAATTTTACTGAGAATTCATTTTACTTTTACTGAGCATTGTGAATTTTAGCGTTTAGCTTAATTAATCTTAGTTCAGGAATGGCAATAAGTCATTTAACTCAGTCTAGTATCTCGCCAGCCATTAACTGCTTACGAGCGAGTTAAACCGGGGTTATAGCTGTGAGTAATAACCTGTAATTCATGTGAACGACATAACTAATCTTCGTTGGGTTGGTTATCGCTGTGTTGAAATTAATAGAGAATTCTATTCTAATATAACTCTAACATTGTATATGACTTTGTTTTTAGGGGTTTATCTTTGGAATTCCTGATCCAAATTAGAAAGTTCCTGCTATAAGTGGTAGTGCCACGCTGTAGATAGTTTTGGTCACACCGGGTTGTTACAATTGTCTACAGAAAACTGACGTCAAGTAAGAACTTGCAATAGCAATTCAAACGCAAAGCTGGGTTTCGTAGGGTGAGTGATATATCCGGAGACCCAAATTCCTCTTCCCTTCCCAATCCTTTCTTTACCATCCTTTCTAGTGACCCACTTGCTCGTTTGCCTATGTTATAATAAACCCTTCGTAGAGTGACCATTGGATTTCATGACTCATAGAACGGTAAGCCAGCAAGTTAACATTAGAGTACGAAGCGTGCATGTTTTCCGTGACAGGATGAAAAATATGGTCGATGCAAGTTGGTGAAAGCGTGATACGTCTTCAATAATGCCATTTATTCCTGTCAACAAACAACAGATGTACCTGGCGTTGTGGGTTTTAGGGAGGGAGGGGCCATACAAAGCTGAAAAATTTTAAATTCTATAATATTTTAAAAACTTCCTCGGTAGCATTGTTGTATTGCGGTACAACTGCTTTGCTGAGGGTTCGATCCCTGGGTCGGGCTAAGTGATACTGGAATTTTTCTATCACGAAATGCTCAGTATCAGCCCGGATTCTGGAATTTTTTCCGGTAAGGCGAAAGGCTCGATCTTTCAAATCATGGGACGGAAATATGCTCGGCGAAATGTTGGTGTACTGGTTACACCTCTGCCTATCCTTTCCGGGATTACAGACGTGAGTGCTTATGTATATCTTATATAATATATAAAGTACAAAATAAAATCCCGAAAGCCTGTAATCATTGACATATAACAGTTCAGTGTGTAGCTTATTTAAAAATAAATTTTAATACATTTGAAGAAAAAAATATATTCTATTGTTAAAAAAGCGTGGGGTGCTTTTTAAGATATTATCAAAATAATAATCCTTCTACCATATCTATCTATATATATAAAAATGAATCGCTGTGCGTGTGTCTCGCCAAAACTCGAGACTGGCTGTACCGATTTGGCTAATTCTGATCTTGAAATATTTGTGGAAGTTCAGGGAAGGTTTACCCGGTGAGAAAAAATGAGTAACATAAATAATAAGTAAAGGAAAACACTAAAAACGACAACTTAATTTTCCAGTACAAACTGTTCCTGGGTATGAAACACTTGATGTCTTTTTGATGTGAAACATCTATAAGCGCTGGTATAAACCGGACTGTTGGTGTTGCGAAGCTTGCCGTGATGACGGGTCGGACGGGACAGGGACGGGACAGGGACGGGACAGGGACGGGACAGGGACGGGACAGGGACGGGACAGGGACGGGACAGGGACGGGACAGGGACGGTACAGGGACGGGACAGGGACGGGACAGGGACGGGACAGGGACGGGACAGGGACGGGACAGGGACGGGACAGGGACGGGACAGGGACGGGACAGGGACGGGACAGGGACGGGACAGGGACGGGACAGGGACGGGACAGGGACGGGACAGGGACGGGACAGGGACGGGACAGGGACGGGACAGGGACGGGACAGGGACGGGACAGGGACGGGACAGGGACGGGACAGGGACGGGACAGGGACGGGACAGGGACGGGACAGGGACGGGACAGGGACGGGACAGGGACGGGACAGGGACGGGACAGGGACGGGACAGGGACGGGACAGGGACGGGACAGGGACGGGACAGGGACGGGACAGGGACGGGACAGGGACGGGACAGGGACGGGACAGGGACGGGACAGGGACGGGACAGGGACGGGACAGGGACGGGACAGGGACGGGACAGGGACGGGACAGGGACGGGACAGGGACGGGACAGGGACGGGACAGAACAGGACAGGACAGGGACAGGACAGAACAGGACAGAACAGGACAGGGACAGGTACGGCAGGACAGGGACGGCAAGACAGGGACAGGACAGGGACAGGGACAGGACAGAGACAGGACAGGGACAGGACAGGGACAGGACAGGGACAGGACAGGGACAGGACAGGGACAGGACAGGGACAGGACAGGGACAGGACAGGGACAGGACAGGGACAGGACAGGACAGGACAGAACAGGACAGAACAGGACAGAACAGGACAGGACAGGGACGGCAGGACAGGGACAGGACAGTGACAGGACAGGGACAGGACAAAGGCAGGACAGGGGTAGGACAGGGACAGGACAGGACAGGGACAGGGACAGGGAAGGGACAGGACAGGCACAGGACAGTGACGGGACAGGGACAAGGCCGGGACAGGGCAGGGCCAGGAGAGGGACAGGACAGGGTCAGGACAGGACAGGCTAGGACCGGGACAGGACAGGCCAGGACAGGGACAGGACAGAGGCAGGACAGGGACAGGACAGGGACAGGACAGGACAGGACAGGGACAGGGCAGGGACAGGATAGGGACAGGACAGTGACGGGACAGGGACAGGGCCGGGACAGGGCAGGGCCAGGAGAGGGACAGGACAGTGACAGGACAGGGACAGGACAGGGACGGGGACAGGGACAGGACAGGGACAGGACAGGGACAGGGACAGGACGGGGACAGGACGGGGACAGAACGGGGACAGGACAGGGACAGGACAAATTTTACACAAATATATGTAGGTGATACGAAGTCCACCGGGTCATCTAGTCTGTCAATAAAATATTATAATTTTATAACTATTGTCATCACGCACCCCACGCTTTTTTACAATAAAATATATTAATTTCTTCAGTTTTATTTCAAACTAGCTGTCCCTCGCGGCTCCGCCCGCGTGATCTGTATTTTCCGGGATAAAAGTAGCCTAACAGTGGCGCCATCTGTCAGCAATGTGTCACGCACCGACGCCATCTACTTAAAATATTGGTTTGTAGTACATGCTATGTATCAGAGATGGCGCTGTATTTAAAAAATGATTTTCCCTATTTTCCCGCTTTTCTATTGAAATTTTTCCTAGATTTTCGTTGCTATAAACCTCACGGAGCCCGAGACCTTTCCAACGAATGCAAAACCGTGGAAATCGGTTCGTGCGTTCTGGAGTTATATCGTCAGGAAGGAAAACCCGACTTATTTTTATATAGTAGATAATTTTCTATTTTTAGTTGCATTTATTTTTTTGGATAAAAGCGTGTTTTTAAATTTTTTAAACTATTACTTTTTTAGAAAATAAAATATGTTTTTTTTTATATTGAATTGTCATCGGTCCAAGGATAAGTATGCCAAATTTCTATTCAATTCGATGTTTTGAAGGAGGTCAAAATCATTTTCAAAGTTTCCGTTACATACTAACACACAAACATACTAACATACGTATGAAGCTAATAAAAGCGTGTTAAAAATAAGCCTGATGTGGAAGGTATCATGGCCCAACACTGAAAACAAAATAACAGTAGTTGTGAATAGTTGACAAATCGACGCTGTTTCCGGGTCGCGCACCTCCACCCCGGGGATCGGAAATAACCATTCATTTTTCCAGAACATTCCCGGAAGCTGAACATTCAGCTAGCGTATTGAATTTTCCTTAGGATTTGTGCTGATGGATTTATGATATGTTTTTGATTCTTTGAGCTCGCTTCCTTGGAGTAATGCAGGTTATGACTGAGCAACCGGAGGTGCTGAGTTCGATTCCAGGTCGGGCAGTTACTATTTTTGTTTGTATTTTCGATTCGAAAGATTACACAAGTTGCCCGGAGTTGATATTTGTACCCATATGGTGTTTTTTACAAGCCTAAATCACGAACAGGTCATTCTCCTAATGGTAAGCGCCATGCCTGTCTATAAACACAAAACATTTTTATAAAGCGCTGCGTGGCATTGGGCTGCCTTTATAACCCCGAGACATAAGTTGTTAAGTGTCATAATGCCCAGTAACTTCACTGGATTCAATGTTCTTCCGAAACCAAAACACATAAATGTTTAAACACTGGTGCTTGACGACAGAAATAGACAAAGCGGTGGTACCAACTCACACGGCCTTTCGTATACAAGGGACCTACCATCTAGTGACCTTTATTTCTATAATAAACTTTATTTCTAAAGCTATGATTTGCGGCAGAATTTACAAATACAGTATGGATGCCATACATCGTCATTTCCCTGGATTTACTTTCTTTTCCGGGGAGAGAGTCAAAAAGTATTATGGCGAAACCCAGTGCACCCAGTAAAGTTTATAAGTGGTAGAATCAAGCTGCATTCCTTTACACATTCATTCCAGTAAAGGTAGTCTAGCATTTCGAATTGAAAACACACTAGCTTCTTAAATTTCTTGTATACGAATGACAGACATGATAGACAAATATCGAAAAACGCCTATAATACTGGCAGAAGCCTACATAGGTATAACCATAGTATGCATTTTACGAGACGACAGTAAACATGTCGTGGCCGGGCATGAATAAATCTCAGTTCGGATATATTGCGCGGTTTTGCGCCACGTATCTGTCTGGCTGTATTTTATTCTGTCTCAATGATATACGAGTAATTTCATTCTTTACACCGTCTGTTGTGACGGCTTACGGACTTTTATACTGATATATTTTTTATAGCAGAGGATGGTAAACGAGCAAGAGGGTCACCTGATGGTTAATTATTTCCACCACTTAAGAACATCCGCAATACCTGAGGAATCATAGATGCGTTGATGATTTTAAACGAATGAGATATGTAATTATTTGTATTTATGATTATTTGTATCTCGTAATTTTGTAATATTTCTTGTTATACTTGATGCACCTACCTTGTCTATCTCTGCACCATCCTAAGGTTGACTGGCAGAGAATGCCTCTGGCATTAAGTCCGCCTATATAAATTTTGTATATGAAGTGCAAATAAATAAATAACTAATTAAGGAATTAGGAAAGGATGTGAGAATTTGGGCTTCCAGATATCTTACTCAGCGTACGACAGATTGGTATTCTCCGAGACAATGGTAATAACCCTACTCAAATCCCGACACATCCTGACACATTTACGTACAAACATATATATGTAGAGCGCTTGGGCCGTAGCAAGTATTAGGCATATACGACGCCTTTGTAAGACGATGAGGCTGTATAATGTGGAGTCCTTTGCCTTCCCAATAAAGAAAAATAATACAAAGAGGAGACCAAGATTACAGAACAAACTATACACTTGTAATCTATCACATTTTCTCGCAGGCTAAATCCTATTTATAAATATGTTTATCTTTTTTACTGTCGGTCGCTTTTTAGTTTCATCGAATTTTCAAATCACAACGGTGCTAAAGAAGTTTCACTTCAAATATTTACAGCCATATTGGACCTCGGCCACGATGGAGTAAATTTTAGTACACAGAGTTTAAATCGCTATGGTCCCTGACCTGTTCCATTAAATCCATTAATCCAAATAATCCATCTTTATTATCCATGCCCAAACTGAATAATTGATCAAACGGGCTACTTTGTTTAGCACGAGCTAGATCTCTTTTTAGGGTTTATGAATTTTATATTAATTTTAATGAATTAATGCCTGTTACATTTTGCTCATCAAAGTTTAATTCCAATTTGACTTTAACTGTTCTTTGAATTTTGTATGAACGGATTAAATGCGGGTAGTTGAGAATGTATTATGAATTGTAATTCTAAAGGTAATCCATAATATGTTTACTATGAATATGATGAGATGAGTTCTGTGTTCAACCTTCATGTATGATATTTTTCCCGGTGTTTAAAAGTAAAGAAGTGTTTCTTCCGAAGTTTTTAAAAATAGTACGATAGATAAGTGTATGGAGAAGAACCACACCAAATTTCAACTTAATCGTTTTAGTAGAAATTGACAAATCGTGGGTACTAATTTAAAAGAGATAGTTTCGAGAAAATGGCATTTAAAGTTTCGCGCAGTCTAAGTCATAAAGTGATATTTTATACTTATATTTATTCAAGGTGCCATTCCTGCTACATATATGGGACTTTTACATGAGTTTTATGAGGAAACACGATTGCAGGTAGATGGATAATCCCTAATGTATTATGTCCGATTCGTTCCGGCCGAGTCGGTTTGGATGCCGCGTCACTAAAACAGTTATGTATATCTCCGAAAATAATTAGAATTTTGAAAAATCAACTTAGAGACACATTTTTGAAGGGTTATTGCTTTGAGATAAGAAAAAAAACGATTTTGGAAATTTCTAGACCAGAATACCCCCTAAACTTAATAACTAAAGAACTAAAACTAACTTAACTACCGTAATCTACAGAGTCTCAGAAAGGTTTATTTTTTTAATTCAGAAACATCTATGTTTTATGAATTAATCCGGGTTCACGTATTTTATTGAAATGGCGGCGGTTTGATTAAAATTTATAAGCATTATATTAAGGGTGCATCAGCTGTAGGGTGGGTTGGTTTAAGATTTATGTAATGGTCAGTGTGGTTTCCGTCCGCTATGAGTGATGGCGTTTCAACTTAGATTTATATGACAACTAGCTGTCAGTCGCGGTTTCTAACAAGTTACTGCCCTGATCCCATGCATCATAGCGTGATATTTATAGGATAGACTGCGAGGCTACGACTATGAATAACTATGAAGTGCCATAACTTAATATTTTTAATAAGTCTACAATCCTTTTTATTACGAATGGGTGGAACATTAGAAAATAAGAAACAGCTATATTAATAACAGAGTAATTCATTTTAAGTAAGCAAGGTATATAGTTTGTAATAGGGCGAACCCAGGTACCCGACCCATGTTTACAGTCATACATAAGTTAAAATACTTAAAATAAACCTTGCTTCTAGGCTTGTATCCACTGAATTTGCTATAATCAAGATCGATCTGGTCGAAACGAGCAAGTGAGTCACCTGATGGTAAGTGATCTCCACTGCCTATGTACGCTCACAATACTGGAAGAATCATTATTGTCGACCTTAATGGGAAGGCATAATTAAGGGATTGGGAAGGCAGGGGTTTTGGGCCTCCGTACTGATACATTTCATAATAAAAAAACCCAATATCATTTGACCCGACCTGGGGATCGAACCTCGATCTCAGCACAGCAGTCGTACCACGTACGCAACCCAACTGCGCCGAAGCAGTTGTAATTAATATAATTAACACAAATATGTACTCAGTTTCCCATATAAGTATACTTGGCGAAGTGTATTCTGTATTAAAAGCAGGAGCAATCAATCATGCTTGTATGCCAACATCAATTTAACTCGAGTGAATATGTACATACGGTCAGAAAACACTGCGAGCTTTGATACATTATGTACTTATAAACAAGATGGATGTATAGAGTAGTTAGATTAAATTATGAGTGGTAGAGCCACGCTGTAGACAGATTTGTTTATATGAATGGGCCGGCTCGACCAGGTCATTACCACTGTCTCACAGAAAACCGATCAGTAGCGGCTTGCTGCTGTGTTTTGTATGGTGAGTGCTATCTGGTATAGATATCTAGAGGCCCAAATCCCCCCCTTCTCACTCCCTTAATTATCCCTTCTTTTAAGGTGGAAAACGCGCCTATGATTCTTCTAGTATTTTAGGCGTACATGGGCGGTGGAGATCACTAACCATCAGGTCCGCACTTAATACTTTACGTCGATTGTCTGTAAGACAGTGGTAACGACCCGGGCCATTCATGCTGTTAACAAAACTGTACGAAGAGTGGTTCTACCACGCAGAAACAGTTGTCACATCAAGTGCAATCCCGTATGTAAACTACATTAAGGCCGCGGACTCGAAGTCAGCGGCAAGCGGCGGCGGCGCGGGAGCGGCGCGTTTCAATGCATAGATTTAAATAGACCTGGCCTTGAAAGCAGGGCGCGGCGCAGGCGCGAGGAGCGACGTACGAGCGGCGCGCGCCAGTCGAGCGGTGCTCGCGCGTCTGCATTGACGTAGTGTTGTGTATTTTCAAAAATGCCCGCCGACGTGGTGGTGCAAATTATTTCAATGTTTTTTTATATGGAACATCATATTCACATCAGTTTCGTTCGCGAATAGACACTAATTTCTCATAGCACAACACTACGCCGCTCTAGCGTTGCGCGATCTGCCCGCTGACTGAGACCGGGTGTCCGCCGCTCCCGCGCCGCCGCCGCTTGCCGCTGACTTCGAGTCCGCGGTCTAAGAGATTAGTATCAGATCATTTGACGGCGTCGAGTGTTGAATCATTTGGCTGTGGAGACGTTAAATTCTCAATGACGCCTACCTCAAGAGATTTCAATAGATTTCATTCAGTATTGAAGGTCGCAATAAAATGTTTCTATTATATCGTTTATGAAATTAAATGGAGTGAATATGATAATAGTTGTGTAGAAAAGAGTTTCAAAATACATTTTTGTCGTCCCTTTTACTAGCGTGTAGTTAGTGTAGAGTAAGTGCCTACTTACCAAATCAAATATGACATGTTTATACAAAAGTCACTGTTTGAAATTTTTACCAGGTGGTAGGTCTCTCGTATGTGAGAGGCCGCCTGGTTTGACACTACCGCTTTGTCTATTTCTACCGTCAAGTAACAATGTGTAAGCACTGTTGTGTATCGGTTTGAAGGACTTTGAAGCCAGTGAAATTACTGGGCATTATTAGACTTAACATCTTATGTCTCGGGGTGACGAGCGCCGTTCGGTGCCATGCAGTGCTTTGTAATTCAAAGTTCTATGTGGTGTAGTTTCTATTTATGGGCACGCGTGGTGCTT
The DNA here is from genome assembly GCA_949126905.1 of Amorpha juglandis. Taxonomy (NCBI): domain Eukaryota; kingdom Metazoa; phylum Arthropoda; class Insecta; order Lepidoptera; family Sphingidae; genus Amorpha; species Amorpha juglandis. The sequence continues at coordinate 505,314 of OX421375.1, read as the reverse complement.
ACCATCAGGCGAGCGCCTTGCTCGTCTCGTCATTCAATCAAATAAAAATAAATGTTATATGTTACAGAAAGGTGTAGTCAAATTAATGCATCGTATAGTGTACGATATTAGAATTTCACCCTTGGTAGTACCACATCCGATTGCATTGCTAGGACATTAATAAAACTATTTCTTTTTTTATCGAATTACTAAAATTTTACTGGTGGTGCCCGTGGTAGGATATTCATAGTCGCCTGGATTGCAACCATCGTACACATGGTGTTAAAACCTGCCGTAGTACCCACACATCTTGTGTGGATCGTGTTCCAGGATCAGCCAGTGTATATCCGGTTCTCCCGAGGGGCTTGCGATAGAACTTGATGGTTGTTTGGAGCAGATATAGGGGTACATCTTTGTATCTACCTTTTTCTGGCCACTACTACCTGGTTGCCGTGTGCAAACAGGTAACTAAAAATTGGTCATTGCGCTCATCTAGCCCCTAGCTTTTGCAGGTAGTATACATTGTAGGTTTTCATTGAAGGTTCATATATTTGGTGAGGAAGTCAGTGAAATAATATCTTTTTTATTTTTGACGTGACAACGTCTTATAATTCGATAGAGCCGACTGCACGCACGAAAAAACATGACTCATGCGGCGTTACCTCGCTCTGAAGCGTTCCATGTAAAGCTTGAAGTGCAAGCGAGAGCGCGGAACGAGCGACAAAGAAGCACAATCGGCCTTTGCGTTTGGCAGCGTTCGACATCCGTCTCTCTCCTACTTGAGTGAGCGATGCGTCTACGTGGACAGCTGCTATACTATAGTATATTTACATGTTTTGATCGAGTATCAAGTGCAGTGAAAAGTGAATGTGGTGTCAATTGTTTATAGCAACGATAATTACAGCGATAAAGGTAATGATTCTTTCGATATTAATTATATACTTGTAAAAACTATTAAATTGTAAAAAAAAAATGACATAATTGTATTTATGCGTACAAATAAATCTAACTTGATCAATTTCATTGTGATTTCCAATTACCTTCTTTTCTATATACATACAAATCTATTAAACAAATGAAATTAAAATTTTCTTTTGAAAAATGCTACAATTCCATCAGTATTTTCTTAAGACGTTGTCACGTTCAACTATCGTCAGTAAACCGACTTTACAGACAACCGATTTTTTTTTTAATTCGTAAAACTTATCCTTGACCATATTTTTTTAGGCAACCCTATTGGAATGTGTTCAGCAACACATTTTATACCCTAAAATATTATTTTCATCCGGTAAACAGATGGGTGAAGGTCAATGTTCCCCGGGATCTTAGACCAATGCGTGAAACTGTTTTTCTTCTATCACTTATTTCGTCCTGACTTCATTGTCCAAATTAGTAATGGCTATACGAAAAAGACTCCCGCCGCCGATTTAATGTTATGATTTATCATACTAAGACAATAATATTAGGCCGCTGTGAGGCTATTAGATGGCGTTAGCATCGACAGTGTATTTAATTTCGTAGTAGTAATTTTTGAGTGGTAGAGCCACGCTGTAGACTGTTTTGTCTACAGCATGAATGGGCTGGCTCGACCGGGTCGTTACCACTGTCTCACAGAAAACCGACGTAAAGTAGCGGCTTGCTGCTGCGTTTCGTACGGTGAGTGAGATATCCGGAAGCCCAAATCCCCTCCCCTTCCCAATCCCGAATTATCCCTTTCCTTTAAGGTCGGCAACGCGCCCATGATTCTGATATTGTGGGCGTTCATGGGTGGTGGAGATCACTTACCATCAGGTGACCCACTTGCTCGTTTGCCGGCCTATGCCATAAAAAAAAAAAGAAAAAAAAAGTAAAATATTATTATACTGTAAACAATGTTGGCAAAAAATGATATATATTTCGTTAGCGAACGCCTCAATTTGTGCCGAGTCCAATCGTCCACAGAAAAACGATTGTCTCCTTTAATTAACAAAAGAACAAACAGCTGTACATTTTAAATGTTCTTTCAGTAATATCCTCAGCTCTTAGTAATATTTCAATCTTAATGTACTTGTAAATTGCGAAAAGGGAAAAAACTTAATCGAAATTAATTTTATGATTTATTACAATACAAAACTCCGGCAGCCATTATTATTATACTTTCTCTTTGGAATCGAGATTGTTATCTCTTTGTGAAATACTTTTAATAATCTTTCGACTACTGCGATGTTTGAGGCGGGTCTGACAAAATTGAGTTGGATAAAAAACGACACTGTTCCTTTTGTAAATAGAACAACAAAATGGCGGAGTGAAATGGTCATAGTATACAAACTAAATATAAAGCGCCCGGTAAACAATCAAATGTATTGCCAAATGTTTGCCCAATTTTACGTTTAACGCATAATTTTTTATCCTAAAGTTTTCATCAAACAAGACTGCGCTTTAAAATTATATAACAATCATGTAAAATCTGACAAATTATTTGAACTATTACGTGATTTTTTAAATAATTTCATGGTGCAGATTTTTTATGTATTCAAATAAAATATAATACAATTTAAAAAATATATGACGTATTTATTTAAAGCTCATAAATTAGACGAATTGCGGAGTTCCTCTTATTTACAATCCACCAATACAAGCTAGATGCCTTTATAGCTAAACTCAGACAGCGCTTTGTAAATTTAATGGGTCCAGTTCGGTGTTAGATTGGAATGGACGATGGAGTAAGGCAATCCGTGAATCAATGTTTGTACTTCGGTCCGGACGCTTCAGCTAGGAGTAATAATTCTGTGTTCCATTCGACGTGTACACACAACGGACGAAAACTATAAAAACTGTACTTTTACAAGATGGTAGGTTCCTCGTATGCGAGATGCCGTCTGGGTTGGTACCACCGCGCCGTCTAATTATGCTGCCAAGCAACAGTGTGTAAGCACTGTTATGTTTCGGTTTGAAGGACATTGAAGCTGACGTGAAGTGGCAGCTTCATGCCGAATTAGATTACCAGAACTCTAAAAATCCAATTACTTATTCATTTTCCAAAGGACAGCAATACAAGGCCGAGGTAATTACTTACCATTAGGTGATTTTTCTCGTGTGCCTGCCGTCTGCCTTTATCAAAATCGATTGATAAAACCACAAGTCACGGCTCATTCAACCCTCAATGGCTTACTCCCCAATATTTTTACGAGGTTGTTTTGACCCTGACGTAACGATTTGGCACACCAAACGGCTGTTTGAAAGCGTATCGAGTATCGACTAAGGTAGCAAAACTTGTTCACGACTAAAATATGGAATTACAACGCAGACATTTCGGCAGAGATACACGATAATTATGAAATTATGTAAAAAAATCTGGATTTTTTTATTCGATTAAATGATGAGACAAGCAAGGCCGCCCATAAACAGAAGCAACACCACGCAGAACGTTAAATTACAAAGCACTGTATGGCACTGAACTGCGCTTGTCACCCTGAGACCTAAGATGTTAGGTCTCATAATGCCCAGTAATTTTATTGGCTCCAATGTCCTTCAAACTGAAACACAATAGTGCTTACACACTGTTGCTTAGCGGCAGAAATAGACAAAGCGGTGGTACCGACCCAGACGGCTTCTCGTATACGAGGGACCTACCTTGTACAGCTTCTTGACTTTTACGCGGCTTTATTTCTATATACTTTGAAGATAGATAAAAAAATGAACTACTGACTTGAATAGAACTGATGCTATCAACATTATACCAATTTATAGTATACTAGCTATTGCTCATGAATCCGTCCGCGTGTGTGTCTTATTCCGGGATAAAAAAAAGCCGATGTCCTAATGCCGCTGGTAGGATATTCATACCCGCCCGGATGGCAACCACCGTACACATGGTGTAAAAACTTGCCATAGACACTCGCACACCTTGTGTGGACCGCGCTCCAGGATTAGCCAGTGTATATCGGGTTCTCCCAAGGGGCTTGCGACATGGCTTGATGATTGGTTAGGGCGGGTATAGGGGTACATCCTTGTATCCCTGTACCTGCATCGGTCATCCGCCTATCCTGTCGCAGGCCCCTCGATTTGCTTCTTAACACAAAAAACTTCTAAACACCTTGTTTCTCGGTGGTCACTGTTTTTTTTAGACTGCACTTCATTTACCATCAGGTGTATTGCAGTCAAATTGCCGTGCTCAGATAAAAAAGGTTCATAGTCTATCGATGTGCCAAATTCCTTCCAAATCCTCTTCTTCAATCTTAAAGCTGACATTTGCGCGGTCCGTGTTTCGATCAAAAGCTTATTGACTACTTTTTGTTGCTCCGCCCGTGTAAGTGGCCTTTTGTGGGATAACAAGTAGTCTATGTCCTAATTATGGTCTACCTATGTTATTTCATCCAAAACTATTCAGCCGTTAAGACGTGGTTGACTAAAAATTACCATACTCACAAACAACCAAACTTTCACGTTTATAATAATATGATAAATCTGTATATAGGGTAGGGTCAGTGGTTTCCTTCTATATTTCAATCGTCGGAAGTCCATCGTCAATCATTCGAGATCGGCCCGTGGAAAACACCCTGATCGATGGTGTTGGTCGGTCATGGCAAATAAATAGCAGCAATCCAACGGTCCATTCCACGGGCCTGTGTGGATACGTGCTTTATAGAGTTGCGGTGGCTGATGTAACGTGACTATAGTAACATATCAACGTTTGAAAGGCAATAATATATAGGTAAACGACATTGAGTAAACTTTACGGGAGAGTGATTTGAAGTTTAAATTTTTAGAAAAAAAAATCATAAAATTTATCTAATTTCAAATTACGATGTTTTTAACATACATAATGTGTATGCAATATACAGGTAGATAAAATATTGTTCTTTTTTTTTCAAAAAATTTGAACTTAATCACTCTGGTTGGTGGGAGGATACGGCTGGTGGGAGGATACTTGTATCCGACCAGATAGCGACCACCGTACACTGGTGCTAAAACCTGCCATAGTGGCCCACCTTGTGTGGATCGCGTTCCAGGGTCAGCCAGTGTATATCCGGTTCTCCCCGGGGGCTTGCCCCCTGATCCTAACCCTTTTCCTATCCCTTTTTCCTTCCCCTCCCCCTTGGCCCTATGGCAGGCCGGCATGATCTTACCGACCTACGATGGACACATTGTTCATCGTTGGTCGACACTATTCTTGGTTTGCGCTACACTTACCATCAGGTGTAGCGTAGTCACTTTGCCGAGCCAGGATAAAAAAAAAACTCTGTTGTAAAGTTTACTCAACGTCACTTAGATGTTTTTGTCTTTGAAGCGTCGACATGTTAAATAGTCATCCACTAATATTGGTTTCGGGTCTGAGTGTTGTGGAACTGCAAGTCACTCGTAGTTCCTGATACCTACGATACAGGTTTAACCTAGTGTGGGGTCAGGGCTATGTGTGTGACTGTTGGGTGTATTTATTTATCATTTGACAACTATCTATGCAATTTAACTTGTGTCTTTGTTGTACGTATTTGACGCTGTGACGCATTCTCGGTGCGTCAGAATATAACAAATGTAGACACACTTTATTGTGTCGAAAATTATACTTTGAAACAATGATATATTATGTTACTGAAGTAATTTTGAAAGAAAAATATGTGTAAAAAGCAACTAATGAAAGTTAATAACGGAACGTGAAATAGCGAAAAACAAGAGCTGAAGCTTTTTTCGCTGTAAACTTTCCTTTTAAATTAAAAGTTCGCTTGTCCAATGCTCATATTTCTGAATTTGTAAAAAATCACTTGATAAGTTGTCAATATTACTTAATAATGTATCTTCTGGCATTGGGGGCATGGGCATAGCATGGGTGATGGAGATCATTTACCTTCACTTGACACACTTATTAGATTGTCAAACTAAGATATAAAAAATCTATCATAGATTTATCTACCCAGTTCATAGTACATATTATAAGCAGCGTTTCTAGTGGCTGCGTTTGAAACGTTGTGATATGTTTAGATGTTGTGATGAACATTGAGATGGCAGGTAGATTTCTCATAAGCGTGTTCATTGGTGGTGACCAGAATCATGCCGGCTTGTATGAATGCTTCTTCTCTCTTCGGAGAAGGAAGAAGCAAATTGAGGGGCCTGCGACAGAACAGGCGGATGACCGATGCAGGCACAGGGATACAAGGATGTACCTCTATGCACGCCCCAGCCAACCATCAAGTCATGTCGCAAGCCCCTCGGGAGAACCGGATATACACTGGATGATCCTGGAACGCGATCCACACAAGGTGTGTGGGTCACTATGGCAGGTTTTAACGCCATGTGTACAGGTGGTCGCTATCCGGGCGGATATGAATATCCTACCACCAGCAAGCAGCATTGGACTGCGGTCGTCATATCTGCTACCCATTAAGTACCTTTGATAAAAAACGACACAAGTAACAAATGCATTTAGATGAATGATATTAACGCACACAGAGGCGAGAATATAACAGAGACCTCGTCATGTAATTAGACATCTAGGGTTCAATGATGCGTCGTCGTAAGTCAGTATATTTATCGTTTTAGTTGCTTATGGCAAGTACAATAAATTTTCTCGGGGTCTTTTTGTTTTCAAATAGGATATTAAGACATTTTTTAAAAAAGGTTTTTAGTAACGCATTACAAGTTACTTAAATTTTAATTTACTGTTAATTAGATTCCGAGACTTTAGATGTTAGTACATTTTTCAATGAACTCTAAATTGAGTTTGTAAAATTGTCTAGACTAGAGGATCTATAATTTTAGCTTGAATTTCAGCTATTTTAGGACTTCGCGTTTAACAATAAAGCTATCAAACTGGGTCAGTTTACGTAAATATCTTTCACGTATTTTTTATTATGTTGTACTTGTATTGTCGGTAATTCTATGGTCTATAGAAAAGGCTTTATTTATAAAAGACTTTATTTACTTCGGTCCTCGGTTTAATTCATTATATTTTAATAGAATAGAATGTTTTTCTTTATCTATATTTTTCTTTATCTCTTTATTGTTCTTTTTATTGTTTTGTTTTGTTTGGTCATCTGCGATCAGTCATAAACTATGAGCAGCAATCTGCTTTCAGCATGAAAGCATGTTTCAGAGTGCCCTCCAGCGAGGGAATCAACTCTCCAATTCAGGCATCGCGGCCTTAAATGTCTTTACGCTTTTAACATTTCTGATAGCTGTATTGGAGCAACTTTGTTGCTAGGTCGTTTGGATGGTCTGCGAGCCGATATTTGTATATTTTATTTATTTATTTACTCTTTATGTACAATGTATAAAGGCGGGCTAAATGCCAAAGGCATTCTCTCCCACTCAACCTTAGGGTAACGCAGAGGTGAACAAAGTAGGTGCAAAAAAAGAAGAGAAGATACATAATATAAAAATATTAAACATTAAAGTACCCAATTAAATATACTGAAAGACGATTTCATGATTTCCTCTTTGACTGTGCTCAAAATTAGTTTCTCGTGGATTTCGGCGTTAGTGATAAATCATGGCACGTTTGCTATAGTGCGTAGAACTCGAATACAATGAAATTAAAATATTTAAATTAATCGTTGTTGTTGTCGTTTATTCGTACTAAGCCATCAGGCGACATGCTCGTCTCATCATTCAAGCAAATAAAGAAAAATTGTCGCTGTATTTACGGATTCAGACGATTGTATTTGTTTTTTTTTTGTTTTACAAATAACACTATGTTACTACGAATATAGCATCTGAACTATCGACTTGAAGAGGAAATTTGATAATCAAAATCGACATCTGAACGTCTACAAGTACTACTTTTTTTTAAAGCATAGGCTGGCAAACGAGCAAGCGGGTCACTTGATGGTAAGTGATTTCCACAGCCCATGTACGCCTACAATACTAGAAGAATCATATCGCATTGCTGACCTTAAAGGGAAGGGATGCTTAGGGATTGGGAAGGGGAGGAAGATTTCGGCCTCCGGATATCTCACTCACCATACCAAACGCAGCAGTAAGCTGCTACTTTACGTCGATTTTCTAAGAGACAGTGGCAACAACCAGGTCAAAGCGGCCCATTTATGCTGTAGACAAAACTGTCAACAGCTTGGCTCAACCACTCTTATAACTACTATTAACAGTTCAAGTGTGCCAAGCGTTAAATCCATCATCTGTCTAATCTATCGCATGGTAGATCACAGATCACTCATGTGAAACTAACTTGATTTATAACATGAGCTGCATAACTCAAAAACCATTATGGATTATTGTTTCATTAGTCTAGGGGCATATTTTGGCCGAATCCGATACCCAGGTTATGTTGTCATAAGCAAAGGTAAAATACCTTCCAATAATTAGAAAATAATCTAATTTCTAAATGACTGAATAGATTTTCTTTAGTTGAGAACCTTCTTGATTAAAAACTGCATTCAAATCAATTCAGTCGATCAGGCACTTAGATAAACAGGCAGGGAATAAATTGAAAGTATCTCATAATTGTCAGGGTTTAAAGAAATATATATTCGATTCCTAAACACTCGATTCGCAAAACAGCCAAACTAGAAACAATCTTTTGAACCAACCAATGTCTCGAAGCGGGATTCGAACTTAGAATATGCTGTCACAAACCCCAAAGCTTCCAAAGCTGTCAGTGAAGAAGTTTAGTAATAGTGACTCGTTTTAAGCAAACTTCGGAGGGCGGTTCTTAAAAAGGGCTATCTAAAATATTGGTCCCAAGTGCCGAAACCGAAAGATTTATGCTTTCGTTTCGGAGTTTTTACGAATTTCGACCTACGAACATATTTATTGACTTCATCAAGTTTTATGTATTACAAAAATGTTAGCGGCGTAGCCTTCTATAAGCTTCTATAGTACGTTAGGTTGAGTATAAATGTAAACATGTGTGGACTGTATTTCTTGATCATAATGTTCGCTCTTCGAAATTATTTCGTAGAATGCATGACGTCCTACAATTAGGCACGATACTTAAACTAAGTTTAAGCTTAAACTAGGTAGTGGTTTGAAGAGTAAACATAATCTTCAGCTGGCGTCGAGAACAATAGATCAGTGTTACAATACATAGTGGGTGCCAGCGCGAATACAATAGCCTCGTCCACTTATAGTTAGCGCTGACTTCTGCAACCGGAATGAATACAATAAAAGTTTGGCTGAGGCCCTTGTTTCCTAAATACTTAAACAAATCAAATTTTCTAAAGCGAAAGAGCTCGTCGTCTGCAACATAAAGTGTAACATTTACAAAGAAAATAGTCGTCACTGGCTTTCATGGAAGAGAGCTTTATTGATGCAACCAATGACAATCTACTTTTAAAGAAATGATATATCAATGTCAATTCTATTATTACCCGACTTATAAAATTATTTCTTTCAAAGACTTCTGGTTTCTATTTCTATTTTCCTCTGTTAAGTGCCTGTTATAGGCCTGCCATGATCTCTTCTGTGATTCTGCTGCACTCATTTAGTTAATTCTACGTGCAAAACAAATTTAGGATTTAATCTTAAGTCCAGTGTAGGTAAACAGTCAATCTAGTATGCTTTAAGCCTCCAGCCATTCCGCCATATTTTTAACGGACGGAGAAAACACGGATAGAAGTTTCTCAATTCGTTCATATAGATTTTTATGTATGTTCACATTTTACTCTGCCAAGTGTGGATTAATAGTGGACATAATGGGTTATGAGTTTATTCCCAGAGTGACTCCATTTAAATTTAAAGAGGGTGAATCCTAAGAGGATTGAATTGGGGATGAAAGACTAAAAAGATTCGCGTAAATGCACCTATTTTAATGATTCTTTCACTATTCTATTCCATATCGAATGGTGAGTCGTAAATATAGTGTCATAATGGACGCTCAGTTGAAATACCAAACAGTTACCCATCCATAGACTGACCGGACCAACGATTGCTTAACTCGATACTCGTTTTGTGTTTAGTGAGTGCAACTAGCTGTGAGCGCCTTAAACTCACATCACTAAATATAACACTAACTCTAGTAAAATAAAATAATTAAACAAAAAATAAAAGTGACAAAACTCAAAAGCTAAAAATATGGTGATATAAATCAATGAGGATGAAACTACAGTAGCAACGATTCAAAATAATATAAGTCGCTATTTTTAACTTCGTACCGGCCAGTTTATTTTGCACGTATTATATGAAATCGTATCATAATAAAGTTTTTTTAATCTGTGGTACGTTAGTTCGCTTTAACTGGCAGTCGACGGCTGAATTTCAAATACAATTTCGGCAACCATATGGCGGGCGTCGACGCGACGTGACCCAAAACGACTTTTACTCAGCAAAATTTGGAAGTGTTGTTTTCATTTTAACTGGAATTATAATAATATTTTCTGTTACATACGAAGTAATGCTTTATACTCGACTTGTTTCTGCTTTATTTTTTTTTTATTTAATGATAACTAAAATGGAAGCAATTGGCTTCTTTAACCAATGCCCATTCTTCTCCTTGAAGGTTGACAATGCATCCATTACTATTTTGTTATCCTGGGTTTTCGTCAACGATAAAGATAAATTATTCGACGACTCATTATTCTTTTGTCCGCCTATGCTTTAAAAATATATTTAAATTGGTCCATCTAATTAGACGCTACGATTCCACACACATCTACATTGTACACTCGCAGACATACAAAATGATTTAAACGCACAAACTATAATACCTCTCTTTTTGTCTTTGGTTCAAAGAGCTGTCGCTATGGTTGTTACATTTCCATCCATTTAATTAATTAGTAAATTGGTACTTGGCTCCGGTGACAATAAGAGCTTAAGCTAGGCTTGAATGGTCAGATGATAGTTTGTGTAATGTACGACCCTCTAAGAAATTATTTTGGGAAAGGGGGGTACACGCGGGCGCAGCTGCGGGCCATAATTGATGCACGTAACTTTTAAGAACCAGAGTGCGTACTCTGAGACTGGTTTCGAACCTGCGGCTTCTGTCTTGACAGTCCGTACCACTCTCCGGTAGGCCAATCCCACTTCTCTTATTATCTACTTCTCTTTTGATATTTCCGACATATAATTTCAGTAACAGATGAAAGCTAAAACGGAAAATTATGACTGACATTTTTAGAATACGAGATCAAAGAAACAGTTACAGAACACGTAATATTGCGGCAGAACTTCCTCAATGTACATCCGTAAATATTAAATCATTACATTTTTTGGGTTTAATTCAGTTTCAAAGTAATAACATTCTGCCATGGTTCTTTTTTGTGATAGTCAATAATGTAACATCTGTATTTAATGTCCTACTTTTTATATCTGGCTTTATTTGGTGTTAAATATTTGTATCCATTTTTGTATAGCGTGATAGGTGACTTTTTATAAATTCTGTTTTCATTCAAAGGTCGAAATGAAGAATTGAATATTCAAGGAAACTTGTTTTAATATTCCAGTAAAAAGTTGTTTTTTTATTATCATCTTTGTGATATTTTATTTATATAACCCTCTCATTTTGAAGCGTATATATATTAATTGCTTTTCATCATTATCATCATCATCATTATCAGCCTGTGTTATTCCACTACTGGACGTAGGCCTCTCTTAAAGCACGCCAATGAGCCCGATCATCGGTTCTACTCATCCAACTATTACCAGCCACCTTGCGTATGTCGTCGCTCCATCTAGCTGTAAGGCGTCCCACATTTCGCTTACCGAATCATGGTCTCCACTCAAGAACGCGTCTACTCCAACGGTTGTCGGTTCTACGGCTAGTATGACCAGCCCACTGCCACTTCAGCATGATAATCCAGTGAGCTATGTCGATCAATCTAGTTCTCTGTCGGATCACCTCATTTCTGATTCAATCTTTTAGCGAAATTCCGAGCATAGCTCTCTCCATAGCCCGCTGAGCGACTTAGAATTTGTGGACTAGCCGAGCTGTGAGTGTCCACGTCACGCCCCGTATGTCATGACAGGTAGAATGCACTGGTTGAATACTTTTGTCTTAAGGCTTTGCGGTATTGGCGACAAAAAGACTTGATGAAGTTTACCGAATGCTGCCGTACCTGCACAGGACCTGCAACAAATGCTGAATAACATAATTCTTCTAAACACATCGGTTTTCGGATGAACCTAGATAAAACGAAAATCATGTATTGCTTTTATTGATGACTAGCTGTGCCCGCGAACTTTGTTTCGCCATCTTCATACAAACTTTCATCCCCTTTTTAAACCCTTCAGGGGTTGATTTTTGAAAAACATAGTAGCCTTTGTCTTATTCTGATGTATAAGCTATATTATTGTAAAGTTTCATTAAAATCTATTTAGTAGTTTTTACGTGAAAGAGTAACAAACATACATCCATCCATACTTACAAACTTTCGCGTTTATAATATTAGTAGGATATAGGAATTAGTACTTTAAATAAAAAATGCCAGTAAAGTATTTCACGGGCAAGTTGGGCGTCCCACCTTAACAAAGAAACAGCAAGATTGTTGTCTCAACATTTTATATAATTTATAGAAAAAGAAATCCCTCAAGTATGATTTGTCAATGTTGTATAAACTTTACAAAAACAAAGAACATGCAAACTTAATAGTAAAACTAAAAACTAAAGTTTGATTTAAACTTGCCTCGAGTATACATACACGTTTGCGACTAACTTTCATTTTTGATATATTTTTTTATCCTAGCACGGTAAAGTGACTACACTACACCTGATGGTAAGCGCAGTGCAGTCCGAAAATATCAGCGACCACCGATAAACAATGAGTTCACCAGAATCATGCCGGCCTGTGTAAATGCTTCTTCACACTCTAAAGAGGAAAAAAGCAAATCGAGGGGCCTGCGACAGGATAGGCCACGCCGGCTCAACCGGGTCGTTACCACTCACAGAAAACCGACGTAAAGTCACTACTTTGCCCACGTAAAGCCACTGCTTGCTGCTGCGATTCGTACGGTGAGTGAGATATCCAGAGGTCTAAATCCCCTCCCGTTCCCAATCCTTTAATTATATTTTCCCTTTAAGGTCGACAACGCGCCTATGATTCTTCTGGTATTGTCGGCGTACATGGGCGGCGGAGATAACTTACCATCAGGTGACCTACTTGCTCATTTGCCGGCCTATGCTATAAAAAAGGTGGATGACCGATTCAGGCACAGTGATACAAGGATGTAACCCTTTTATTATAATATTGAGTTGACACTAATAATATTTAAATATAGGTTCTCACTCTCAACTCAACATCTTATACATTGTAAATTACTTTTAATGTACCACATTTGAAATCTTCATACAATTGTGTTACAAGGTAAGCTGACTTTGGGTGCTAGGCAATTTGTTTTTATACCCCCCATTAAACTTAATGTCTCGCATCCCATAACTTGGTGAACGCTTTATCAGCGATTATGACGATATTTCCGTAATGTGACTAGGAAGTACTGACGATTAGAGGAAGTTCGGAATAAATGGGTGCATAACCAATTTCGTAGTACTATATTGGATTTAGAAAATGGCTTATTCAGAGTTGTAGTTAATTTTTAACGGTTTTATTGTTGCTCTTTGATTATTAATTGTGATTGTGTCTTGCGTTTAAGCTTCTTCCTGCCTTTATCCTACTCGCAGTGGGGTCGACCTAACGTGTTTTTTAACATATGTTGTAGAAAGATTTGGCTTGTAGTTTTTACGACCGGCCGCCTGCCTGACATCAACACCTCTGGGGAGAAACACCCAGACTCAAAACAAATATTTATGGTGCGTACAAACATTTTTTAGCGGCCTCTTGCTTCACGGCCGGCTACTCGCCAACCGCGCCACGGGAGCTGACCATATTACATTTACATTAAAATTAAAATTGTATAAGGGCCTTTACGTGTTCTCTTTGGTCCCCACGTATGACTTCCAAGGGTCTGGGACAGTTTTGTCTGTTCTGTTGTTTTAAACACACGTAAAGTAACGGCTTGCTACTGCGTTTCGTACGGTGAATGAGACACCGGAGGCCCAAATCTCCGTCTCCTTCCCAATCCTTTAATTATCCCTTTAAGGTCGGCAACGCGCCTTTGATTCTTCTAGTATTGTGGGCGTAAATGGGCAGTGGAGATCACTTACAATCAGGTGATCCACTTGCTCGTCTGCGTTCTACGCTATAAAAATAAATACCAATTAGCCTTGAAGCCAATGATGCCTTAGTAAAGATTGAATACAGACACATATTCCGACTGCGACAGCCGGGCCTAGCAGTCAACTAAAGCCAAGTTTAGGTCGGTGAAAACAGGCATAAATTGGATAGATAAATCTTACATTTTAGCTGCGTAACGTATAATAAATTATTTAGTTAGCGGCCACCCTTGTGTAAGTAAAACTAGATGCAAATGTTATGAAAACAACGCCGAAGACAAATCAGCACAGACTGCGCGCCCGTTTAACATATTAAATTAAACAGAAGCCATATGTTTGTTTTGTTAAGTCTGTATAATTGGAACACATCAAAATTTGCACAGAAGTCTAATTAGTATAAAATACTTTTCTGTATAATTTTTAAGCTAGTGTATAGATTTTATCGCGGGCCTTGAGCGGCGAGACCGAATACAGAAATTCCGTAACGAAAAAGCCTAACACCCACTCCGACCAGCCAGCGTTAGCTGACCTCCCTGGAACATCGATAATTTCGAAGTCCCAGGTGGCGTCACACAGTGACCAGTCAGCTTGGATCGGACTTTCACAAGACTTTGACCGGACTTTGACACCGACCTTGACCCCGACCTTGACCTTGCCCTCGACCTTGACCCCGACCTTGACCCACAAAATTAAAATTAAAAACAAAGGAAAAAAATACTGCATAAATAAAATAAATAAATAATTATAATTACATAAGTTGATAAAAAATGCTATGCAATAGCTTTACCGTGGCAGTCTCCGAGTGCCAAACGTCTTTTTTTTTTATTTTATAGCATAGGTCGGTCTTTTTTTCGGAATCTTACTTTTACCTTCTTATTCTTCTTCCTTATCTTATTTTTGACATGATTAAATATTAAACATGTATTTTTTTACAAATACACGTGAAATGTGATGGGCAAACAAAACTTTCGACTTTTGATATTTAGGATACTGACACTGGGTACGTTGAAAACTGTATTACTTTAAGTCTTTTATTTTGTATTATTAATGGTAGTAGGGTCAATATTTATTTCAGAAGAACTAGAGTAGTTAATATAGCGATGGGATCCTCACAGCAAGTAATAGAAACAATCTCTTCGTGCCACCAGTGCACTTGTTGTTATTTTTCTTCTGCCTACTTTATCTGGTATATTACATACAGTATCATGACCTTGTGTTACATACCTAATTATTATATTTAGATATTCATAGTTCAACGGAAAACATACATTTATATAGGTCGGGATGATTCTGACAACCACCGATAAATTGGTGTTAGTCGGTGGCCGCTGGTTTATTTGGAATGTACTGCGCTTACCACTTACTGTAGTGCAGTCACTTTACCGTGCTCGAATAAAAACTGTTTACTCGTAGAGACATTAGGGTTTTGCGGTTTTAAATCGACTCTGCAAATTGTCCCTTCTGTGTATCCCTGTACATTGGTTACAAAACTAATAAATTATGCAGGCTGCGTGCCTCGAGGCCCCGCTGTTTTGAACCCTTTCGCATCTCAAAATCTTGAGTTATCCATTCTCTATTTATAGATGCAATGCAATTAAAGTAGATTTATCTTCAACCTACGATGAATGTGGGGTAGTTAAATAATAATATAATTTATTTATTATCCTGTCCACTGTTGATCATGGGTCTGCGATCACGAGGAGTTAAGCCTGGTGGAATACCACCACGCTGGTTTATTGCATATTGGTAACATTCGCAAATCTTCAGTTCTTTTATATAAAAATCTCAAGTATGGAATTTAAGTGGGAGACCAATATATTAAGGTCCAAAGCTAACCTGCACGTGGTATACTCTGCTGATTAATGGACGAGGCAATGGTGAAACTTGGTTCCCGTTCCCGATTGTAGGGATCAGGCGACGGGTCGCTCCACATAATAATAAATCCATCTTCAAATCATGATGAGAAGGCGGACCCTAAGCTGAAATACCGCTACACAGAATGAAACAAGAAATCTCAAGTATGTAGGTTTCCTCGCGACGTTTTCTTCATCGTTCAAGCAACCGATGATAAACAATGAATACACATGTAACTTAGAAAAGTCAGAGGTGCTCTTGGGCTGCTTTCGAGCCTGCGACTTTAGTCTCGTCAGTACGTACCACTAACCATTATGTTTTAACTGCTATAGCTGTACTTCTTAATATTTAAGGTAGCAGATGACATTGACAAAGACGGAAAAAGACGACGTGGCAGACCGAGGCGAAGATGGAGGGACGAACTAGATGCCTATATAATAGATTGGCCCATAAAAGCACTCGATAGGGATGAATGGAAGAAGGATAGGGAGGCCTTTGCCCTGCAGTGGGACATATCAGGCTTATAAAAAAAAAGATGACGTTACGAATAGTAAACATGAATTTCTTTTTGAATGATTCTAAGTTACTGCATGGCACTTCACTGTTCCTCGTCACCCTTATACATAGATATAGTATTTTTTTTTATCCTAGCAGGGCAAAGAGACAGCACTGCACTTGATGACTGATGCACTACACTGGCTGATTCTGGAACGTGATCCACAAAAGGTGTGTGGATCACTATGGCAGGTTTTAACACCATGTGTACGGTGGTCGCTATCCGGGCGGATATGAATATCGTACCACCAGCTGTGGATCACTATGGCAGGTTATAACACCATGTGTACGGTGGTTGCTGTCCGGGCGGATATGAATATCCTACCACTACTATGTATATAGAAATATGTATTATTGCACAAACGTACATAAATCAACATAATTTGCTATGAAAAATAGGCTAGGTTATATCTGTATATTGGGACTATAAGTTATTAAGTTTTATAATGCTCAGGTACTTTTCACTGGCTTCTATGTACTCTAGACCGGTACACAAAAGTGTTTACTGCTGCTTCACGTGGGTGCCAGGCTTCATTCTAGCAATGTGAACCTTTAATTTCATACAGTGAAAGGCAAGGTCACGAAATTTTATTAGCAGACAGTAATACCTCCTCTAGTCCACTTCAACAGGTGGTATGGCTTGACCATCTTCAATTTATCTAAGTTTATACGTACTATTTAAATGAAGCACTTAAGGTTGTCGCGTTTATAAATTCCCTTACATAAATTCATGTCAACTTCATTGCCTCGCCTTAAAAAGGCACAATGAAATATAACTAAACGTTTTGTTTACCTTTTGTATTACTTGAGTGCACTCTTGGGACAGTGTCTGACAGTGGTTAATATTTACACTCAACCTTCTAAGTGATTTTTTTTAAGAAAATTGCGAGAATTTTATTTGTTTATTGTTTTTTTAGTATCAGGCTCACAGCCTAGCTGCTGGGGCATATTGTGATGGTAAGATTTTCAGGTTTTAATAAAGGTATATTTTTTTTTTATCTGGCTCGGCAAAGTGACTACGCTACACCTGATGGTAAGTGTAGCGTAATCCAAGAATAGTGTCGTCCAACGATAAACAATGTGTCTATCGTAGGTCGGCAAGATCATGCCGGCCTACCTAACTGCTTCTTCACCCTCCAATTTAAAGGACCCCATATTATAGGAAGGAGGGAACACGTGTGCCGGCAAATTATTCCACAGCTTAATGGTTCGGCAGAAGTAAGATTTAACGATAACGAAATATAATTGATTAAAAAAAAAGAGATTTGAAAACATTTTGTGTGTATTGACATCATAAAACAATTAAGTATTTTCTATTTTTGACAGGCCAGTTTACCACAAGACAAATGACACGCCCGGTTCGTCATTAAACAAACATAGTCAAGTAGTAATAAAGAAACTTACATGAAAATGTTTGTGTCTTGTTACATTATTTTCTCACAAGTGTATTATAATATTAAATAATAACTTTGTATAAAATACGAATTATAAAGTGAAATAGGTGTCTTTGGTAAAGATATCGACTTATAAGTAACGAATGGGGTCGGGGCACGTGGGTTTATACATGATGCTCCGAAACAAAATAATTTTAAATTTTAATAACGGCTTATTTCAGTATTCTAGTAAGATTTACCCCCCAATTAACGTATAAGATGGCTATTTTTGGAAGTACCTAATGAAATTTTTCTTCAGTTATATATGACAGACTGTGACTTCTATTTAAATGTATTATATTTTGCATTTACTAAGTGTTAGTGAAACCGACTTTGTTAACAAAGCGGCTATATTAGTCTAAATCTGCGATAGCCGAGCGGAGAGAAAACTGAACTGACAAAGTTCGCGAGTTCGAACCCAATTCCAGGGCCCACATCTCTGATGTATTATTATTGCTCGCTTTCTCGATGAGAAAACAATGATACTCGAGAATTCTCCAAAAGTATTTATAGCTAAGTGAAGTCAACCATCTGGAATTAGATCAGCGTGGTGGACCTCAATGCGTGCTGTGTCCAACGACACCGCTTCCTGAATTCGACTGGTATAGCAACACGCCGCTACTTTTAGTCGTTTTTTTATAAGATACTAACATCTCGGTCGAGCCGGCTCATTCAGGCATGACAAAACTGTCCACAGCGTGGCTCTATCACTCAGGCCGGCACCTCACTAAGGCTGGCAACGCATTTGCAAGCCCTCCGGTATTGCAGATGTTCATGGGCGGCGGTGATCACTTGCCATCAGGTGAGCCCGTTTGGCCCCTTTTCCCATAAACAAAAAAAAATATAAAGCGATATTTTGTTTTTGGCATCTTAAGCCTCACTTAGACAATTATTTATTGGCGAAAGTTTTTATAATCCTGTCCATAGAGAGTTATAAAGTAAACATTATTCAGTCCATTTAAAATTGTCGTCTGTCTGGCAATTCCATACGAACGTTGCCTACGTTGAAATTTTATATAAAAAACAGACAACGTAGAAATATTTTTTAAAACAATATTTTTTTACGGCTTACACTCGTGGCATAACTGAAACGATCTTTTTTAATAATGACCGGCACGAAGTCTCCATAATATATGCCATTTATTGTTAACACGTGTTGTACAGGAAATATCAAGCATATAAAGTAGGCATGTGAAACTATTGAACCGGAGTATTCAGTGCGACCTTATTTGGGACATATTAATATTATTTTTGATATTGAAAAAAAATTACGGGATGCTCTCCGGGAGTGCCAATAGAAGTGAAAACTTATTTTGGCGCAACATTAGATTTTGTATTATCGGTTGTTTAAACACTAGGCAAAACAGTTGTTATACATTTTATAGCAATAAATGTTTTTTTCTATTTATCTAGACGCGTTCGCGGTCTGCTATATGTACTTGCATATATGCACACACTATAGCTGCGTCTCGTAACGGTGTCGCAAGTCCAGAGATTTTATCTCATGTTAAAATATGCGTATTGCGCTAAAAGAAGTTTTCACTTCAATAAAACTAATTTTAACGAATTTTGCAGTATTTTATTTAATTATAGTCCCGACTTTCGAAAGCTTTTCAGCCTGCGCTACACTTACCATGAGGTGTGGCGTAGTCACTATGCCGAGCCAGAATAAAAAAAAAAGAAACAAAGCAGTGCCAACCCAGAAGGCCTCTCGTATACGAGGTACCTACCACTTTGCTTCGATGACGACTGTGATGGGGTCATTGGGATCTGCTTATAAATGGTTGAGGCGAATTATTACAACTTGTATGGGAAACTGCTGGTGGGAGGATACTTGTATCCGACCGGATAGCGACCACCGTACACTGGTGCTAAAACCTGCCATAGTGGCCCACCTTTTGTGGGTCGCGTTCCAGGGTCAGCCAGTGTATATCCGGTTCTCCCCAGGGGGCTTGCCCCCTTATCCTAATCCTTTTCCCATCCCTGTTTCCTTCTCCTCCCCCTTGGCCCTTTGGCAGGCCGGCATAATCTTGCCGACCTACGATGGACAAATTGTTTATCGTTGGTCGACACTATTCTTGGATTGCGCTACACTTAACATCAGGTGTAGCGTAGTCACTTTGCCGAGCCAGGATAAAAAAAAAAAAAAAAAAAAAAAAACTCGCGTGCCAATTTTTACACGTAGACTGATGTCTAGTACGTTTAGAATAAACAACTTAATATCTGCACACGATGTATAATATAACTTACAACATCTATTACATTATTCGTTACCTGTGGTGACGTTTTTCAAACACCATGTACTTAAGAAAATTATCGCAACCCCTTTGTTGTTTCACCCTTAATCTTGGGGCTGTAAGCTCTCGCGGTAACGACACCGCATTACAACGTAGAGTCAACAAGCCCTTATCCCTTGATGGGGATTTGTATTATTTATGAGCCCTCCCTCGCAGAATTATTATGCTTTAAGGCTGTAACCAAGGCTTAATCGTAGAAAGGCTTTGGGTTCCAAGAAACTCTATAAATCCGCTGATTCAATAAATGTATAAATATATATACATACCATAGCTTCCTTCGTCGAGACGGAATTTGTTAAAATACGCTCAAAGGCACATTCGAATTTTTTTTTTTTTTTATAGCATACACCGGCAAACGTGTAAGTAAGTGATCTCCATCGCCCATGAACGCCTACAATACTAAATGAATCATAGGCGTGTTGTTGCGTCAAAAGGACGGGATGATTAAGGGATTGGGAAGGGGAGGGGGATTTAGGCCTCCTGATATCTCACTCACCGTTCGAAACGCAGCAGCAAGCCGCTTATTTACGTCGGTTTTTTGTGAAATAGTGGTAACGACCCGGCCGAGCCATGAATAGGCCATTCGTGCTGTCGACAAAATTGTCTACAGCGTGGCTCTAACACAAATAAACTATAAATACTGCTCATTTATAATCTCTTTTGACGCAAAATTTCTTGTGAATCGGCATATCGATTCAAATTAATCCTTAACCTAAGAGATCCTTGTGATCGAATAATAAAATTTAACGAATAAATATTCGTGGATCATACAACCATTTATCTTAGTGCGGGAATCTAACCCACGGCCTCTTGCTTCATAGTCGGCTACTTGCCTATTGCGCCACGGAGGCTATCAAATATATGCTTATTGTATGTATATTCATACCCTGTGGTGATCAATTAATATGAGATACCGTAATTTGCCTACCATACTATAAAAAAAGGTAAATACACAGGACGAAGTAAGTGCGATATAATATAAAAATATTAATTTTTCATATGCGACGATGTTATTCAAAGAATGATTGCTTTTATGATGAGATTTTCCCGTCTTGTATGTTTAATATTAATTTCGTGTCGAATTGAATGAATCTATAAAATTTTACATACGTAAAGAGCGATGAAGCAGCTTCGTATAGAACTAATCAGATAAAATTATTAAAAACGCTGTAATTCCGTCCCGCGAAACCTTTCTACTGGTAGGGTTTTATATGGTGCTAGTCGTTTTTTTTTATGGAATGACGAGACGAGCAGGGCGCTCGCCTGATGGCAAGCGCCACACGCCTGCCCATAAACAGAAGCAACACCGTACAGAACTTTGAATTACAAAGCATTGCATTGGATTGAACTGCGCTCGTCAGTCCGAGACATAAGATGTTAAGTCTCATAATACCCAGTAATTTCACTGGATTCAATGTCCTTCAATCCGAAACACAACAGTACTTACACACTGTTGCTTGGCGGCAGAAATAGAAAAAGCGGTGGTACCAACCCAGACGGCCTCTCGCATACGAGGGACCTACCATCTTGACGATTCAAGGTGGTAGGTCGCTATAATCTTGAATTAAATCATCAAGGTTATTGGCGTGGGGTACAGTCTTAATATGAAAATATCGTTTTGGAATTAGATGCTTATCACCTTCATTGCGTTTGCATGCCTTTTTTAAAAGAGATAAATAACGAGGTTCTCAATTGAATTCGTATTTTTTTATGTCACGCGATATATCAATATTTTTTGTGTGGTAAAGCCATGTAAAGCAGTAAATGAACCGGCTCCGCGGGTAGCTGTCAATATCTCATAGAAGAACCGGCGAGAAATAGTAGCTTATTGTTGTGTTACTTACTGTGAGTGAGATATCTGGGGGGCCAAATCCTCCTCCCTTTCGCTTCCCAATCCATAAGAATGCGTTTCCTTCAAGGTCGGCAACGCGCTCATGGTTCTTCTGGTAATCTGGGCGTACATGGGCGGCGGAGATCACTTACCATCAGGTGACCCACTTGCTCGTTTGCCGGTTTGTACTATAAAAAATCCATAACTAAAGAAAAGTACTGTTGCGGCCAAATGCAACAGTTTACAGTAAATACCATATCACAATAAAACATTAAACACAACAGTTTACAATAAATACTATATCACAATAAAAACATTACAAACAGCATGTACTGTCTTGGTTCTCCTTTTTTTTCCCTTCTTTTTTGTAACGACCACACCAGCGGGGGAGAGGAAACGTGCGGGGCGTCAACGGTCCGTATATATATGAATTCAAAAGTTCAACGGCCTCTATCTCAGTCGACTACAAGCTAATTAACGAAAGACATCCGCGCGGTTTGTCTTTTCCCGCCGAAACGCTCTGGGCCCGGTAGCGAAAAAACCGCTTTAGCAGTGCACTGCCATCAAACAGCCATCAAACTGCCATCAAACAACCATCAAGCATCCAGCAAACAAACCGAAGAAAGAACTTTACATGGTGTGTGGTATCCTCGGGGAAGAAAGTGTACCAGTTTTGGTGAGTCCTTTTGCCTATCCTTAAAACCAAGACAGTGACATCACGTATCACACGCTACACCACATCAGAAAACATAAAAAACCGCATAGAACCACCTCGCGGAATCGTAAGCCCGCAATCCCGCACACAATAAAAATTCCAGATACCGAATTAAGGGCACGTTTGCATCCACATAAGTGTTTGGTCCTTTTCGAGTCGGATAGCTCTTAATTCGGTATACATTTATATCGCTTAAATAAATGATTATATTCCCGCATTAAATAGGTTCATATACCTACCGCTAACATAAATAAATGATTATATTCCCGCATTAAATAGGTTATATACCTACCGCTAATATAAATACATGATTATATTCCCGCATTAAATAGGTTCATATACCTACCGCTAATATAAAGTTTACTATAAATTTACGATTCCGCGTGGTTCCGCCATTTTGTTAACGTTAAAGTCAGAAAGCACTAGGCACTAATTACCTCGTGCTGATCTACAATAAAATTATTGATAGCTTGTGTATTCTGCTACAATCATAATTACAATATTCGTACATATAAATTACGTTATTTATATTAGTAAGCTACGCCCGCGCATAGAACATTCTACTTGGTTCTACGTAGGTAGTTACGTAAATCAAATTTAACTGTTTCATTTTAATATAAATACATTCGAATTATTATAATGGAAAATTTGGAATTTAAAATAAATATTTTAACAGCCAAAAATGAGGCAATATTCCAACGCTTGTCATCTTTATATGAATTATCGAAAAAAGTATCTTTAACAACTGAGCTTCGTTCAACTGATAATTTTCTGGCAGAAACGGAAACTTTACCTACAATTCGCCAGGAATTTAGCGACAATTTAGATTCGATTAATTTATTCACTAGCCAAATAAAGCCCAATTATAAATTGAATTATTCACAACTAACTGCGTTTGAAGATATTTACACCCGTATACAACGTGTTCGTAGTATTGTCGGGGCGAACTCGAAGCAGCCTGCTACATCGCAAAACACGACAAAAAGTGTAGTGAAATTGCCAGCGATCCGTATCCCATCATTTGATGGAAATATAGAAAACTGGCCTCTATTTTACGCGTCATTCAAGGCTAATGTACATTCTAATTTGAATCTTACCGATTCGCAAAGAATACAATATCTGATAGGTAGTTTGTCGGGTAACGCGTTAAAAATAACGGCTGGTATCATACCCTCAGAGGAAAATTATAACTCAATATGGGATAGCCTTGTAGAGAAGTACCAGGACACGAGGGCATTAGGTGCGCATTATATGTCAAATTTACTGGATGTAAAACCCGCTTTAAATAATGCTGAATCGCTAGGTTCTTTTATCGAAACATTTCATGCTTCGGTTTCAGCTTTAGAAAGTCTAAAAATTCCTGATTTGAAGGATTTTATGTTCTTGCATTTGGCTATGAGGAAATTAGATTCGTCTACGTCGCAATTGTTCGAAAGATCCGTAAATCATGGTGATATACCATCTTATAAAGAGTGCGTAACATTTATCAGAGCTCAAGTAAAAATTTTTGAACGAACCGTACCGGGTTCGGTTCCCGGTCGAGGCACGACAGCTAATACGCGCAGTGGTTCAAAAAACAATTCGGTTGTGTGTAACCAACCGCGATTTAATAAAACTCAACAATCATTTGTTACCTACGGCAATAGTTCTAATAAAAATAAAACATCAACTTGTTTATATTGTAACAAGTCTGACCACTCTTATATTTATCATTGTCCGTTATTTAAAACAATTAACAGTAAATCGCGTTTGGATTTCATTAAAGGCAATAGAGGATGTGTGAATTGTCTTAGTTTTACTCATAAAGTATCGCACTGTAAGTCATCACACAACTGCAAAAATTGTAACCAACGTCATCATTCTCTTCTGCATATAACAACTGAACCAACGCAGCCGCCTCGTACTGCGCCGTCCGATAATTTTAAAACGCCAACACAGTCGCCTGCGCCGGTTAGTGAGATCGCCGCGGACACTCGTGTTTCACTTTGTGCGCGAGCAGATACCCACAACATAAAAATAAAAAATGACTTGGCAAAAACTACAGTTTTGTTATCAACCGCTCAAGTATACGTTAATAGTAACAATAATCATTATATTTCGGTTAGATGTCTTATTGATAACGCTTCACAGAATAATATTATTACTTCTGCTTGTTGTAAAAAACTTGGTTTAAAAATTATACCGCTTACGAACTCATTTATTAAAGGAGTAGGTTCAATTTCGCGACGTATTATAGGTTACGTAAAGATAAAAGTGTCTTCAAAGATTAATCATAACTCATATGACGTACTCGCTTTAGTAGTCGATTGTATTACAGATAAATTACCAACAGAAAATGTTGACATTTCCGTAGTGCAGCATTTATCGAATGTACCACTCGCGGACCCGCTCTGGTATGAACCCGGGGAAGTGGAGTTACTTCTCGGGGCACAGATCTTTCCATTTTTGCTATTAGGTGGTAAAGTTATTGCACCTCCCGCACCTTCCGCTATTGAAACAGTATTCGGTTATATCCTTATGGGCGAAGTTTCCGCTTTATCGATTGCGCAGAGCACTGCACCCGAATATGTTAATTCCGCAACACTTCTTACAGTGGACTTAAATTCTAGGCACAATTATTCGGTGGCACTAGATGAGTCATTACATAAATTTTGGAATTTAGAAGAAATACCAGAACAAAAGTTTCTTAGTCCGGAAGAAAAAGATTGCGAGAAGCAATATTCCGCAAATGTTACACGTGAACCAACCGGTAGATACTGCGTTGCATTACCGTTTTGTAGGGAACCGGAAGTACTCGGAAATTCCCGTTCTGTAGCTTATCGGCGTTTACTTGCATTAGAACATACTAAATTAAAAGATCCGGAACTCCGTGCAAGTTACAACAATGTGATCCAGGAATATTTAGATAAAAACTATTTATCGGAAATAAACTTGGATGATAAAAAATTTGATGACGGTTATTACATCCCACATCACCCAGTCGTTAGACAAGACAAGGATACGACTAAAGTACGTATCGTTCTAGACGCGAGCGCGAAGTGCCATAACGGTGTGTCACTTAATGACATTTTGCACACAGGGCGTAATTTACAAGCAGACTTATTTTTATTATTATTAAATTTTCGATTATTTCCGATTGCTATTACGGCCGATATAAAACAAATGTATCTCCAGATACTTGTTACTGGGGAACATAGAAAATATCAGAAAATATTATTTCGTTTCAATACTGCTGAACCTGTTCGAGAATTTCAATTTAACCGCGTTGCATTCGGTTTGAAGTCTAGTCCATTTTTAGCGATGCGCACCGTGACTCAGCTCGCAGCTGATGAAAGTGAGCGCTATCCTCGCGCTGCTTCGGTCGCCTCCCGTGAATTGTACATGGACGACTTGGCTACATCGGTACCTTCACTCGATGAAGCCAAAGTATTATCCAGCGAGCTTATAAGTTTGTTCAAAGCTGGCGGGTTCGACCTTACAAAATGGGCGAGTAACTCACAGGAGTTGTTAGCCTCTGTGCCGCAGTCAAACCGTGCAGATATAAATTTCTCGGATAAGGATAGTTTAAAAATTTTAGGCCTCAAATGGATTCCTTCAGAAGATAACTTTACTTTCACTACGTCTAACATAAATAATAGTTGTACTAAACGATGCATTCTCTCAGCCATAGCCCGGTTGTGGGATGTGTTGGGATTCGCTGCTCCCGTAGTCTTATTTGCTAAATTACTTATAAAAGAATTGTGGAATCTTCATATCGACTGGGATGATACACCGCCAAAGGAAATTATTTCACTTTTTCATAAATTTCAAGAGCAATTACCGCTTCTTTCGTCATTAAAAATACCGCGCCATGTAGCAGTCACTAATGGTTGTGTGACAAATATTATTGGTTTCGCGGACGCCAGTCTCAAAGCTTATGGTTGCGTCATATATTTACACGTTACGGACGCAGTCAATGAAACGCACGTACGTTTGGTGTGCGCAAAATCTAAAGTTGCTCCGGTAAAGGTTGAGTCATTAGCCAGGTTGGAATTATGTGCCGCTCTGCTAATGTCTAAGGTCATAAAATTAGTTGTTGAAACTTACCGCGAGCGTATCACCATAAATAATATATTCGCTTTCTCCGACTCTAAAATAACTTTATCATGGATAAATTCTTCTCCACACAGGTGGAACGTTTTTGTAAGTAACCGCGTAGCTAAATGTCAGGAAAATCTTGATCCAAAATTTTTCTATAACGTCAATGGTAAGGAAAATCCAAGTGATTGTCTGTCTAGAGGCCTTCTGCCGGAACAGCTGTTGTCCCATCAATTGTGGTGGCATGGACCATCTTGGCTTAAATATCCAATACAGGACTGGCCTATTACGCCGTTTGTAACATTAAAGTGCGAAGAACTACCGGAATTCAAAAATAAAACGCTTACATATATTTCATCCGCTTCCGTAAATATTAATATAATATATGAACTATCTCAAAAATTTTCATCTTGGAACAAAATTTTACATATAATTGTTTATGTACTAAGATTTTTACGCGTTATTCCTATGGAAAAATGGCATCGATATGTAACAGCTTCGCAACTTTACTTAGCGGAAATCTATTTAATCCGTGCTGTACAACAAACTCATTTCTCTGAAATTATAGGGGATATTGAGAACGGCAGGTTACGTTCACCTCTTAAAAAACTTGATATTTTTCTTGATGAAAATAAAATAATTAGGATTGGAGGTAGGCTCTCTAACGCTAATCTTCCTTATGAAGCAAAGCATCCTGCTTTGCTGCCTAAACGCGAACATATAACTAATGTCATAATAGATTATTATCACAGAATTCATTGTCACAGTGGTGCCAATCTTTTGAGTTCTATACTCCACCAGAGATATTGGATATTGGCATCCAGGAGTATTATTCGGCAAAGAATACATGCTTGTAATTATTGCTTTAGAGCTTCTCCCTCGCATCCTAGCCCAAAAATGGCGGATTTACCGTCTTGCCGCGTCCAGGAGACCAAGGCGTTTGTTCATACGGGTGTGGACTATGCGGGCCCGATTAGAGTAACTTTATGTAGACGTCGTGGGCAACGAAGTCAAAAGGCATATATTTGCTTATTCATCTGCTTTATAACTAAAGCAGTTCATATCGAATTGGCAACGGATGTGTCAGCGGACACATTTATTTCTGCCTTTAAAAGATTTATTTCTCGCAGAGGGCCTGTATCGTATCTTTACTCCGATAACGGAACTAACTTTGTGGGAGCTAAAGCCCAATTACACGAACTACTGACTAACGACTATCGTATTGAATGGAAGATGAATCCACCACGAAGCCCACACTTCGGCGGATTGTGGGAAAGGAACATCAAATCAATAAAAACTCACTTATACCGCGTCATCGGTTTACAGCTCCTTACGTACGAGGAGCTTCTAACTGTTCTCACACAAATTGAGGCAGTTTTGAACTCTAGACCTCTGTGCGTTTTATCGGCAGATCCGTACCCAGAGCCTCTTACACCTGCACACTTTATAATGGCTTCACCTTTGGCGACTTTACCTGTTCGACAGATAGACAGCCAAAATACGACTTTAAATTGTCGCAAACAATTATTAGATCAAATGGTGTGTAGTTATTGGAAAAGATGGCGCGTTGAATATTTACATAGCCTTCAAGTTAGGCAGAAGTGGCTTGCTGATGTAACTAACGTTAAAATAGGTACAGTGGTCCTTATTCAAGAGGATAATATTCCTCCCTTGCGTTGGCCAATGGGCATAATAACCGAAGTATATCCTGGGAAGGACAAAGTTATTCGGGTTGCTTCTGTTAAAACGGTAACTGGTACATTTAAAAGACCCATTGTCAAGTTATGTCCGTTACCTTCTCAATAAACTTAATACAACAATATATCAATAATAAATAAATATAGTTACATATTCGTTAATATTTAATACTTTTCAACTTTATGCATAGTTAATCTTTTGAAAACCCTTCGGGTTCTCAAGAGGGGCGGAGGATGTTGCGGCCAAATGCAACAGTTTACAGTAAATACCATATCACAATAAAACATTAAACACAACAGTTTACAATAAATACTATATCACAATAAAAACATTACAAACAGCATGTACTGTCTTGGTTCTCCTTTTTTTCCCTTCTTTTTTGTAACGACCACACCAGCGGGGGAGAGGAAACGTGCGGGGCGTCAACGGTCCGTATATATATGAATTCAAAAGTTCAACGGCCTCTCTCTCAGTCGACTACAAGCTAATTAACGAAAGACATCCGCGCGGTTTGTCTTTTCCCGCCGAAACGCTCTGGGCCCGGTAGCGAAAAAACCGCTTTAGCAGTGCACTGCCATCAAACAGCCATCAAACTGCCATCAAACAACCATCAAGCATCCAGCAAACAAACCGAAGAAAGAACTTTACATGGTGTGTGGTATCCTCGGGGAAGAAAGTGTACCAGTTTTGGTGAGTCCTTTTGCCTATCCTTAAAACCAAGACAGTGACATCACGTATCACACGCTACACCACATCAGAAAACATAAAAAACCGCATAGAACCACCTCGCGGAATCGTAAGCCCGCAATCCCGCACACAATAAAAATTCCAGATACCGAATTAAGGGCACGTTTGCATCCACAAGTACAATGAAATTAGATACAACTTCCAATTTAGAATAGTTAAATAAATGGCTAGTACCCCACTCGGTTAAAGATCTCCATCAGTTTCTGCCATTTTTCTCTATCTTCTAAAATTTGCGATATATTTTTTATTATTGTTTTCTGTGAGACAGTGGTAACGACCCGGTCGAGCCGACCCGTTCATGCTGTAGATAAAACCGTCTGGCTCTACCACTCGAGGTGGAAACTTATTGCCATATAACAATAATAATATTAACTCTACACTGTCTCACTGCTGGGCACGAGATACTTTAGTATGTTATTCTCGTTTTCACTCCCTTAATTTTTTTCTTCATATTTATATAAAACCAACTTTGAGCCTTAAGCATAAAAATTGAAAAACAATAAACTATATTAGCAATAAATAATATTAGGAATACGATACTGCAACGTCTGTGAGTTAAAACTGCGATTAAAACTAATTAAAGTCGGGAGGCAGCGGCTTCCGAACTTTCTAATTTCAACTTTGACTAAGTCAAATGATAGCAATTTAATCGAGTTTATTTAACCGCCCAAAATTGCAAAATAGTAAAAGGTTACGCGAGAGTGCCAAGAGGTTTATAAATCAAAAATGTGTGAGTCGAACTCTTCACGATGAAAATTTGTGAATTTTATCTAACAATAATCCTTATTTATACTCTTAACTTATTTACAATGCGTATTCAGTTCCAGGAATTTCGATCGTAACAAAGCCACCTGCCAGACAGTGGTCGGCACATTTATAGTCAACATGTATTGATTGAGTTCCAAGAACTTTCAATGGGTAGAGTTACGTAGTGTATTTACTTTAGTAAATAAGGTCATTTGAATGTTAAGCAATTGTTATCATGTTATGAACTGGTGTAGGGTGCATAACTAGACAAACATCACCTGATGGTAAGCGATGCTATTTTTTATAACACGTGATGTCTGGGATTTGAATTTACGCACAATAGGTTAGGCTTTCTATGATATCAAGTGACAGATGAGCTGGGCGAAGGGTGCGCTAGTTATATACCTGCCTATATCTCACGATCGTGTTTTGTACGTTATCAACGATTATTCATATGTAGACTTGTTGTCTCTAGTCTAAGGAGGTAGGTCCTTCGTATGTGAAAGGCCGTCTGAGTTGGTACCACCAATTTATCTTAGCAAAGCGCTCGCCTGATGGTAAGCAGTATGCTTGCCAATAAACAGAAACAACATCACACAGAACTATGAATTACAAAGCACTGCATGGCACTGAACTGCGCTCGTCACCCCGAGACATCAGATGTTGAGTCTCATAATGCCTAGTAATTTCGTCCTTCAAACCGAAACACAACAGTGCTTACACACTGTTTTTTGGCGGGAGAAATAGACAAAGTGGGCTGATTCTGAAAAACTTGTAGTAGGAGATCCCGCTCTTCCTAGCTACATCAAAAGATACTTATTGAAAAATACATTGTTAATATTTATAAAGGGGGAGCTCATGCATGTATGAATGCGTATGGGCATCCTTTTTTGTGTATGTGTGGGTGTGTGTGTATTTATGTGATTATGCACGTTTGCATGGAGTGGGAAGAGAGATGAATGTGTAACTGACCTTGTTCTTCCGCTGCTGTAGTTATTTAATTAAGTTAAGTTTCATTTAGATGTTGACCGCCCGCTCATTTACCTATGAATCCAGTCCATCCAAAGGTTGCCTGGAAGAAATTGCCGTTAGCAATATTGTATACTTCTATTTGTTATATTAAATTGTATGATGTGTATTTTCAATACGTTTTGTGTGATGTACAATAAAGTTACAAATAAATAATAAAATAATTACAACGCTCTGAAAGGATTTACGAACATTTATTGCGGTAACTTGCGTACCTCCGCTTTAAAGTTAAATTAAGTCTCGCCCACTTTAAAATAAATTAGCATTCTAATAAAGGGAATATTGAAAAGGCATGTCTGTTGGATTTATTTTCCAAAAGTACCTATTGTTTTGTAAAAATTTTGAGTGGTAGAGCTACGTTGTAGACAGTTTTGTTTAGCATGAATGAACCGAGTCGTTACCGCTGTCTCACAGTAAACTGACGTAAGCTAGCGGCTTAATGCTGCATTTCGTTCGGTGAGTGAGATATCCAGAGGCCCAAATCCCCCTTACCTTCCCAATCCCGTACTTATCCCTTCCCTTTAAGGTCGGCAACGCACCTATGATTCTTCTAGTATTGTGGAGTTCATGGGCGGTGGAGATCAATTACTATCAGGTGACCCTCTTGCTCGTTGGCTTATCTCTGAGAAAAGCGGAGATACGGGGAAAAGTGTATAAAATATTGCCGACATAGTTGTACATCTAAATATATAAAACTCAAAGGTGACTGACTGACTGACTGACATAGTGATCTATCAACGCACAGCCCAACCACTGGAGGGATCGGGCTGAAATTTGGCATGCAGGTAGATGTTATGACGTAGGCATCCGCTAAGAAAGGATTTTGACAAATTCTACCCCCAAGGGGATAAAATAGGGGATGAAAGTTTGTATGAAACTTTGTCAATTCTAAACGTTCACGCGGGCGGAGCCGCGAGCAAAAGCTAGTATATGCATATGATGATTTACTACAAAAACTCAATACTTTTATTCGGGTCGAATGTAGACCTTCTTTTTAAAATCACAACACTCAATCACAAACGTTCAAACTTAAAGCTAAATCTAGGCACGATAGTCCAACAGGAACTAACCAGTAGCAGTACTAATTATACATGATCCTTCAAGCTACGGCCACCGACATATCAATGAAGATGTCAAGTAAAATCATACGAAGGGTCGTAAAGTTTGGGAAACACGCCGGGGCCCATATTAGTTGGGAACAACCAGACCACTTAACGGAAACGAACTACCCTCCAGACTTAATTTGATTAAAGCCTGCTTACGACCTTGCTATGTGTGTTTTTGTTAACTAGTTAAACATCTTAGGCATAGAGTAGGCTTTGATTTGTTTGACAGCCTCCGTGGCGCAGCGGGCGAGTAGCCGGCTGTGAAGCGAGAGACCGCGGGTTCGATTCCCGTACCGAGACAAATGTTTGTGTGATCCACATTTATTTGTTTCGAGGTCTGGGTGTTGTGAGACCGAAAGTCTCTCGTAGTTCCTGATACCCACGACACAAGACTCGTATCTTACTGTGGGGTCAGGACTATGTATGTGACTGTTGGGTGTATTTATTTATTATTTAACTGTGTAGTTTATATTCTACATAATACTATATACACTCATGCCTGTAATCCTCGAAGGGGTAAACAGCATTTTGTGTTAGGATATTCTATCCGCCCAGATAGCGACCACCGTACACATGGTGTTAAAACCTGCCATATTGATCCATACGCCTTATTTAGATCGCGTTCCAGTATCAGTCAGTGTATATCCAGTTCTTCCGAAGGGGCTTGTGACATGATTTGATGGTTGATTGGTTGATTGGTTATAAGGCTACATCCTTGTATTATTGTGCCTGCATCGGTCATCTACCTGTCCTGTAGCAAGCCCCTCAATTTGCTTCTCAACATCAGTCTGCATCATTTCACTGGAACTAAAGATTTTTATAACATAATTTTAATCCTGTGTTTTACTGTCCCACTGCTGGGCACGGGCGTCCTTTACAAATGAGAGGGGTTAGGCTTTGGTCCACGTTGGCCTTATGCAGGTTGGCACACAAATTAGAAATTCTTATGGAAGATTCCTAGGTATACATGTTTATTTACTCACGATGTTTCCTTCACCGATATAGCAATATCGCTTGCTGTAACGCTTGCTATTAACAATGAACACACTCATAACTTAGAAAATTCAGAGGTTCATGCGCTTGGGGCTGGTTGCGAACCTGTGACTTTTAATTCTGCAGTACGTACCACTCCCTGCTGAGTTATCACTTCTTAGTGTAATGCCTCTTCTACTGGTGACGGTTGGTAGTCAGCTTAGCATACTGTCTTATCCTTCCTGAGAGGAATTAGTTTAGCAGCGCTCGCAATCCCTGTCCACTCTAGAATGTTACGCAGCCATGACTTTTCCTTCGACCACCTTTTCTTTTACCAGCTACTTTTCCTGTCATCATGAGATGAAAGACCTCGTATCTATCATGTCTCAGCATGTGACTTAAATATGCAACTTTTCTTTTTTTAATGGTATTCAAAAGTTAGCAGTTTTGCCCTACTCGTCGTAGGACTTCCTCATTACTAATTTTTTGAGCTATCGCTGCTGTTTGTTTGCAAGCGAGGTCGTGAGAAAAAGCCAGTAAATAAATAAATTAACCCAACAGTCACATATGCAGACTCTAGTAGTTTTACTAGATGGTCTAGCGTGTGCGAAAGTCCCTCGGAGTAGGTGTCACAATTATTTTTATTTCTAGCAGCAGGGTCAAAGCACCATTATGCTCCAGTTTGAAAGACATTGAAGCTAGCGAATTTACAGTGCCATGCAGTAACTTAATACTTAATAAATCTTGTGGTAATGGACTATAAAAACATTCAAAATAAATGATCTGATCATGACAGCCTCTGGGTGTTGTGAGACCGAAAGTCTCTCGTAGTTCCTGATGCCCACGACATAAGACTCGGATCTTACTGTGGGGTCAGGACTATGTGTGTGACTGTTGGGTGTATTTATTTATTATGAACATTTGATATCTTAGTGCGGGAATCGAACCTGCAGGCCCTAATTTAGGCGCCTTAAACGGTTTGGTTTTTTAAATGGAATGTGAGATATGGCTCAACGCGTCGAATAGAAAACCTGCTCCATTTTGAAGTCGGTTATAAAGGGTTACCATGAAGCAGCAAGTCTTTAGGTCAATCCAGAGGGTTGTGGATAATACTCCCTGAGGGGACGGTCGACTCACGGCGTCTAATGGGGGCTCTTTAGATATTTTACGTGACGTGACAAAATTTGAGCCAAGTCAGGATAAATATTAATACATTGTGATACCCACGACGCCTGCGAAGTGTATCGAATATAATGGACGATCAGGACCCCTATATTATAAATCCGAAACGAAGCAACGAAGTTCGGAACATATATAGTGTAAAGTAGGTATAGAATAGCCATTACAATAATATTTTTGATATAAATTACTACCACAAATTTCTAAATAAAAACTTTTTTATATGATTGAATAACGAGACGAGCAAGACGTTCGCCTGATGGTAAGCGCCATGCCTGCCCATAAACAGAAGTTACACCACAAAGAACCTTGAATTACAAAGCACTGCATGGCACTGAACTGCGCTCGTCACCCTGAAACATAAGATATTAAGTAATTTCACTGGCTTCAATGTCCTTCAAACCGAAACACAACAGTGCTTACACACTGTTGCTTGGCGGCAGAAATAGAAAAAGCGGTGATACCAACCCAGACGGCCTCTCGCATACGAGGGATCTACCACCTTGTATTTATAATTATAAAGGTTACTATGAGGCCTCATAGTGAGCGCGAACGCATACTGACTATTTCTTTTAACGTCGTTGGTAAATTTTTGGCATTAAATAAAAAAAAAGCAGTCATGTAATAGAATTCGATACTTGGCATGTTGTTTGTGAATACGAGTGTTATTTTCGCCTAACTTTGCATTACTTTAAAACTCAGAGTTTGTTTATAAAGGTATTTATAACTGTGCTCTCTAACAGTCTTAAACTTAAGGGCTTATTACTTCAAAGATATGACCAACACAAAGTGAATGTGAAGTTACAAACTTTCAATAGATTTTCTGGCAAAGGTTCTGTTACTTCTTAGAATTTGGGGTTGTAAAGTCGGTTCTAAAGGAGACGCAAAGTTTGTACGTCTCGATAAGTTTAAGGTTAGTTAACCGTTACTTTAGGTGTCGTTTACCAGTTTTCTTGTGAAGATTTTATGAAGTACACGTATGGTAAGAAGCAGCGATAGTTCAGCGGGGACTGGTATGGACCGTCGAGACGAAAGTCGCAGGTTCGAAACCAGCCCCAAGAGCATACACTACTGACTTTCCTAAGTTACGTGTATAATAATTGTTAATTATCGCTTGCTTTAACGGTGAAGGAAACATCGTGAGGAAATCTGCATACCTGAAAATTCGATAAGATTTTTCGAAGGTATGTGAAGTCTACCAACCCGCATTAGGCCAGCGTGGTAGACGGCCTAATCCCTCTCATTCAGTAGAGGAGGCCCGTGCCCAGCAGTGGGATGTATATAATACAGGGCTAGTAAAAAAAAATGACGTATGGTTCTGAAATATCACTTAATTATATTCCACTATATCGGCCATCTTTGTTGTGATTATGTAAGGACGTGTTAATCGTTTGAACTGGTCGGTGTTTATGGTTTGGTGGTTGACGCCATTGGTTGGATTGTTTTTTATAATCCCGACAAAAAAGAACGGTGTTTTAAATTGGACTCCTTTTACTCTTGTGTTTGCGTGTGTGTGATTATTTATCTGTTTTTCGCAACGTCTAAATGACTGGACCGAATAGAATGCGATTTGGTTATTTAACAGCTAGCTTACATCCTGTAGATAAAACTGTACTTTACCACTCAAAATAATAAATGATAAATACCATATGACTAGGGTTTAACATAAATGAAGTGCCCTCTGATAATGAATAATTTAAAATTAGAATATACAAAATTGTTCGAAAAGGCAAAAAAATAACAGTGTCCATCTGCAAGTAATTGTGCAATTAACAATTATTTAAATTCCAAAATTCTCCTATGATTTGTGTATTATAACAATTGTACAAAACATAAATACAAAGAGAAATATAACCTGCTCCCAGACGTAGAGGGATAAAAAGCCAAGTAATGGATGGTAATGAATTGTCCAAATAACATTTAATGGGATAGTATTTAGTGGCCAACCGTGGTCAGTTACTGCGGGTTTCAAAGTAAATCACTCGAGCGAATTAATTACACAGCTGATGTACTAACTATCTAGGACTCTATTGTTCCAGACCAATTAGTGAAAGTGGTATTGGGTCAGTCAATTTTTCAGTCCAAACGAGCAAGTGGGTCACCTTAAAGTGATCTGCCCTAAAAACACATAGTACAGAAGATTTTCTACAAGGTGGTAGGCTCCTCATAAGAGAGAGGTCATCTGGATTGATACTGCCCCATTGTTTATTGCTGCCTCCAAGCATTATGTAAGCATTGATGTGAAGGACATTGAAGCCTATTAAATTATTTGGCTTAAGAATACACATCACGAATTCACATCTTTAGTGGTAGAGCCATGCTGTAGATAGTTTTGTCTACAGCACGAATGGGCCGGCTCGAACAGGTCGTTACCACTGTCTTACAGAAATCCGACGTAAAGTAACGGCTTGCTGCTGCGTTTCCGTATAGTGAGTGAGATATCCGAAGGCCCAAATCTTTTCCCTACCCCTTAATTGTCTTAGTCTTTAGTTTAAGGTCGGCAACCCGCCCATGATTCCTAACGTACATGAGACTTGCTCGTTGGCCGGCCTAAGCTATGATTTTTTTTTATAACATTACAATTGCTATTATCCGCCATTTTTAATTTACTTTTTGATTACTCATACAACAATGAAACAAATGACTACCTGATCTGTCACTCCGTTTAAGCTTTGATATATTATTTCATACATATAATAATTCATACGAAAAACAAACCACTTTTCTCGTTGAGTCGGGTAAAAACCTTTAACTGAGCGCTTATCATCGCTCAACACTCCCCTTGTACTTTGAAGTAAATGAAGCTCGAAAGAAATTAGGAAAATTTGAAACTTCTTAACTTTGAATAATTTGTTTAATGCGGGTTTAGCTTAAGTCCTATTTGGGATTATTTGAAAAATGTATTTAAAAAAAATATTGAAATATTTGATAAGTTATGCATACTAGAGCGTTTCCTTACAATCGTGGGTTCGATTCTCGTATAGAGACAAATGTTTGTATGATCCATGAATATTTTTTCGGGTCTGGGAGTTGTGTGACCGCAAGTCCCTGGTGGTTCCTGATATGCACCACACAGGTTTAACCAGGTTTTGACAACCAGTCAGTCAGATATCTTTGCCCTCCTCCAGCAAGCGTCGTGAGCCAAGGTTCATAGCCCACAGATGATGCCCTTCATGGTCGTTTAAACGTAAGGATTGAGATTGCCTCACGTGAATTCGCCCACAAGCCCGGTGAATCTGTACCGCCGATTCGTTACGTGCTCCATCACAACGTCAAAAAAAAAATACAATGTACATGCATAAAGAGGAATTGTCTGAACATAGAGCACAAGTTCCAATTCCGGGGAACTAATGTGCGATTTAATAGCTCGCAGAACCGACAACCGGTGGGGCAGAAAGGTTCTGGAATGGAGGCCACGTACTGGCAAGCGCAGCGTTGGACGTCCGCCTACAAGGTAGACAGACGACCTGATAAAGGTTGCAGAAAGACGTTGGATGCAGGCCGCTTCCAACAGGTCGGTCTGGAAATCTTTGGGGGAGGCCTATGTTCAGCAGTGGACGTCCTGTGGCTGATAATGATGATGATGATGAATTTTTCCAATTGAATAATTTGAACGCAATTAATCACAATTGCTCCATACAATATCGCAGGCTCCGAGCGAGTGTCATCGTGCGTTTGTTGTACTATATTTTTATGAATTCATTTCTTTTAATTGAAGACAGCCTTCGTGGCGCAGCAGTTGAGAAGCCGGCTGAAAAGCGTGAGGTCGTAGGTTCGATCCCCGCTCCGTGTCAAATGTTTGTGTTATCCAATATTTGTTTTGGGTCTGGGGGTTTCTCCCCAGAGTGGTTGACGTCAGGCAGGTGGCCGGTCGTAAAAGCTACAAGCCATGTCAAATGTTTGTGTTATCCAATATTTGTTTTGGGTCTGGGGGTTTCTCCCCAGAGTGGTTGACGTCAGGCAGGTGGCCGGTCGTAAAAGCTACAAGCCAAATCTTTCTGTGACATGTGTTCACATGTCACAGAAAGATTCATGTTATGCCGACCCCACTGGAATAAAAGCAGTAAGGGGGTTTCTTTGATACATTTTTTCTATGTGACGAACTCGAAACCTCATTAGTTACTCAGACTAAGTACGCTGCCATAAATGAATAAGAAACCCTAAGTAATTAACTAGTTGAAAAGATTTTGCCTACATCTTTATTCAGTATTGACTTGTGTTAAACGAAAAAAGTTGAAGGGTGTCTGAAAGACGTAGTTTTAGTGAAGTCAACAAAAGCCTTAAAAATATCAACAAAAAAATTTGATCCGTTCTTAGTTTTACGAGACTTCTTTGTAATCGGCGATGTTCTAGTGATAGAGTTTAAATGTTTCTAATGAATAAATAAGGTTTAAGTTAGACTGAATTGGGATACGTTGATGATGTCAATTCTTGTAATTTTCCTAATCATTAAGAAAATGGAACATATTACTATGTTATCGACTGCCTTCTTGGCGCAATGGGCAAATAGTTGCGAAGTGAAAGGCCGTGGGCTTTATTCCTGTGACAAATGTTTGTGTCATCCACGACTATTAAGTTCAGTGTCTGGGTGTTGTGGGACTGCTTGTCCCTCGTAGTTCGTGATTTCCACGATACACGTTAACGTATTGGGGGACTATGTGTGTGACTATTGGGTGTAATTATTTAATTTTTACATTTTATGCTCAGTAATCTACACTAGGTTAGGCTAGTCTCGTAGAAGGTTTTTTTTACAGGAGTTTCTTCAGAATGCAGTGTTATCGCGGGCTTCTAAAACGTCGAAGTTTGTGAAAGGCATTAGATATAAAATTATATTTTACACAAAAGCATCAAATGCCTACCTAAGCAACAATTATAATTATGACTCTTTAATAGGTTCATTCTTTACCCGCAGGCTTTATTAAACAGTATTTTAGTAATTTATTCTATATTTTGAGCCTCTAGAAATTTGACTGAACGCGCAAAACGTAATGGCAACATGGTCGCCAATTTTCTATGCGACAATATTACCACCCTGTTCAAGTCGCTCGTGATGGAGACAAAACCGTGGCTCTACCGCATTCAATGTAGTTATTAACCAGCAATTTCAGGTAACATTCATAATAGTGTAATTAAGAAACGATTTATCATACTCAAGACCATTATACATATATATAAAAGAACGTACTTCGGTCTATTCAGAAAATGATTAGTTCGGCTTATCGTAAAGCCCTCTTGACACGTAAGCGACGACCTTTGAGGAGAGCCTATAGCTGAGCAATCGTGGCTTTCATTCTATTTATAATGATCCTTATAAAAAAAAAACATTTCGTATAAATGAAGAACTTTGAATTACAAAACATTGCATGGCACTGAATAGCGCTCGTCACCCCAAGAAATAAGATGTTAAGTCTCATAATGTCCAGAAATTTCACTGGCTTCAATGTCCTTTAAACCGAAACACAACAGTGCTTACACTGTTATTTGGCGGCAATACTGTCTGCTGGTGGTAGGATATTCATATCCGCCCGGATAGCGACCATCCTACACATGGTAATAAAACTTGCCACACACCTTGTGTGGATCGCCTTCCAGGATCAGCCAGTGTATATCCGGTTTTCCCGAGGGGTTGCGACATGACTTAATTGTTGGTTGGGATGGGTATAGGGGCACATCCTTATATCCCTGTGCCTGCATCGGTCATCCGCTTGTTCTGCCACAGGCCCCTCGATTTGCTTCTTCCCTGTCCGAAGAGGGAAGATGCAATTATACAGGCCGGCATGATTCTAGTGACCACCGATAAACTCATTGTTTGTCGGTGGTCGCTAGTTTTTTGAACTGTACTACGCTTACCATCAGGTGTAGTGCAGTCATATTGCCGGATCGGCTCGGCTTGGATAAAAAATACGTCAGTTAGATCCATGCCAAAAGAAAAATACTTTTTCTCTGCTCCTATTAAGTGATAGATCGCTCTGATTCGAGGGCCATCTGAGTCGGTACCACCGCTTTGTAATATGTATGCACTGTTGTGTTTCGCTTTGAAGGACATTAGAGCAAATAAAATTGCAGAGTATTCTAAGATTTAACATCGTGTCTCGTGGTGACCAACGTAGTGCCATCCAGTGCTTTAACTCAAAGTTATGTGTGGTGTTGCTTCTGTTCTGGGCAGGCGTAACACTTATCATCAGGCGAGCGAACTCGTTCAAGCAATTGGAAATAAATTCACTGCCATTGCCTCTTTTCTCGAGATTTATTACAACAAAATGGAAGTTTGTAATAGTTTTCCTATACAATTACAACGCTCGACGGTGTAATAGTTTAAGTCGTTAATTTTTAGCTGATGTCTCGCCTGGCGCCGCTCCAGAGACCGTAAATGGAAAGTGTACGTTTCAATAGAATGTTACTATTTTTATTGAAGCAATAAGGAAAAACTGAGCCTTTGTATGCAGGCGGTGGAAGCTATATATGCGAAGCATAGATAAAATTATTGCTTAGATGGCTTACTTTTAACAGATTTCAAAAAGGAGGAACGATTTAAATTATTCTTTTTGTTTTGGTTAGGGTTTATATAAAAGATGGTCTTGGTTAAGATTTTATGA
This sequence comes from Amorpha juglandis, assembly GCA_949126905.1. Lineage (NCBI taxonomy): Eukaryota > Metazoa > Arthropoda > Insecta > Lepidoptera > Sphingidae > Amorpha > Amorpha juglandis. The sequence goes on along the minus strand of OX421375.1, from coordinate 464,467 downwards.
CAAAGTAGAAGAGAAAACAACTGTAAGCTCGAATAACAGCATTTGCATCGCTATTTGGATTTTAGTATCGGTTGGAATGACATACAAATTATAAACCAAGGATTATGAGAGTCCCCATCTTATGTTTTTTTTATTTAATTGAATGATGGGACGAGGAAGTCGCTCGCCTGATGGTAAGTGCCACGCCTGCCCATAAACAGATGCAACCCACACAGAACTTTGAATTACAAAGCACTGCATGGTACTAAACTGCGCTCGTCACCTCGAGGCATAAGATGTTAAGTCTCATAATGCCTTGTAATTTCACTGGCTTCAATATCCTTCGAACCGAAACACAACAGTGCTTACATACTGTTGCTAGGTGGCGGAATAGATAAAGCGGTGGTACCAATTCAGACGGCCTTTCGCATACGAGGGTCCTATCACCCTGTAAAATATGTTTATAGGTAGGCGTGGTGCTTACCATCAGGCGAGCGCCCTACTCGTTTGTCATTTGAATTAATAAAAATAATGAATCTTTTAAAATGAAACCACCAAATTATAAAAACATTTATTCAATTAATCTTACAATAACATAGTATCGAATACATAATAACGATCACTTATTATACTTCTAAATAAAAACATCAATGTATCTTATACATTTATCTAATGTTTCTTAACGAATAAATAATCGTAGCATACTCTCAGTCAATAACATACGTTTTTCTAAAACATCTCTATACAAAAAGCTAACTACTTCTTACTTCGATGTTTACACCTTATACAATAAATATACATTTATTTACATAAGCATTTCCATATGGGCTCATAATATGAAAATGCTAAATGTATTTACAATTAGACTAAACATTTATTTATTACAATCGCTATATTATATCGTATGGAATACAGAATTACAAACATTATTTACAGACAGTCCGAGATTAAGATGATTTGATTTTAATTACGGATATAATTAGCGCAGACATGGCAAACTATCTGGTTACTAGCATATTTTTATTGATAATAATCAATACCACCATTAAGTAGTCATATTCTAAATTATTTTAAGTGAGTATTGGTTATACAATAAAGAGTTTTGTATTGTATTGTATACTAAAATTTCAACCTAATTCATTTTAAATAGAAATTAAAATACGATTCCATTTTTGCATACGGCATATTAGCGTACTGTTTTGCTTATGATATTTTCGACTCTATCAAAACTGAATAAGGTTGAAAATTTACCATTCACTTTTCGCCACGTCTACACTGCCCGTAAGAACGCAGCTTAGACGACAGTAACTTGTTCTGCGCAGTGGCCAGGCCGACTGCGGCGCGAGTTTCACACGATGTCGTGGCAGGAGTTGCCGTTGCCAGTCCTCGTGGTCTTCGTCGGTTGTGGACGACCCTGGACCGCGTCGGAGTACGGGGGAGGGCAGTACATCACCTGTGAAGCAAAGGAATTTGATTGTTTCTGCCATTTGATTGTTCTACAGGTTTTTAAATCTTATAAGACTTTTAATAACTCGAGTTGATCTTAATGCCCAACCTAATCAAATGGTTGGACGTCAGCATTTTTTTTATGCGAACACGGCAAATTCACTGCACCATACTCGATAGTAAGCACAGTCCGGTCCAAAAAATGTTCACCAGAATCATGCCAGCCTGTATAAATGCTTTTTCACACTCTTACGAGGGAAGACACAAATTGAGTGTCCTTCGACAGAACAGGCGGATCACTGATGCAGGCATAGGGATGTGCATCTATACCCCAACCAACCATCTAGTCATGTCGCAAGTCCCTCGGGAGAACCGAATATACACTGGCTGATTCTGGAACGGGATCAGCACAAGATGAAGGGTCACTATGGTAGGTTATAACACCATATGTACGGTGATCACTATCCGTATGAAATATCAATACTGATTTATACAATATTATATAGAAATATCTGGGTGTGGCATAATTGTAAAACGTTAATACTTAGTTTCAATATGTTCTAATTTATATGTTTTCTATGATCATACAGACAGACACACAAATAAACATTACGGATATATTACATTTGGTAATCATATGTTTTGGCCAGTTTCATGTAAACAAACCGAATGTTGTGTTTGAGGATTTATGTGTAGATAAATTAACGTATACTACATCAAACTTATTTCTTACTTCCAGCTGCCCTTATCCTACTTGCAGTGGGGTTGGTGCAACATGCTTTTTAATACATGTTACAGAAAGATTTGGCTTGTAGTTTTTATGATCGGCCGCCTGCCTGACGTCAATCCCTCTGGGGGGAGACATCCAGACGCGATACAAATATTTGCGGATAACAAACATTTTGGTATGGTGCGGGAATCGAACCCACGGCCTCTCGCTTCACAGCTGACTCATAATGCCTAGTAATTTCACTGGCTTCGATGTCCTTCCATCAGAAACACAACAGCTTGCTTGATGGCGGAAATAGACAACGCGGTGATACCAACCCAGACGACCTCTCGCATACGAAGGACAAATTAAAATTTTTACTCTATGTTCTCTTTACTATTTGGTGAGGAAACCCACCACCTTGAAACATATTTTGTTACATTCTCAGCCGGCTATATAGCTTTCCAAAGATAGAGCGTTGATAGGATAGACAGATATACATAAAAAATGGCGTAAGATTTGTAATAGGATTACATTGATACCCTTTGCGAATGGAGCTCAAGAGAGGGGGATGTTGTTTTATTATTTATTTGCTTGAATACTGATACGACGAGGGCTCGACTATTGGTTTTTTTTTTGACGCTTGTTGTAAGCCTGATGCTAGTCGACTGTATACAGCTCCACTGGACTTTCGGGTGAGCGCTTTAGGCGCTCTCAACCCTTACATTTAAGTGACCTCGCTGAGGGCGCCCCTTTTGGGGTACGGACCTCGGCTCAGGACGGCCACTGGGGGAGGGCAGAGACATCTGCGATTATTGGTTTGGGGGAGTTTAAAACTACTAGTCATCGTCGGCTCGCGGGCCGGTACTAGGGTCGGGGTTGCGGGGAACGCGGCGCGGTCCTCGGCGGCGAGGACGGTAAGTCGATCGTGTAGAGTGTGATTTGGTGAATTCCTCCCTCCTTCCGATGGCCAGAGTGGTCGCATCGTCCGGATCTGTGAGGACGCTACGCGGTCTTGTCCACTTTGCACGGTCAAAGGCGACTATTGGTAAGCGCCTCGCCTACACTTAAACAAAAGCAATACCACGCAAAACTTTTTATTACGAATCACTACATGGCAATGGAAGGCGATAGAACCGCCGAAATAAAAGTTTTGTTATTCTCATTATAATATTGAAACTTTTTTTTTATGTAAAAGGTGATAGGTGCCTTGTATTCGAGAGGCTGTCTGGGTTGATACCACCGCTTTGTCTATCTGCCGCCAAGCAACAGTGTTTAAGAACTGTTGTATTTCAGTTTGAAGGACATTAAAACCAGTGATATTACTGGTCATTATGAGACTTAACATCTCATGTCTCAGGGTGACGAGCACAGTTCAGTGCCATGTAGTGCTTTGTAATTCAAAGTTCTGTGGGTGTTGCTTCCGTTTATGGGCAGGCGTGCGGTTTAACATCATGCGAGCTACTTGCTCGTCTCTTCATTCGATTATATAAATAAAATAAAAATAAATGTTTTACCGATTTGCATCCATTTGATGATGAAGAATATTCTATCTATCTGTTTACAGACGTATATGAAGCCCACCAACCCATTAACAACTCATAGCAAAAGGCCCGTGTTGTTTATATAGAGTTAGTAAATATATACAGAAAAATTGCAAATAAAATCTCGCTTGGTTTAAGTATTGATTCATCAATATGAAATATTGATTAGCCAATTGGCAACCGTTGATTTGCACCCCATGAAAATAACCCACGAATTGCATGTAAATTTCAACGTTCTAAACAAATTTTCTAACTGCTGGCAACACTCCAAGGAATTTCACTTCTCAACTTATAATACAATTTTATAATTTGTTCCGGCGAGTTATTCAATATTGGCTTTAAAGAAACAGCTCGTTATTTATTCTGGACACGGATTTTTTTACTAGATTTTGATCACAGCTCTGCCCGCGAATCTTTAAATGTGTTCACGAGAACGTACTAAAAAGAATGCAATGTTATCAGTCATAGTTGTATGCTAAATTTCTTCGAAAAGCGTGATGGATGAATCGGTAATATCTTCGGCGAACCGTGGTGCAGGGATACACGCGTGTTATGTCCCTAATTGGAATTAGGCCTCCATGTATTACAATTTATATATCCATACATGTGTAATCGTCTGAGACCTCTGACATATGTAGGATATTGGACAAGTTGTCAAAATATACGGGTTTTCGCGTATATCCATGTTATACAATGTGGTAGGTCCCTCGTATGCGAGAGGGCGTCTGGGTTGATACCACCGCTTTGTCTATTTCTGCCGTCGCGTTTCGTTTTGAAGTACACTGAAGCCAGTGAAATTGCTGGGCATTATTAGACTTAACATCTTATGTCTTATTCAATCAAAAAAGATCATTCTAGTGGTACATAAAGTGGTCATAATTAAAGTCCTTATATCATCCTAGAATATTCAGTGGTAGAGCCACGTTGTAGACAGTTTTGTCTACAGCATGAACATGCCGGTTTTATTGTCTCAAATTCTCACAGAAAATCGATGTAAAGTAGCGGCTTGCACGGTGAGAGACATTTAGACATTCTAATCCCCTCCCCATCCCAATCCCTTAATTATGCCTTTAGGGTCAGCAAATTGTCTATGACACAATCGTTTGATACTGTGGATGTTCATGGGCGGTGGAGATCACTTATCGTCAGGTCCACTTGATCGTTTGCGGTAATTGATATGACTATTGGTAAAAGATGCCTATCTTATAAAGTCTCGAATGATCTAAAAAGTGAATGACGCATCATACTGACACTATAAACATCGAATGTTGATGAACATAATACATCTTGTTATTTATTTAAAAATCACATCTCAGTTTATAGTTCGCGACGTGACGAAACGCGTGATACTAAGGCCACTATCCACGAAAGAGTAACTTTATAGACGCTTTAAATGTGCTGTGTTGGTGGTAGGATATTCATATCCACCCAGATAGTAACCACCGTACACATGGTGTTAAAACCTGCCATAGGACGTGTTCCAGGATCAGCCAGTGTATATGTGTGTGATGTACATCGGTCATCCATCTATCCTGTTGCAGGCCCCTCGATTTGCTTCTTTTCTCTCCCAAGAGGGAAGAAGCATGTGTACAGGCCGGCATGACTTTGGTGACCACTGATAAATTCATTGTTTGTTGGTGGTCGCAGGTTATGACTTTGGACTGCGCTACGTTTTTCATCAGGTGTAGCGCCGTCACTTTGCCATGATCGGTAAAAAAAGAAACTAATATCCGATCACAATAAAAAAATATTTGTATAGTATTGATCAATGAATACCCGTTTATCAAACTACGGTTTATGGATCGTGGGCATTATATTAACAAAACAGGAACCAAACTTGAAAAATCTAATAATAGCTCTCCTTTGATGTTTTTTCTATGATATAGGCATGTTTATCGAAATCTTGTTTATTTCGAATTTGTTATTCTCAACAGCCGAATAGGTCTACGGTATTCTATAAGAAAATGTTGAGTGGTAGAGCCACGCTGTAGACAGTTTTGTCTACAGCATGAATGGGCTGGCTCGACCGGATCGTTACCACTGTCTCACAGAAAACCGACGTAAAGTAGCGGCTTGCTGCTGCGTTTCGTACGGTGAGTGAGATAACCGGAAGCCCAAATCCCCTCCCCTTCCCAATCCCTAATTATCCCTTTCCTTTAAGGTCGGCAACGCGCCCATGACTCTTCTGGTGGTGGGCGTACATGGGCGGTGGAGATCACTTACCATCAGGTGACCCACTTGCTCGTTTGCCGGCCTATGCTATAAAAAAAAAAAAAAAAAAAAAATAGGGATTCGATCTTGTATTTTTAATGTGTATATGAAATTCAATGAAAACATCCGATGAGTTCAGTCATTAATTTGACAGAACCAGAGAACAATCCAATGAAGAATAAATCAATGTGTGATCCACAAACATTTTGTTTCCTGTCTGGGTGTTGTGGGACCGCAAGTCCCTCGTAGTTTCTGATACCCACGATACAGGTTAACCTAGTGTGGGATCAGGTTGATGTGTATGCCTGTTCGGTGTATTTATTATCGCTTTAATCCCGCGCTGTGGGTGAATGACAAGCCATAGCTATGACACTCGTTAAATTGTTAAAAGAGTATTACTTCCGTCACTTGACGTTACCACTCTGAAGAGGAGACACATCCAGACCTGAAGCAAATATTTGTGAATCACATAAACTTTTGTGCCAGAGCGGGAATCGAACTTGCGGCCTCCTACTCCCTCACTGCCCCACAGATTTGAGTGATAGAGCCACGCTGTAGACAGTTTTATCTATAGCATGAATGGGCGGGCTCGACCGGGTCGTTACCACTGTCTCACAGAGTACCAACGTAAAGTTTCGTACGGTGAGTGAGATATCCAGAGTCCACTCACTTCACTCACTTCTCATCGGGTCACTTACCATCAGGTGACACACTTGCCTGTTTGCTGGCCTATGCAATAATAAAACGCGACTGGTCATATAAAATTAGGTAATGGTGAAACAAGCAGGTTATTCGCCTGGTGTTTAGTGCGCGCCTGCTTATAAACAGAAGTCATACAGCGGAACATTTTAAATTCCAAAGCACTGCGTGATGCTGCTATACGTTCATTCTAAAACATAAGTTCCTTAATGATGGGAGGATTCTTATTCGCCCGGATAGCGACCACGGCACACATGGTATTAAAACATGTCATAGTGACTCACACACCTAGTGTGAATCGTGTTCCAAGATCAGCCAGTGTATATCCGGTTCTCCGGGGGGGTGTGACAGGACGTGGTGATTGATAAGGGCGCGTATAGGGGTACATTCTTATGTCCCTGTGCCTGCAGCGGTCATCCACCTGTTCTGTCGAAGACTCCTCGATTTGTTTCTTCCCCCTACGGAGTGTGAAGAAGCATTTATACAGACCAGCATGAATCTAGTGTGTATCGATAAACTCATTGTTTGTCGATGGTTACTGGTATTTTTGACTGCACTGCGCTTACCACTAAGTGTAATGCGGTCACTTTGCCTTGCTTGGGTAAAAAAGTACGCTTTCAACATGCAGTAACAACACATCGCTTGTGTCATGTCTACATTGTGAGAGTGGCGCGGTCACAGAAACAACTTTATATAAAGGCTTGTTTTGAGGTGCGCGTCGGAGACAGTGACGCATTTGTTGTTTGCTATTGAGTAGTTTTCCACCGCCCATGTACGCCCACAATACTAAAAGAATCGTTGGCTTGGTTTTGAATAGGCGCGTTGCTGACGTAAAGGGAAGGATAATTTAAGGATTGGGAAGGGGAGAGGATTTGGGCCTCCGGATATCTCACTCACCGTACGAAACGCAGCAGCAAGCCGGAGACGGTGGTAACGATCCGGCCCATTCATGCTGTAGACAAAACTGCCTACAGCGTGACTCTACCACTCGTGATTATAATACTAGTCTTGTATTAAACATGCTGGCCTAATGTGGGTTGCCAGACTTAACATATTTCCGAAATTCCTATGGAAAACTTTTCTTGTATGCAAGTTTCCTCACGTTGTTTCCTTTCCCGTTAAGGCAAGCTATAATTAACAATGAATATACATGTAACTTAGAAAAGTCTGAGGTGCATGGTCATGGGGCTGGTTTCGAATTTGCGACTGCGAAAGTCCGTACTATTCCTCGATGAGCAATCGCTGTTTATACGTAAAATATATTAAAAAAACAGAGAACTTGAGGATCTCTTTCCTTTTAAAAGTCGGTTGAAATGATGACTATCCTTTCTTTGAACAGTCGGATAATACAGCTAAAACCATTTTTTAGAGTGGTAGAGCCACGATGTAGACAGTTTTGTCTACAGCATGAATGGGCTGGCTCGACCAGGTCATTACCACTGTCTCACAGAAAACCGACGTAAAGTGGCTTGCTGCTGCGTTTCGTACGGTGAGTGAGATATCCGGAAGCCCAAATCCCCTCCCCTTCAACCATATTGTGGCGCATAACATGATGGATAATAATATGATCCATATAAAATATTTAACCAAACAAAAAATAAATCCGTGTTCATACGATTTATTCATACTTGGCCTGACTCCAAGAAAATCAGAGCGAGGATGAGTTTTGATAAAATAAAAACTTATTGTAGGCGTGGCTTCAGGTTTTTCCAGCGCTCTACAAAATACTATAAGAATGCTTTATAACACAATGCCCTGAATAAAATACACTGTCTTATTTGAAAAAAGCCTTTTTATTATTTATTTTTTATACACCTAACAATCACATACATAGTCCTGACCCCACAGTAAGATACGAATCTTGTGTCGTGGGTATCAGGAACTACGAGAGACTTTCGGTCTCACAACATCCAGACCTTAAAACAAATAGCTGTGGATGACACAAACATTTGTCTGTGTGCGGGGATAGCCGGCTACTCGCCCGCTGCGCCACGGAGGCTGTCTGCTGTATTTTTTATCTTCGCTCGACAAAGACTCACTGTTACGATGTTAAGTACAGCGCAGTCCAAACATAATGTTGACCGTCAAGAGATATTGGGTCCCTCGGCGGTCGATAGAATTATGCCGGGCTGAACTACTGGATATGCACTCGCCAAAGTATTATTTACAGTTTACTTGAACCTGATACATGTTGCATAAAACATTTGGCTTAGTTTTTACATTCACCAACCACTATCTGACGTCGACCTCTTCTAGTAGATCCAGACGCGGGTAATTAAAAGAAACATACGAAGAGCGAGTCGCATCCGGGCACCACATTTACATTTTTACTTTTTGTAATTTTTAATGTGTAAAAATTTTCGGAAAATCTGTCTAATAACCCCATATGTAGTTCTATCTATAGTTTTTTTTCCTTTTTTTTAATCACACCTAATAGTCATACACATAGCCCTGACGCCACAGGAAGATACGAGTCTTGTGTCGTGGGTATCAGGAACTACAATAGCCTTTCAGTATCACAACACCCAGACCCAAAAATAATATTCGTGGATCAGACAAATATTTTTCTCGGTGGGGATCGAACCCGCGGCCTTACGTTTTACAGTTGGCTACCACTGCGCCACGCAGGCTGTCAAATGACGTCATTATTCTTGCTTATGAGTTGCTTTTTTATACTTTATTACCTCTGTTGTATATTGAAATGATGTTATAGTGAAATTAACATTTACTTAATTCCTTGCTATTTATTCTAGTAAGTAGCCACCGTTTATAAAAGGGACTTGGGATTGGGCTGGTATCTTAATCACGATAAGGAAATAAATAAGCTGCCACTTCACGTCAGTTTTCTGTGAGACAAGGTTGGTACCACCGCTATGTCTGTTTCTGCCGCCAAGCATCAGTGTGTAAGCACTGTTGTGTTTCGGTTTGAAGGACATTGAAGCCAGTGAAATTACCGAGCGTTATGAGACTTAAAATCGTATGTATCAGGATGACGAGCGCAGTTCAGTGTCATGCAGTGCTTTGTAATTCAAAGTTCTGTCTGGTGTTGCTTCTGTTTATGGTGCTTACCCCCAGGCGAGCGCTTTGCTCGTCTCGACATTCAATAAAATATAAAAAAGACGTCGGCACTACCTTGCAATTGCTTGCAAGCCTATTCATGTAGTCGAAACTGTCTACAGCGTAGTCTAACAGTATAAATGTAGAAACGTTTGCATATAATTTACCTTTCGGAATGCAACCCTGAAGTTTTCCGAGAGAAAGGCGTACAACACAGGATTGACGCAGCTGTTCATGTAAGCGAGGACGTGGGATACAATCTGTGCTGTCACCGTGAAGTAGGTGATGCTGTATGCATCCAACGCCTTTACTAGCAGGATGATCTGAAACAAGGGGAAAGAAGAATAAATAAACTAAAGAGTATTCATTGACATAGGCGTATTTACAAAAAGCAGCGATAGCTCAGCGGGGAGTGGTATGGACTGTCGATACGAAAGTCGCAGGTTCGAAACCAGCACCAAGAGCATACACCACTGACTTTTCTGAGTTACGTGTATATTAATTGTTAATTATCGCTTGCTTTAACGGTGAAGGAACCATCGTGAGGAAACCTGCATACCTGAGAAATCGATAAGTTTTTTCGAAGGTATGTGAAGTCTGCCAACCCGCATTAGGCCAACGTGGTGGACTAAGGCCTAATCCCTCTCATTCAGTAGAGGAGGCCCGTGCCCAGCAGAGTGACGTATATAATACAGGGCTAGTTAAAAAAAAATACAAGGTGGTGTGCCCCTCGTATGCAAGAGGCCGTCTGGGTTGGTACCACCGCTTTGTCTATTTCTGCCGCCAAGCAACAGTGTGTAAGCACTGTTGTGTTTACTGTGAAATTACTGGGCATTATGAGACATAACATCTTGTGTCTCGGGGTGACATGCATTCGCATGACTAGTTTGACAGTTTATCTTATAAACTATTACCTACTAGTTTTTTCAATCCCTTCTGAGCGTTTATATTTAATGGACGTGGAGAATCAGAATACAGGTTTTATAATTCAATCCCGGGAACGTGTGTTTTCAAATCAAAATAATCAATACAAATATTTGCCCGACCTGGAAATTGAACCCAGGGCATCACTGATTTCACAGTCTAAGTACTAGAACAATGAGAGCTATTTCAAGAACTGGCAATAACTTTATTCATTAAATGTGTTATTGACATTCTCGCTTCGGCCTTCTATTCCAACAGTATTGAGATATCCGAGATTTAATTCTCCAGTTAGGGTCGTTTAAAAACCAATTGTCCTCGGTCCAACTGAAGACTAAGGCTGGATTGCACCATCTTACTTTAACAATAACAAACATGTTAAAGTACCGGTTAAGCAAAAAATGAGTTGCACCATTTGACAAATGTTAGATTACGTCATAACTTTAGCTGTTAACAGTAACTGCCAAAGATTCGCTGGTTAAAGCTATTGTTAAAGTTAAATAGCTGTCAGATGGTTCAATATTCTAAAGATGTTGTAGATAACTATGCCAAAGAATACGATGGTGCAACACATTCCGCAGTCATTGTTAAAGTCAGCGTTAATGTTATCGTCAAATTTGACATAAACCTTAACTTTAACAGCTATCATGGTGCAATCCAGCCTTAATTGTAAACACCCTTTGAAATACAATAGTGGAAGCGTGGATTTTCATCTAGAATAGCAATTAGTACGTATTGAATTAAAAAAGTGGTGCTTGGCTTAGTAAATCAATTTTAAGATACAGCTTCTTTACAAATATTAAAGTTCATTAATACTGGAAGCTAAGAAAAAAGGATACGAATTTTAGTTTGGTTTGATTTGATTTATTTTTGAGGTATGATTATGGAAAAAATCAAGATCAAATAAATATCAAGGCCAGAGTTAAGCAAATTAAACAGTAAAAGAGATCTTATAGAAGTTTTTTTTAGCTATGATTAGGCAGTGGGACTAGGATGTAATACTGATGGAGGGCCGAAGAAAGCAGGTCGGTAGAGGATTGAAATAAGGTCTATGGATTTAAATCCTTTTATATATAGCTCGGGAAGGCATACTTCAAAAGTTATTCGAGTTTTGTAAAATGCTAATGAAAATCGACTTCTGCGTTTACTCGTGGAGCAAATTTCGTACATTTACTTTGAATTTTCATTTTGTTTATATTGTTGCATATTTCTAACATTTCGTTTAATAACTATATTTAATTAAGTAGCGTTGACTTATTAAGATCAACTTATTTATTGATTTAAGCCGTTTTTTTATCATGAAGAACAATTTGATCTCCGCTCTTGACCTTAAATTAACCAAAAGAATTTTAGAGAATTAGTTCTCCATAAATCCGGGCAGTTTTAAAAATGGGTTGTAAAAAAAAAATAGCAAAACTTTCATTCGAGAGCCCTTTGTATTTCGGAAAAAAATATTATCTACGATTTTCCTTTTTTAAAGATTATCGAAATTTATAAAGCTCTGACACTAAGTGGTATGATAGTTCAAAACAAAGTTTCAAAAGGCCCATTACTCGAGTATTAAAAATGAAAAATCACGACCATAGATCTAATATTTTAGCCACAGTTGCGAAGTTTATTCCATAAGTCATTTCCATTAAAATTTCACAAAAATTCAAATTTATTTTAAGCTACGCATTTTCGGGCGACATACCTGGAGCTAAATCGATAGATATTGCGGTCCTCTATTGACATGCTTAATTTGGTCCACTGTTACACCAGTTTTAATAAAATACCAAAACTAGCAACTTCTCAAGTACAAATGTGACTAAAATTCATATGTAATATTTACCTGGATAGGACACCAGCAAACAGCAAACACCACAACGACGACCACCACCATTCTGGTGACTTTCTTTCTCCCCCTTCTACTCTCTGCAGACACCCTCCCACCGGGCGCACTCTTCCAAAGCCTCGTCAGCATGCACATGTACAGAACGCTTATCAACGCCAATGGTATCACATATGACGACAGAAAAAAGGACATTTGAAAACCCAGCTTGCTATATCCATGTTCCTCCAGAAACACACAAGAAGAATGATTGCTATTTGAATACGAGTACTCTCGCTCCCCGTGGCATATCCCCACTGGAATAGCTGTTGTTAGTATCACCACCCATATACAGGCAATTGCTAGAAGGGCGTTTCTTTCTGTCCTTATCGACATGGAAGTTATTGGGTGAACTACCGCCATAAACCTGTCCAGAGACATCAGCACCAGGGTATAAACTGAGGCGTGGGCTGTCACAACAATGAAGTACTGCACAACTTTACACCACCAGTCTCCAAAAGGCCATCTGGGCATCACATAGTCCGTTGCGGTGAATGGAACGCAGAATATCACGAAGAGGAGATCAGCTACTGCCAGATTGATGATGAGGAGGTTGGTAGTGGAACGCATGCCAGGGTTCGCAGCTACAACAAGAACGACCAGCGCATTGCCGACCAAGCCGACTATTCCGATGAAACCGAAGAAAATTGGCACAACCCTGGACACGACTTTTTGAAGGAGATCGTTTTCGTAATCAACGCTGTAGTTGCAGTTCCCGAGGCCTGTTTCAGTAGTGAGGTTAAGGCATATGTTATAAAATTCGTCTTCTGATGACTCCATTTTGATGTTATTTATACATTCAGGTTAAATTTTAAACTCAGAAGTTGTGTTCGAAGCAATCTTCCTTAACGGTCTAAGACGAATTACCTGTAACAGAAAAAAAACAAGTTAGTTAAGTTTCTATGGTTTACTGGTTGTGACAGATCCCTTTATGGTCCGGAGTCCCTCGGCCAGCTGATCCACTTGATTACTATCAAGCTAATTTTCCGTGAGTAGCTTCGTTTCGATGAGACGCCCAACAATTCCCTATGCGAAAATTCTCTATTGTGGTAGCTAACAGAGGTAGCAAGGATAGAATATTTCGATTTGATGATACTCAAAAAATTATCATTTTATTTGTAGGACAATATGACTGTTAAATTATATGAATATTAACTAAGTAAAAACAAAAAAAATCAGCTGGTTAGTAATCATACCTATTGGAGGGGCTTCCAATAGGTATCGATAACGAAGTCATAAAAAATGATTTGAATGAGCTGATTTTTCATGATCAGCTGGCCGAGGGACTCCGGACCATTATACTTATGTCAGATAGATGTACAGACGATGTAGACGTCGCAATTGGGTTACGTATGTACCTTTTAGTACGGAACCCTAAAAACAATTTGACAGCCTCCGTGGCGCAGCCGACGAGAAGCTGGCTGTGAAGCGAGAGGCCGCGGGTTCGATCCCCTCACCGAAACAAATGTTTTTTTTTAAAGAGACTATCCCGCCCACACACCCGCCACTGTAACTCTTGTGCACAAGGACCAACAGGGGCACGAATTTTTGTTGACACCGAGCAGTGAAGCTCGGCGAGTCTCTGGGAATGCCTAAATCTCTTTGTCCCGCAATCGCATCAGATAGAAGGTTAGGGAGGAGTTGGAAATATTAATTGTTTATTTCCCTCCATACAAATGTTTCCAAATAAATGTTAGTGTGATTCTCAAATATTTGTTTCGGGGCTTGGGTGTTGTGAGACGGAAAGTCTCTCGTAGTTCCTTATACCCACGACACAAGATAGGGTATCTAGGATATCTTACTGTGGGGTCAGAACTGTACGCCTGACGGTTGGGTGTATTTATTTATTATTTATTTAATTTCTGCCGGTTCATGTTGAATTAATAATAGCAATGCTAAATGACATTTCATCCTTAAGTAATTATAATTCAAAACATGTCTATAAGAAGTAATATTCAATAGCTAATATTTTTATTGTTTTAATTTACGAAAACAATTATTAAGTGTATTATCGATTAGAGATTGAATTGCGACGATGATATCTACATGCTTTACTGCCTACGACCATAACTCTTAAACTATCGGTTCGATTAGCACAAATTGTATGTCGTTTCATTTGGCTAACAGACAGTGTCATTAGATTGCAAATGGTTCAATTTATACCAAACGGCAGGCAGTAATGAATCTACACCTGTCGCTTATTTATCTCGCAATAGTAAAATGATAACCAAAATTACTCAAATGTTAATGTATATTTTTTTATATACAATGTAGACCCTTTTTAACCGACTTCGAAAAAGAAGGAGGTTCTCAATTCGCCGTCTTAATTTTTTTGCATTTTGATTTATATGTACATCGATTTCCCCGCTAATTGTGGACCGATTTTATCGGAAATTCATTCGATAGAGTTTAGCTGCGATGTGGTCCTATATGAATTTGGTTAAGATGTAATGACGGAATATGGAGTAAAAAATGAAATTCCCCAACGGACAACAGCACAGTCGTCGCGATTGTGTTATTGAGTTGGAATTTACATACCATAGTGGTACTTAACACTTAAGTTTTAAGAAAACTTCAAAACCGATTCAAAAAAATTAAGTTTTTTTTTTTTTTTTTTTTTTTTTATCCTGGCTCGGCAAAATGACTACGCCACACCTGATGGTAAGTGTAACGCAATCCAGGAATAGTGTCGACCAAAGATAAACAGTGTGTCTATCGTTGGTCGGCACAATCATGCCGGCCTGCCTAACTGCTTCTTCACACTCCGTTTAAAGGACCCAATATTATAGGAAGGAGGGAACACGTGTGCCGGCAAACTATTCCACAGCTTAATGGTCCGGCAGAAGTACGAATTTGCGAACTTTTTAGTTCGAGCCGAGATGGAGGAGACCACGAAGCTGTGGCTCCGCAAGCCAGCACGCGTGGTTCTGTTAAGGAAAGGCGAGGATGGGATAAGGTCAAACAATTCTTCGGAGCATTCACCGTGATACTGACGGTACAAGACGCTCAGTGAGGCAATGTCCCTCCGTAATTGTAGCGGTTAACACTGAAAACTAAAAAATAGGTCACTTTGGAGTCGGTGCCTATCACTGCCGTTGAACAGAAATTGCACCGACTACAAAGAGACCTATAGAAATTATTATTTTTGAGTTTTTAGTGTTATTAACTTCATTTTTTTTAAGTCGGTTTTAAAGTCTTGTTAAAACTTAAGTGTTAAGTACAAATATAGTATGTAAAGTCCAACTCAAGTCGGTTGTGTCTACATGATTGGGCCGGCATTACTACTATTGCGGTATTACTATTGTCTCGTTGTTTCTTTTTGAACAATTAGTGCGATTTCCCGGGATCTGAAGCCCCTCTCCCGGTCCCAAACCCCATTTCTTTCTTTTAGAGCGGCAACGCATCCATTATTCATCTAGTTCATCCATGTTGTAGACAAGTGTCTGAAGCGTGACTTTACCATTAAAGATTTTGTATCCTTCTACAAGGTGGTAGGTCCCTCGTATGCGAGAGGCCGTCTGGGTTGGTACCACCGCGTTGTCTATTTTTGCCGCCAAGCAACAGTGTGTAAGCACTGTTGTATTTCGGTTTGAAGGATATTGAAGCCAGTGAAACTACTGGCCATTATGAGACTTACCATTTTATGTCTCAGAGTGACGAGTGCAGTTCAGTGCCATGCAGTTCTTTGTAATTGAAAGTTCTGTGTGGTGATGCTTCTGTTTGTGGGCAGGCGTGGCGCTTACCATCAAGCGAGCGCCTTGCTCGTCTCTTCATTCAATCAAATAAAAAAAAAAACTTCCTTTACAATAAAAAAGAGGAAAACAGACCTAAAAACATCCAAATTACTTTATGATTGATGAAAAAAGTTTTCGAAACACGCTCCCGATACTGGCTTTATTAGATTCCGACACTATTTTGGAGATCAAGGACTTTTATATTGGACTATAAATCTGAAAGTTTGCTCCTTTTCATCTAGTAATCGATGTTTTGAACATTTGTCAAAGAAAAAGTACTAACGCCCTTACAATACTCTTGCGGGTAATAATTTAAAATTACTTTTTTTCCATAGAGTATTTTTTGTAAAACTTTTTTAAGCAGCGACAGTTTTTTTTATTTGATTTAATGACAAGACGGGCAAGGCACTCGCCTGATAGTAAGGGCCAAGCCTGTCCATAAACAGAAGAAACACTACACTGAATATTGAATTACAAATTACTGCATGGCTCTGAACTGATGAAAATATTTTTGACTATTTAGAATCGGCTATTTAGTAGCTTTTACCGGACACAAATATCGAATTATAAAACTAGTTTTTATACTTCAATATTTGTGCACACGTGCTAAATTGAAAATTATCCGTAATAAACGAATTGAAACACCCAAATAATCGAGGCCCAAATCCCTCTTCTCTTTCCAATCTCTTTTTTTTTTCTATTTTTTTTACAACTACGCCACCAAGGCAGTCTATTCTATTTTACCGCTTCATTTTAGAAGATCATCAACCTCAGTTTGTTATTAAATTGTGGCATCGCAACAATTTGATGTGCTTGGGTTTCGTCGTCAGCTAAGGTTATGCATTAGTCGGTGAAAATGACCGTTTATAAAAGAGGTTAAAAGGTAAACAGCATATAAAGATGATGTTTAGCACTCGCTATCCGTCACGTTCATTAGTTTATACTAGGCGTGGAGCACGGCTATCAATAATCAGGCCATTCCAATATTTGTTTTTTCTCCCGTAAACAAGAAATTGCCACTCGATAATAACATTTATTCCGTACTTAATGTATATATTTTTTCTCTTTATTTAATTTGGGTTTTTATCCAAAAAGGTATGGAAACCCAATCGAACCTGTTATGACTCATACAAAACTTATATTAACGCACTCATAGAATATCATAAAAATCAATTTGATAAAAAATAAATGCTGCTACTAGATGGAACAAATCAGCAACATTCATTGCTATGCAGACGATAGCACTGTGGATGTACTGTACACTGGCCATGCTAATATTTCTCGGGAATACGTTGACGAGAGCCGGAACAAACTTGTGTCGGAAGTCGAGTCTTTGTTAACCAAAGTCTCCGACTGGGGTCGACTAAACTTAGTCCAATTTAACCCCAAAAAGACACAAGTTTGCGCGTTAACCGCAAAAAAGTCACCATTTGTCGTGACTCCTCATTTTGAGAATACTCCCCTTTCTGCCAAAGCCAGTATCGGAATACTTGGCGTCGATATTTCGAGCAACGTCCAGTTTCGCGGTCAATTGGAAGGTAAGGCCAAATTGGCCTCAAAGAAGCTTGGTGTGCTCAGCAAGGCGGGACGGTACTTTTTTTTTTTTTTTTTTTTTTATAGCATAGGCCGGCAAACAAGCAAGTGGGTCACCTGATGGTAAGTGATCTCCACCGCCCATGTACGCCCACCACCAGAAGAGTCATGGGCGCGTTGCCGACCTTAAAGGAAAGGGATAATTAGGGATTGGGAAGGGGAGGGGATTTGGGCTTCCGGTTATCTCACTCACCGTACGAAACGCAGCAGCAAGCCGCTACTTTACGTCGGTTTTCTGTGAGACAGTGGTAACGATCCGGACGAGCCAGCCCATTCATGCTGTAGACAAAACTGTCTACAGCGTGGCTCTACCACTCAAACTTCACGTCGGCTCAACGTTTGAACCTGTATAAGGCGCAAATTCGGCCCCACATGGAGTACTGTTCTCACCTCTGGGCGGGAGCCCCCCAGTACCAGCTACTTCCATTTGATCGCATTCAACGTAGGGCGGCTCGGATTATCGACGATCATGCTATTTCCGATCGGCTTGATCCTTTGGCTCTGCGTAGAGATGTTGGGTCACTCTGCGTCTTCTACCGCATTTACCACGGGGAGTGTTCTGAGGAATTGTTTGGATTGATCCCGGCCGCTGAATTTCACCATCGGACATCGCGCCAAAATATAAAATTCCACCCTCACCACCTTGATGTCCAGCGTTCCACAACAGCGCGATTTGTTAGGCATTTCCTACCTCGTACCACCACCCTGTGGAACCAGCTGTCGCCGGCGGTCTTTCCGAACCGTTACGACTTGGGAACCTTCAAGAAGAGAGCGTATTCTTTCCTTAAAGGCCGGCAACGCATTTGCAAGCCCTCCGGTGTTGCAGATGTTCATGGGCGGCGGTGATCACTTTCCATCAGGTGAGCCTCCTGCCCGTTTGCCCCCTTATACCATAAAAAAAAAAAAAAAAAACCGGCATAATATTGGCAACTTTTTTCATTTTGTGTTTAAGAAATAGTTTGAATGAATCCCATATACATTAAATTCATTTAGTAGCAGTTTTCATTTCAGACCACTGTCTGTCTGTCGTTACTACTGTCTCACAGAAAACCGACGTAAAGTAGCGACTTATTGCTGCGTTTCGTACGGTGACTGAGATATCCGGAGGCTCAAACCCCCTTTCCTTCCAATTCCCTCAATTATCCCTACCCTTCAAGGTCGGCAACGCCCCTATGATTCTTCTAGTTTTGTGAGCGTACATGGGCTGTAGAGATCACTTACCATCAGGTGACTCACCTACTAGTTTGCCGGTCTATGCTATAAAAACACATACACGAAATCGGATCCATGAAACAATGCCGTCGATAAAATATACATATTGAATCAGTGTTTAAACTCACAAAATCTCAATGAAAACATCTTCAGATCCAAAGAGATTACATTTTTACTGTTTGTTTACGCCCATTCGTAATTTATAATGGAGTTCCAAATGGATTGAACGCAAACAAAAATTATTGCTGATTTGATGTTCCAGTGGGATGAGTTTACTGGATGTAGCATCTTATTTCCCAATCTGGGCCTGGCTAATGTAAGTTTAGTTAATTTGTTATTTAAAATGAAAGGAGGACGCTTTTTATTCTTATATCTCGCTTGTCTGTGGACGGTATGAATACAGAACTTTGAATTATGAAGTGCTGTATGATACTGTCATTTGGTCATCACTCCATATCATCGTGATGATCATCATCAGCCACTAGACGTCCACTACTGAACATAGGCCTCCCTTAAAGTTTTTCTGACCGGCCTGAATTCTGCGACTTTTTTTGTCCATCTTGTAGGCGGATGTCCATATTATGCTGTCTCATAATTCTCATTTTAGAAATGGTAAAGCCAGGCCAGGTAAATTATTGTCTCTGCGTAGATCGGAACACTAACAAAATAAAAAAAAAATAAAATAATTGTAAACTGAAGATAGACACTGTAACATTAACTTTCCTGGACAACCTACACCTCAGTCCACCCCGTGATCACGAAGGCTGAAAAGCTTTCGAAACGTCGCGTCGGGACTAAATTTAAATAAAAAACCGCGATAAAATCTGTTTAAATTAGTTTTATTTCAAATATTCGCGTAAACATAAGAAATCATTAGTTTCTACCCATTCACCGGATAAGCTTATTTTATTCCATGGGTCATGTCAGTCACATCCAGAACTATGTATCCGTAATGTATAAACAAACACGATCATTGATGTGCGTAATGCTTGCGAGCTAGTAAACTAAACGAATGATTGCGAGATTTTGTCTACAGCATGATAGGCCGTCTCGACCGGGTCATTACCACTGTCTCACAAAAAAACCGACGTAAATTAGCGGCTTGCGGCTGTTTCGTATGGTGATTGAGATATCCGGAGACCCAAATCCCCCTCCCCTTCCAAATCCCTTAATTATCCCTTCCCTTTTAGGTCGGTGTAGTTTCTATGATTCTTCTAGTTGGCGTTCTATTGTTGGCGTATATGGGCGATGGAGATCACTTACTATCAGGTGACCCAATTGCTCGTATGTCGGTCTGTGCTATAAAAATATATATCCAACCACCAGCAAAGAAATTTTCGAATACACGTTTTGCCACTCTGTAATAAGCGTTGATTATTTGCAGTTTGCCAATAAACTGCCATTCAATTTGGAAATAAGTCAAATACGGTGGGTGGTAAAGCTGAATTTAACTCTGTACTCATCGTGTACAAAGTGTTGTTACTATTGAACTATTTTATTTGATGTATTAATTGGATGCAGTGAACGCTCGGTGGCTAAATGGAATAAGGGTTGGTACTTTTTCAATAGTTAATAACAAGCTGAATCTTCGTGATGAGCTTGTTTTTATGGGGCGTCAAACTTTTCTCTTTGCGAAAATTCTTGTTTATGGTAGGTTAATGTGAAGTCAGGACTATATGTGTGGCTCTTAGGTGTATTTATTTATGACTAGAATTTTCTCGCGGCTTCGCTCACGTACTTTATGTCCTAATCCACGCGGTACGACGGTTTTTTTAATTATTAAAGATTAAAGAAGAATTAAAGATAAATATATAAATACACCCAACAGTCATATACGTAGTCCTGACCCCACAGTAAGATACGAATCTTGTGTATCACACAAAAATTTGTCTCGGTGCGGGGATCGAACCCGCGGCCTCTCTCTTCACAATCGGCTACCCGCCCGCTGCGCCACGGAGGCTGATTAAAGCAATGAAAATAAAATCCAAATAATTTTAGCTAACATAACATTTTAGTTTTGCTCACAAAGTTGCACGTAACTACAAGTTTACGTTACTTATCTAAGTAAGTTTATGATGTAACTTGCGCTTTTCGCGAGGTCGAATCTTGCGGTTATATAGAGCAATGACCTAACTATCTTACTTACCTTGCAGCAACTCAACAGAATTTATAGAATTGTGTTCTTTTATTACTATTTTATTGTGAATGTAACACCAAAATGTTGGCAAGAGTTGTAAATAATATTACTGTCTATTAATGCTTTATTGTTGTATGTGGTATTCATAGTTTTCGACATAAAATACGTGTTTCCAATTTTACAAATATATTTCTACGATTAAAACATATGATAAATACACCCAACAGTCACACACATAGCCCTGACCCCACATTAGTTAACCTGTAGCGTGGGTGTGTGGAACTACACAGGACTTGCGTACCCACAACACCCAGACACGAAACATTTTTTTTCCTGGCTCGGCAAAGTGACTACGCTACACCTGATGGTAAGTGTAGCGCAATCCAAGAATAGTGTCGACCAACGATAAACAATATGTCCATCATAGGTCGGCAAGATCATGCCGGCCTGCCAATGGGCCAAGGGGAAGGGGAAGGAAAAAGGTTTAGGATCAGGGGGCAAGCCCCCTGGGGAGAACCGGATATACACTGGCTGACCCTGGAACGCGACCCACACAAGGTGGGCCACTATGGCAGGTTTTAGCACCAGTGTACGGTGGTCGCTATTCGGTCGGATACAAGTATCCTCCCACCACCTATGTGGATCACACAAACATTTCTCTCTCGCTTCGCAGTTGGCTTCGTGTCTACTATGCCACGGAGGCTGCCAAAAACACTTCGTTACGACAGCAGCAGCAAACTAGCTGGGTTACCTGATGGTAAGTGATCGGCAGTGCGCCGTCCACGAGCAACCACAATTGTACGAGTACGTTTAGTACGAGTTTACAACATTTTCCTTCACAAGGTGCTAGGTCCTACCTGGGGTTGGTACCACCACTTTGTCTATTTCTGCCGTCGAGCAACAGTGTGTAAGCATTGTTTCAGTTTGAAGGACATTGAACCCAGTGAAATTACTGGGCATTATGAGACTTAACATCTTATGTCTCGGGGTGACGAGCGTAGTTCAGTGCCATGCAGTGCTTTGTATAGAAACTCGAAAGCAAACAATAGTTTGAGAATTATTTCCACAATTAATATACACGTAACTTAGAAAAGTCAGAGGTGTATGCTCTTGGGGCTTGTTTCGAACCTGCGACTTTCGTCTCGACAGTCCATACCACTCCCCGCTGAGCTATTGCTGCTTTAACCGAATATTACGATCATAAAATTACTCGTACTCAATTTGGTTTGGCGTTTCCGCTAGTGGAGCTGGGATGCGGTGACAATTTGTCATTTACTACTATTCTGTTTCCCTGTTATGCTTCATTCAGGGACACCTATTCCGACTATTGTTAATCAATGTATGGAGAGAAAACGGAAACCATCATCGTTTTAGAAAACTATCAAAAATTGTACTAGATCTATGGAGCGTAGGCAAGTACGCTGCGGTTTATATGGAAGGATTTATCAATATATAATCTCTGCCTCTAGTCTTGACGTCATATAAAAATATTTTAAATACGTAAATGTTTGAAACATTAAGCTCTTGAATATATCCCGACGGGCTAAGATGTGTACAACTAGTACATGGTCCGCCAATCACATTTCCGTCCCATGATGTGATAGGGGTCGAGCCTATCGCCATACCGGGCACAATTCCAGACACCGGGCTGATACTGAGCATTTCGTTATAGAAAAACCCATTATCACTTTACTCATTGAGTGGTAGAGCCACGCTGTAGACAGTCTTGTCTACAGCATGAATGGGCTCACAGAAAACCGACGTAAAGTAGCGGCTTGCTGCTGCGTTTCGTACGGTGAACGAGATATCCGGAAGCCTAAATCCCTCCCTTTCCCAATTATCCCTTTCCTTTAAGGTCGGCAACGCGCCCATGATTCTTCTAGTTGTGGGCGTGCATGGGCGGTGGATTTCACTTACCATCAGGTGACCCACTTGCTCGTTTGCCGGCCTATGCTATAAAAAAAAAACCCGCCCCGGGTATCGAACCCGCGACCTCAGCAGTCGTACTGCCTACGCAAAACAACTACGCCACCGAGGTAGTTTAGCAGAAATAAATATAAACATGACATATAACACTTTGATCATCCGAAACATGCATTTGAATTTCTATGGAAATGCCTGTAGCAGACATCGGTCGGTCACGTTTGAAGTCTACAGAACGGGGCACTTGACACAGTTCTTTTGTGGACCATCTTACACACGAGCGACGACGCTCTCCAGGAAAATGGCGTTCGGAGTGAATTTCCTGACATACTAAAACGTCGTTCCTGACGTACGCTTTTCCTTATCTATTTTACATTGTAAACATGCATGTTTCGTAATAAATCGAAACAACCCTTTCGAGGTTTTAACCCGCGACAAAAAGCGGGTGTGTATACATGCGGGTGTGTAACACATTTGATCATAATTTGGTCCGTTTATCTGTCTGTGTGTATAACAAATGGACTGATTTTATTTTTTTTTATATAAAAGATGGGTTAACCGAGTTAGTTCTGAGGATATTCATGTTTATTTTTTTATTATTTAATTGAGACGAGACGAACAAGGCGCTCGCCTGATGGTAAGCGTCACGCCTGTCCATAAACAGAAGTAACACCACACACCACTTTGAATTACAAGGCAATGCATGGCACTGAACTGCGCTCGTCACCCCGAGACATGAGATATTATGTGGGCAGATTACCATCAGACGAGCGTCTTGTTCGTCTCGTCATTCAATAAAATAAAACTACCCTTTTAATATTTCATGTATTGTCTAAAACTAATTTAAACCCGACAAGGTGTACATTACAAATTACAGGATAATTTCGCAGAGTTTCGCCTAATGTATTAAAAATATTTGTTGTATGCGAAGGCTTCTGTAAATTACACGCGCGGCGCCATGTTTGGACATCATTACGTTTCTAAATGGAAAATGTACATTTTTCTCTACTTAAATATATATTATAACCGTTTTATAAAATTTTTATTTACATTATGAGAACATGTTTAACTTTTTTCTTGTCATACTCATACGTTTATTTTAGGAGTACAATTTTTATCTTTGAGTTTTCTAAACATTAAAATCTGACGTGAAAAACTTGATTATGAATTGAATATATTACATTTAATTTTATAAACAGTAAGTGTGACCCACTGATGGTAAAAGATCACAATATCAGAGGAATGATGGATCTATTGTGGACCTTAAAGGAAAGGAATGGGGATCGGGAAATGGCGACGGGTTTCAAGCCTTCATAGACCTCACTGAACGTACGTAACGCAACAGCGAGATACTTTGCCGGCTCGACCGGGTCGTTACCACTATCTCGCAGAAAACCAACGTAAAGTAGCGACTTGCTACTGCGTTTCGTACGGTGAGTGAGGTATCCGGAGGCCCAAATCCCTAATTCCCAATCCCTAATTACCCCTTTCCTTTAAGGCCGGCAATGCGCCCATGATTCTTCTGGTATTGTAGGCGTACATGGGCGGTGAAGATCAATTACCATCAGGTGACCCACTTGCTTGTTTTCCGGTCTATGCTGTAAAAAAAAAGATACTATTTCAGGCGAGTTTCTGTGAGAGACTGGTAGTGACCCGGTCGAACCGGCCCATTCATGCTGTATGTAAAAGTGTACAGCGTGGCGCTATCACTTACAAGATCTTGTCGACACACACCACTCACTCATCGATTTATGCAGTTTGAATCCTCTTAAAGTAAACAAGGGTAAGCCTTGTTAACTTAAGCAGACAGACAATATACCAACAAAATGTAACAATGATCCGTAAAGCCGGCAAAAAGAGAATACAATAAGCCGGTAAGGAATTTTTGATACGTCAACAAGGCTAAGTTAATAAAGAGGAATGTGCGGGCAAGTTCTCGAAGATCCGGAGTATATCCGGCTGAAGGTGTCCCACAAGTTGGAGGAGGTAGCGGGATCTTATTGGGACTTTACGGTATGTTTTGAGACATACGATCGAGACTTAGCAGAGGCCGACAAACGAGCAAGGTGGTCACCTAGTGCTAAATGATTTCCACAGATCAGGGACATCCGTAATAACTGCAAAATCATTGAAGTGTTTTCGATCTTAAAGGAGTGGGATAATTAAGAGTTTGGGAAGGAGACAGGAATTTGCGCCTCTGGATATCTCACTCATTCACTTCACGTCGATTTTCTGTGAAACAGTAGTAACAACCCGGTCGAGCCAGCCCATTCATGCTGTAGATAAAACTGTCTCTTTAATCTCGTGTGGTATATTACACATGGTTTCAATATTCATTCACACAACCATTTAACTCGCTACCTCTTACAAATCAAAACCGTCCCCGATAAAGTTTCTATAATCCTGTAGCTTTTTGAGGGATGATCATGAGATAAGAACGTACAGGAAGTCAGAGGCTACTTGTTAGTATTTCTTTTGGAAGTCCCGGAATACGATGATATGTCAGAAATGTCTTTTTAACGATCCTCCTCATATAGTTTGAAAAAAGAGGCTTATATTCGCATTTATGTCGTATGAAAAATATAAATGAGGGAATTAATCCAATAGGTTTTCCCCATGTAAAAAGATACAACGTAGATCAATCTAAGAGGATTTTTAGCCATGTGAAAAGATACGACGTAGATGATTTGGTCGATAAAATGTAGTTGTTTTTTTATATTAAAATATCATCATTATTTTTTAGTTTTGGGTGTCATTTTTTTCTTTTTTAAGATCTGATGACGGAGTACGAGGAAACATTAGAAACTCCTCAACGGATAGAAACAAATCCACTGCGTATTTGTTTTGAAAATGTTCTCAAAGTTGCGAGCGATCTCTCCGAAACCACAGTCCGTCGTTAGTCGTTTTTTAAATTTATATCACTAGAACATAACTCTCACAGACGAAGATTAATTATTGTAACTACGCAATTATTCTAATAGCCATTAATAATTGAATCTGCAAACTTTATTCATAATTGATAAAGTTTGACTTAGTTCGAACCATAAAGACCGGCAGACGAATAAATTGCATCCCGGCGACCAATAACTGTTGCGAAGTAGGTCGCAGGTGGCACCCAGTTCTAATAAAACTATAAGGCAAACTAAAAAATTCGAAATTCTCGCAAAGAACTTCCGAGGTATGCAGGTTTCCTCACGATGCTTCCGTCACTTTTAAAGCAAGCGATAATTAGAAATGAATATACATGTAACTTAGAAAAGTCTGAGGTACATGCTCTTGGGGCTGGTTTTGAACCTGCTACTTTCTCCTCGACAGTTCGTATCACTCCCCGCTGAGCCATCGTTCTATCGCTGCTTATACTAGTTTATAGACAACATTAATGTTTATAGCGAAAACTCACACGAAGCACTATCCGACGTGGAATTTGAAGCTGGAACCGCACGATTCATGGCCAATAAACGCTGTTGTTACACGAGTTACAGTGATGATTTATTTGTGTATCTATTTGCTTTACAATATTTGAGTGTCGAATAAAAATTTACAGGCATCGTAAATCATTCGAATAAAATGTTTTGATAATAATAGAGAATAATATAATACAGAATAGATTTTTAAAAATAACTTGTCTTAGAATATCCGATATTATACCGACTGTATAGATACCACCTGGTTGCTTCATCGGTTTGGTGACAGCCTATATAGGTTGAGCTGTTTTGGCAAATAATTGGGCGTATTATATAGTTTCTTCTTTTCTTTCATATCAAAATCTTATAATTTACAAGTAGGTCCCTCGAATGCCAGAGGCCGTCTGGTTTGCTACCACCGCTTTATCTATTTTTTCCGCCAAGCAACAGTGTGTAAGCACTGTTGTGTTTCGATTTGAATGACATTGAAGCGAGTGAAATTACTGGGGATTATGAGACTGAACATCTTATGTGTCGGAGTGACGAGTGACTGCTGCGCTGAGATCTTGGATTCGAATTCCGAGTCGGGTAAAACTCATATTGGGTTTTTCTATCACCAAATGTGAAATGCCACAGTATCAGCCCGAAGTCTGAAATTTTGCCTGGAATGGCGATAGGATAGGTTATAGGGAAAGATTTAGGTTTTGAACAAATGCATGTCTAGATAGACCATCGCTCCGAAACATCAAAGCAAAATATAATCGCTGACTCTTAGCGACCTTTGCAGTGTTGACAGTTTTTTTAACTTAATTAAACGTTTCAAAAAATATAGGTTTGCCAATAAAAGATAAAAAAAATTAACAGTGCCATCTATCGACAGTATAATGAACTAATTTGTTGTATAATCTAGGACTACTTTACTATATAAGGTAACTGTCCATATCGATGCGTAGTATTCGCACTGGTCACCTAAGTGTTATATATTAATTTAAAGTATCCTAAACCTGCTTTTATACGATGCAGCCACGCGCAAGAGCTCGGCAAGCCATAGTACTTTGAGATAATGGAAAGTTTAGCCATAGTTACCCACCTTGTGTGGGTCGCGTTCCAGGGTCAGCCAGTGTATTTCCGGTTCTCCCCAAGGGACTTGCCCCCTGATCCTAACCCTTTTTCCTTCCCCTCCCCCTTGGCCCTTTGGCAGGCCGGCATGATCTTGTCGACCTACGATGGACACATTGTTTATCGTTGGTCAACACTATTCTTGGATTGCGCTACACTTACCATCAGGTGTAGCGTAGTCACTTTGCCGAGCCAGGATAAAAAAAGACAGAGCGATGCGCTATCTAGACGAGTATAATCGACAGAGTATGTACTGACGTATTACAGTGCTCGATTGGCATTCCAGACACCCGCGTCAGGACCAAACCGATATATCTAGAATTCACTGCGGTAAACCTTGACGGATTGAAATTCGGAATCGTGTTGTAGAATTCATTTCGAAATAGTATTCTGTAGAACATAAAGTTAAATGCGATTCGAATACGTAGGTTGTTACAGTTTTTGGTACTTAAAAACAATTGCCAAGAAATCACAGATAACTTAGTAAAAGAACAATGCAGTTTTTTATTACTACTTTTTTGTTCTGAAAAGTAATAGACAATAAAATGTGCAGTGTAAATGGCGCAGTGGGCGAGAAGTCGGCTGCGTAGCGAGAGGCCGTGGGTTCGATTGGCGCACAAAGAGAAATGTTTGTGTGATCTATAAATATTTGTTTCGAGTCTGGGTGGGACCGCAAGTCCCCCGTAGTTACTGATAACCATCATACAGGAAAACCTAGTGTGGGGTCGGGACGATGTGACTGTTAGGTGTCTTTATTTATTTTATAATCAACCATGTAATCTAAAATAGAGCATTAAAGTATCAGATGGCCCGACTTGTTTCTTTGATGTTAATAACTTAATTTTACACCAAAACTGATTTGAAGTAATAACAGCTATACTGTAACGCTATGTAGGTGTTTCTTATGCGAGACTCCATCTGCTTGAGTGCCAAGATTTTTTTTATGATTACTTTTGTAAGAGAATAAAATTATCATCTTATAGTGTTAGAGTTACGAGCGTAATGCTGTCCTTGAAATACTTTTTAATCTAAAGTTTTGATTGCTGTTGCTACTGTTTGTGGGCACATTTACCATAGGAGCGGCCTGGTCATATTGTCCCTCTTAAATATACCCAACAAATTTTCCTCAAATATCGGCAGTTATGATGCTTCTAGTTCTTTGGCAACACTACACGACGTTTATTGGCACGAATAGAATCTCCAACGAAAATGTCGATCAACAAGCGATGAGTATCTCTCAGCGGTTGTTTTATTTTAATGGTTCGATTTATTATTATTTCATCGAAATGTTATCATGCAGCGTGATTTTATAAATACTATGCCCGCCAAAATCGATCCCACAGTCACCATATTCAGTAGCTTCAGACCAGCATGATTCTGCCGGTGCATGGTGAAAGGAATAGGTAGAGTGATACCCATCTAGACGGCCTTTCGTGAACGTAAGACCTACCACCGAAATATTGTATTGAAAGGGTTGGGATAATAATGAAAGGCTATTTCTATAATGATTTCTTACGTTTACGCGAATGTTATACATTGAAATAAAACTAGTTTAAGCAAATTTTATCGCGGTTTTTTATTTGTCTGTAATTTTATTATAATTTTTAAACTGAAGGCAGATAACGTAATATTAACATTTCGGAGCAACCTTCACCTCAATTCACCCCGGAGACTGACAATAAAATAATATGCCGCGATAAATCCGTTTAAATTAGATTATTTCAAGGCTATTTGTAACTGTCAATTTATGTATAATCAAGTTATTTACAACTCGCCAATAATTTGGTTTACATGTATCCACGAAACTCAATTCCGCGTCCGAATCAATAGGCATTGCCGCTTGACAGGTGAATTTTTTATTCACAATTTCTATTATATAAATAGTAATTACACCCAACAGTCACACACATAGTCCTGACCCCACACTAGGTTAACCTGTAACCTGGGTATTAGGAACTACGAGGGACTTACGGTCCCAAAACAACGGTGACAAAGGAGAAGGTAGCTGGCTTGATGGTGAACACAAACTAGATTTATTTATTTATTTATTTATTTATTTATTTATTTACACAATCTATAACATCAATTACAGTTGCCACCAATGCGATGTTATAAGTAATATATTATGGTTAGCTATTTTCTACGCACTTATATGCAGCTTCAGTGAATTTCGGTAAACTACAATTAAATATATCGATATCTTGTGAAATAAGATTCAAAGATCTAATAGCCCATTATATAATTTAATTTAATTTATAGTCTTTCTAACCTAAACACAACACTTACACAATGTTGCTTGGCCGCAGAAATAGACAAAGCGCTGGTACCAACCGAGGAGGCCTCTCACCTACGAGGGACCTGCCACCTAGTATGAATAACCTAAATGTTATTATTTACACATTAGCCTTATTCCTTTCCAACACATATTCTCAAATGGCAATTCAACAGACAAAATATACTTTATTCTGTAGCTAGGAATGTGTGAACAACACTTTGCTCTGTTCAAACTCATTATGAAATCAAACAAAGATCTCGCAGTCTGTACCAACCTAATTTATGGGTTCCGCTGAGACTCAATTTACGAACGTTCAATTAGACCATCAATCAATTTGTTGTCTATGGAGCTAAACCGACAGTTTAATAAAAATGTATCGCGCTGAACTGAAACGCCGCTTTATTGTTTTTGAAATAAGATTCATTTTACGGTACAGTGTCGTTTATATTATTTTTATATCAACAATACATTTTGAATTTAGACTGATGGTTTAGGAAAAGTTAATTTGTTTTTAAAAATATTAGTAAATATAATACAGAGCGGACTATAATTCTGAGCAAAACCCATTACCGTTATATTATTTACTCTAACAGGCGAGACAGATCAATCTTGTTGCTAATGGGTTTCATAAAACTGCCTAATCATAACTAACTTCAGTTTAGGTGTATTTAAAAATAAATAAACAAGTAGCCGGAACGCGATTCGCCTAAACGAGCCACTATAGCAAGTTTTTCACCTGGTGTAATTGGTCGCTGTCCAGTCGAGTACAAAAATATCAGGTATCCTCCCACCACAATTTGTCTCGGTTTTTAAAGATAGAGGTTTGTTGGTACCACTGCTATATCTATTTCTGCCGCCCAGCAACAGTGTGTAAGCACTGTTGTGTTTCGGTTTGAAAGAGGATTGGATTTCGGATTGGAGCGAGTGAAATTACTGAGCATTATGACCCTTAACATCTTAAGTCTCAGGGTGACGATCCCAGTTCAGTGCCATGCAGTGCTTTGAAATTCGAAGTTATCTGTGTGTCTTCTCCAAGATGCAGGCAAGCGACTTGCTCATCTCGTCATTCAATTAAATAAATATAAATAGGTCAAGACTAAAGTTTAGTTACTCATGTACCGTTCGAGATGTCTGAAAAGCTAATTCTATATACAAAGGGCAGGTGGGGGCGCCACTTGTCTCGTTCGTGACTTGCGGGATTTACTGAATGGCTCTCAATGTGTTCTCAACGCAGTGACGCTTTCATTTTTGCACGAACTTGGCTACGTAAACGTTTTAAAGAATCTGTTATTACGGGAGTAATATAAATAGATACCCAACAATCACATATTCCTGACTCCAAACTAGGTTCCATATCGTGGGTATCAGGAACTACGAGGGACTTACGGTCACACAACACCTAGATCCGAAATATTTTTTTTATATATAAAGCCGGCAAACGAGCATGTGGGTCCCCTGATGATAAGTGATCTCCACGGCCCATGTACGCTCACAACACTAGAAGAATCATAGGCGCATTGCTGAGCCTAAAGGGAAGGAATAATTAAGGTGTTGGGAAGGGCAGGGGATTTAGGCTTCCGGATATCTCATTCATCGTACGAAACGCAGCAGCAAGCGGTTTTACGTCGGATTTCTGTGAGACAGTGCTAACAATCCGTCGAATAGTCATTTGTGAAACGAGTAGCCTCGGGTTCGATTCCCGCACCAAATCAAATATTTGGTCCAGTTCTGGGAATGCTTCCTCCTCAGAGTTCTGCCGTCAAGCAACAGTGTGTAAGCACTGTTGTGTTTCGGTTTGAAGGACATTGAAACCAGTGAAATTAGTGGCTGGTGATGGCCAGATATGGGTGGTGGAATTAAAAAAGAAGAGGATGTTCATAGATGGCGGTAAGCACTTACCACCAGGGGACCCACTTGCTCGTTTGCCCTCTACAAAATGTATATAGACAATAATATCACAACCCGAAGCCATGATATGAAAACGCTGTAAAAGTTATTCAGAGGGCATCAATCGTAATAAAGTGAAGCCACAAGAATCACAACTCAGCGGCTTCTGAACAGAACTGAGCAAATATTAACCACGAAATATATGTTTACGTTTATTATATTGGGAACTAGAGATATACGCGGTTTCGCTCATGAATAGAAGAGAGTTTATGGATCAATATTACGTAGACATTTTTGAGTGGTAGAGCCACGCTGTGAACAGTTTTGTCAACAGCATGAATGCGGCTTGACCGGGTCGGTGCCACTGTCTCACCGAAAACTGACGTAAAGTAGCAGCTTGCTGCGTTTCGTATAGTGAGTGAGATATCCGGAGGTCCAAATCCCCCTCTTCCCTCAATTATTCCTTTTCTTTAACGTCGGCAACGCGACCATGATTCGTCTAGTATTTTGAGCATGATTATTGTTCCGGTTATTTGTAAACATTGATATTTAAAATAGTAAAGTTGTTAATAATATTCCTTTGTTCAACACGCACTTGTAGTTTAACTTTATTGTAACTGAAGGGAAACCTAAACTTTTGTTAGCTGGCGGTTAGGTTAAGTTATGCTGTGGGTAGGAGAGACTAATATTAAACAAGTTTTCAGACAATAGTTGTAAAGTGGCAGAGCAACCTGTAGATAGTTTTGTCTACAGCATTAATGAACCGCGTTGTTACTTGTCTTTTTTATCCTGGCTCAGCAAAGTGACTGCACTACACCTGACAGTAAGCGCAGTGCAGTCCAATAAAAACCAGTGACCACCAACAAACAATGAGTTTATCGGTGGCCACCAGAGTCATGCCAGCCAGTATAAATGTTTCTTCACACTCAGAAGAGAGAAGAACCTAAAGCGGATCCTACGACAGAACTGGCGGATGACTGATGCAGGCACAGGGATGTAGCCCTATACCCACCTAATCAACCATCCAGCTATATCGCAACCCCTCGGAAGAACCGGATACACGCCTTACTGAAACTGATGAACGTCTTGGTTTAACTTAAAAGCTCTGCACACCTGTCCTCTTTGGCCTAATTTAAAAGCACGGTTTTAATTACGTCGGCCTACTTCAGGCTTAATTAGATTAGATAAGGCACGGTTATGTTACGGTCAAATTACTTTACCAGCGTTATAAGACGGTGTACACACACCAGCGTAATGGTACGAGTAAAGACTATCGTTAATCAGCATTGTTGTCGACATCAACTCGAACCTTGAAATTTGGATAGTATTAGCTTTTGATAGCCTTCGTGGCGCAGCGGGCGAGTAGTCGGCTGGGGTTGATTCGCGCACCAAGACAAACATTTACGTGATCTGGGTGTTGTGAGACCGAAAGTCTCTCGTAATTCCTGATACCTACGACACAAGACTCGTGTCTTACCGTGGGGTCAGGTGTGTAACTGTTGGGTGTATTTATTTATAGCAATTTATCTGTTAGATTATAGTTATGAGGTGCCTTCTTTCGGTGCTACTAGGGTGGTACTCCCATCTGGTCTACTTAGATTGCTGCGGATACCACCTCTGCGCTCTGTTTTCGAAGATATTCCCCTTTGGGACTTGGAAGCCACGTCATAGTCGGGGTACCCTTGGTCTCTACAGCAACCCGAGGGTTTTTGCGCTGCATTCCGTCAATAAATTGCACCAAGAAAATGTACGAGTGTATGTAGGCCAAAGTTTGCGCAGTTGTGATCCTCAATTTCCCAATTAGTAGTCTTTACGACAGGCAGAGGATACTGTGGTAGAATTTTACAAATGCCTTCAATCTACAGGGTGGGATCTGTTGAGTGCTTGATACGGTACGTACAACCGAATATTATTTGTTTAACTTTTATCGTAGTACTGATATATTATGTGGTCCGAAATTATCAATCCGATATGGTAAGTGCCAAAGCCGTGTATTAACTAGTTTTGTCTACAGCTCTAATGGTTTTGACTGGGCTATAACCACTGACTCGTGAAACGACGTGAAGTAGCAGCTTACTGTTACGTTTACGTTGAGTGGCATATCCGGAACAAACTTTCTTTCCCTTCCCAAACCTTAAATCATGCTTTTTAATCAAGATCGGTAACGCGTTTATGATTCACCAGGTATTGTGCATGTTTATGAGTGGTGGAGACCACTGATCCACTTGCTTGTTCGTCAGCTTCAGTTGTAGCTTGCTAGCTACTTTAAACTTAACGTGTTATTTGTTTTCTACATTTATTCTTCCTGGTATCTTAAGCATATGCGGAATAAAGCTTATCTTTTTTTGTATATAAAAGAAGATAGTTCATCTTGCATTCAGGCTATTAAAAAATACTAATGTACGTAAAGTGAAGTGGGTGACTGTCTCGATGTTCATTCCAATGCCTGTTATCCTATCGATACTTATTTCTAATTTTTATGAAATAAAAAATAAAATATCGGATTTCGAACACTACAGCTGAGTTTGAAATATGATGTGTCATAAAACGCACCTTAGTACTGGCGTTCGGTACGGCATTTCGTGGACGCTGTTCGGCGTTATTGGCAAAGATTTATGTGCCACAAGAGAGGTCCTGTTTTATTGTTCCCGAACTAAATTGCTACCTCCATGTTAGTGACGTAACCGGCTGACAGTTTTAGGGTGGAATAGGAATAAAACTCACCAGACTATTTATTATCAGCATTTTTTAACATTTTAGTACAGTTGCACGGTTCATAATTATAAAGTACATTTTACATTACATACGTTATATAGTACATAAAAGGCAAACATCTACTGCAGGAATAATTGTATTGTTTATAATTATGAAGAAATTGGAGAATAAATGTTGATAGAGAGAGATGAGTATAGTCTTCCAACCCGATTTCACACTTTTAAGGGTGGACTTATTTAAATTGGACTGCCTCTAAATTAAAACCTATGGAATTCACAAAGTATCATCCTAATCGATCCACATTTAGCGTAATTGTGCGTGACCATAAATACATTAAGACTAATTAAGAGATATCCTCTGTATTGTTTGGTCAGTTAATGACTGATGTGAAATTGTTCGCAATCGTTTTGCTGTTGCGTCTCGTGTGGTCATTGGATTACCGAACACCCATAGCACTATCCGACCGCCCTTTCTTCAAGGCCCATCAACTAATTCTAGTAAGTTACACAGACATGAATTCAAGTGTAAATGGCGCACCTGTCTCCTCACATCCTCTACCCCTGTTCCTTCACCTCGGCTCCCTCACGTTCCGGTCGGTGCCTGTTTTGTTCAGCAAGACAAAGCACGTGAAGCGAATGGAATCGTCTGAATAATTAGAGAATCTTAATGGCTAGAAATGTGCGCTCTCGAGAGTGAAGTCGGAGCCAAAACTATTTTACATACTGACACAGCGTTTTAACTCCAGTAAAGGTAATAGCAATTCTCGAAAAGGAATTAAACCCTTAAAATACATGCTGAATCATTATTTTTTATTATTTGGCTGCACTCGAAGCTTAGTTCGGGTGGTCGCACATCTGGCAGTAAGATACGCAACGAATACCAGTAAAATTTGTAAGGATCTGTCAAACCAAATAGAAATAGTTGCAAAGTGGGTAGACATTTATTTTACATTGTTGGAGCGATTGGCGACTGGACCTTACAATCCAGACTGCTGATAACAAAAGGCGTATACTGACGTAAAAAGATGCGATGGGAACTTGAAAACAAATGCCAATTATCATTTTATAGAGGAGAAGGTGGTAATGTGACCCCCACAGATATTATGGCCCCCTTCGATATTTCTAGCTTAGAATCACGTCATCAAGCTATTTTTTTTTTTACGGGGAGTATCAATGACAATTTCGATTTTAAGCACAAAAAAAAATATGAGAGGTCAGCACATGCGTTTATTATTCGAGCCAGTTTGAACTTGCAGTCGCAAAAACTTTGTTATTGTTTTGCATTTAATTGCATATTTCTGGAAATACCGAGTTTACGCATCTGAGATTTGGATATTGTGTTCGATTAACGTTTTCCTATTAGATTTTATTACGTACCTTACGTACGCAAAATATTTGATGTTACATATTTTTAGAGGTTGATTTGTATATTCCACAATATTGGTAATTTGGCCCCCTCATATTGGTTGTATGACATACATGAGTGATATTTATTTTTTTATTTACTTATAGATGCCGTGACAAAGTGTAGTGTCTCCAGCTTCTAAGAATGTGATATGCACAAGGCATAAGCCTCTTGGTAGAAAACTAATACTACAGCAGCAAAGGTGCTCACATCGTCACCTTAGAAAAACCAATTGTATGAATCTTTTCGCTCAGCAGATATTCCGGCGGTTTTAATTGGCAACAAAGAGACGTAACATCTAGCAGTAGCTCCGATAATGAAGAAATAGTTGAAAGCGACTCATCGGGATGTGATGGAAATGTCTCTCCATAGTAGTAGTCAGTAGGGTGCCATATTACCCTCACTTGATCTCAAATTGCAAAATTTCCATTTTTTTTTTATAAATATATTTCAGATTTATCCGTTGCATTTCTCTTTATTCCGTATTATGTAGTGTATTGGCAAGTAAATAAGGAAACGAATGATGTATTCATTACATATGTTTTCCTTTTATTTTTCACATGAGACCTCAAAAACAAAGTGGGGGGCCACATTACCACCTTCTCCTCTACTATAATCTGTAAGACGCTAACACATCCCAGCTACGAGGCTCTTCACTGTGATACAAAATTTGCAATGCTTTAGGCTTTATCTCCCGCGCGTCAGCATACTCCCAGCGTAATTTTCGCACTGTTGTAGATTGGAGAAACGACTAATCCATCCGATATTGAACGTAAAAAATACAACCCAAACGAAATTGCGTCGTAAAATAAAATTCAATATTCGATAATGGCCGACTAAATCTCGATGCCTCGCCCGTTTATGTACAGATCGTGACTTTTCCATCATCGGTACGGGATTTTCCGTCGGCACTTAAATATTTTAGTATGTGGTGAAAAAATCAGAACAATAAAATGGATATATAAATTCATTATACTCAACTAAAATCTTTTCAAAGTCTGCTTGTTAAAATAGCGTTTTTTTTTGCTTGAATTACAGGTTCAGCATGGCGCTCGCCTTATGGCAAGCCTGTTATGAACAGAAGCAACAGCATTCAGAACATCATTAACTGATACAGTTTTTTGTAACGTGGAACTACAGGGGTCCCTGCTAATGGGATACTGGTGACCCCTGCAGTATCTCATCCCAGGGTTAAGGGATTTGGGAAGGGAGGGATTTAGGAAAAGGGTGCAAGCTCCTCGGGAGAACCGGATGTACACTGGCTAATCATAGGATGCGATCCACACAACCTATGTGGGTCACTATAACAGGTCTTAACACCATGTGTATGGTGGTCGCTATCCGGGCGGATACGAATATCCTACCACCAGCGACCTAATCCAGTTAACCTCAATATAATTCTGGTGACAGTCAAGAGATTCATGTTTGAGTGGTATAGCCACGCTGTAGACAGTTTCGTCTACAGCATGAATGGGCTGGCTCGACCGGATCGTT
Organism: Amorpha juglandis; assembly: GCA_949126905.1. Taxonomy (NCBI): domain Eukaryota; kingdom Metazoa; phylum Arthropoda; class Insecta; order Lepidoptera; family Sphingidae; genus Amorpha; species Amorpha juglandis. Next base: position 427,134 of record OX421375.1, on the reverse strand, counting down.
ACCACTGTCTCACAGAAAACCGACGTAAATTAGCGGTTCGCTGCTTCGTTTCGTACGGTGAGTGAGATAAGCGGAAGCCCAAATCCCCTCCCCTTCCCAATCCCGAATTATCAATTTCCATCAGGTGACCCATTTTGCTCGTTTGCCAGTCTATGCTTTATAAAATAATATTGAATCACTAACTACTATCTACAGAACATTATACATTTACATTATTTTGTTCATCATTGAACAACCAAGACACAAAAACAAATAATAAATAACTATTATTAAAAAAATAATACGGCTTGCACTCTGGGAGTGCCAGAAGTGAAAACTTACCAAACAAGATGCGAGAATACAAAATTATGGCAACATGATAAAAGTATATTCTACTCTCTTCGCGTTTATGCGAGCCTGGTACTTTTACGGCAACATTTTCTAAATAGAAAAAACCTAAAAAGTTTTTCTTTGTCCTAATCGTCATTTGTTTATTAATTACGGCTACTCGCCATGAAAAGAGGGTCATTCTACTCTCTTCGCGTTTATGCGAACCTGGTACTTTTTTTACGGCACCATGTTCCAAATTATAAGTATCTATCGTCATTTTTTTATCAATATCAAAAACAAAATTACGGTAACATGTCTATTCGCCATAAAAAAAAAATTAACACAGTCCTGTGAAAGTCCAGTCCAATCCGACTGGTCACTGTGTGACGCCACCTGGGACTTTAAAATTATCGAAGTTCCAGGGAAGTCGGCTAGCGCTGGCTGGTCAACTGGCCCGCGTGACGTCTCACGGAACGTTCTAGAATATTCTGGAACCTTCCGCTCACCGCCGCTCGCGTTACGGAACGTTTCGGTTCACCCTCCCATAAGAAGTTATCACTTCAAAAACCGTCTGATGTAGTAACAAAATGGCCGTGCTAGGATAAAGATTTTGTGTATTCTTTTATGAATTCCACATCGTGTATAAATTGTTATCTATAATATAATCATATTTTTGTTTTGAAAAACACCTTCCAAAGACCTTGTAAACAAGTCTAAGTCCCCTCGGCTTCTACGGAGCTTAACTTAAGAAGATTTCTTTTTTCTACAATAAATTGTTTCAAAATCAATTTTCCCAGCCTACCTTAAGTACGATAAAAATAGACCCTTGATTGTTAATATACAAGGTATTCAAAAACAAATTATAATTAATCGATACATTTATTTATAAGCGACCCACTCACTCAGTGATTGACTGGCTGAATAATATGAAACCTGGAAAACTATTAAAGCTAGGATCAAGTTTGGTCAGATGATAGTTTTTGTAATATAAGTACCAATTAAGAAAGTAGTTTAATATTTGTGTTAATCTTTTTTATTTAACTACTTACTAATTAAAATTAATGCGTTTCGCGTGTTTCACATATCCTGAAAAAAACTTACGTGATTGGAGCCTTTAAAATCATTTTGTAATAAATTAAACATGTTTTCTGTGAGACGGTGAAGCCGTACCAATCACGTTGTACATAAAAGTGTATACAGCGTGGCTCTACCACTGATTTTTTATTATGATAAGCTCCTAAAAGAACAAAAGTGGTCTGTTTCACAGGTTAAACATCTATAATTAATTGTTTAGTTTTTGTGTCACATTGAAACGTGTGTCGGTGGAGAGAAAGTGAAATTGTCGAGAACCAGTGAAGACCACTCGAGACGCGACGAGTTCAGGAACATTAAGCGGTCGGTTCAAGACATGTCAAGGATCACTCGACAACCTTTACAATATACCATTTTTGATGGATCGTCCTAAAAAATATTAGACGAATGTAGCATCTGGAATCTTTTTAGGGATTCGTACTCAACGAAGCCCTATTACTGAGCCGAGGCTGTTTGTCTATCTGTCTACATTTAAAAAAAATTTTTTTTTTAATTGAAAAGCTCTTCCATTTTTCGTTGGTTAATTGTGTTTATGCTCTCTCCGGTGTGCTTGGAATTTAAAGTCATTAGAATCCATTCTGTCACTTCACTGTTATTCGTCAATTTTCACTGTAGAATTAAAACCGTATAACAGAGAGAACACAATAGCATTTCCAAGAAGTCACATCAAAGAAAGTACATTTCAGAGCCTAACATTGTGTAAAGGTACTTTAGAATAACTTTGGGCACAAACTGGCGCGTACAGAAGGACTGCTTCACTCCTAAGTTCTGTCGTTTGCGCCATTTATTGATTGTGTTTTTAACTAAGTAAAAGTAATAAATACTTCCAATATTCCTACTTGTACTGATGCCATTAAGATTTTGCGTCGTATGCAAATGTTTATATTAGATATATATTGGATTTTATGAGGTTGTAGACAGGTTTGTCTACAGCATGAATGGGCCACCTTGAACGGGTCGGTAACGGCCCGATCGAGGCAGCCCATTCGTACTGTAGACAAAACTATCTACAGCGTGGCCCAACCACTCAAAATATAATAAAAACATTTTTAAAACTATTTTAAAAAACTGAATAGCATAAAATAAAATAATGTTGAGTCGCTACTATTGAAATAATAATATGTATCAATTGACGTTGTAACAAAAAAAAATCTGGAATCAAATTTGTTATTCAGAGCTTGGGCATATTACTATAAATCTGTATTACCCAATCTGAGCATCTATCCAGGACCAGTTTATGTGTGATGAACGAGGCTACTAAAAACGTATCAGAGATCATGCTATCAACTCACGGGAATTGTTTCCCTTGCATTAGGCTATAAATCTACATTTAATGCAAACACCTATCGAAATGGATTGGCAGTCCAACTACAACTAGAATCATGGGTTTGTGTCAGATATGATTGTAAACTAATTCAGTTTTACGCACGTAGGTTTGAACATGCGCTAAACATGTTGCAGTAACCGCACTACACTATGGTACTTGTGACGCATGGTCGCTCGTAAACTTAAATAATTATACCTAACGATCACCAGGGACCTCTCATTTCATAGCCGGCTACGTGCAAATTACGCCGGAGGCTGTTCTGTAAATATTGAGAATTACGAGACGAAGCTCGCTGGTTCGAAACCAGCCCCAAGAGTATGCACCTCTGATTTTTCTAAGTTATATGTGTATTCATTGTTAATTAACGCTTGCTTTAACTGTTAATGAAAATCGTGAGAAAATCTGTGTATCTGAGAGTCTCTTTACGAGAATTTCGAAGGTATGTGAATCAGGCAACCCTTTTATTTAGTAGACCTGTGCCCAGCAGTAGGACGTGTATAATAAAGGCAGAGTAACAAAAATTCTGCAGCATAATGCCTCGCACATATTCTGGCTTACAGGAAAACAGTGGAGGTTGTGTAGGCTGCTCAGTCCTTGTAGCTCTACAGTCTGGAAGATACAAGAAAATATATAACTAGGTACATATGTAGTATTGCGGTGACTTTACGTGCCCTCCGAAGCTCGGAGACGCTTAATTGAAATAGCACTAAACGGTCACCCATCCATAGACACGGCGCGGCAAGGGTTACTTAACGCGTTAATAGTTTACCGATTAGTGAGTGTAACTGGCTGTAAGTGCCTTGCGGTATCTACATAAATCTACTTAAATACATACATAGACTCACGTCTGTTTCACATAAGGGTAGGTAGAGACAACGGATTTCCACCTGCTACGAACCGTACACACCTCTTTAGCCTCCTTCACTCTATTATATTCTTCATGCATTCACGTCGATTTAGGGTACTTCTGAGCTGGCCTTTCTCGAGAATATCTCTGATTTGATGTAAGAAAGTTTTCCGAGGCCTTTCCCTCGCAACTGTACCGTTCACACTCGCCGTGTATATTTAATTTTGTTTCGTCAATCTTCTAATTTTTTTTGCTTCTATTTAAATATAGAACGTTAATTTCAAAATTGTCAAGATGAGTAACGAAACGATCCCTCGCGACAGTCCCTGGGGTAATACGTCATAGCTTTTTTTTATACGGTACTACACTACACCTGATGTTAAGTACAGTATCTTTTGTGTTGAACTGATGTTGAGTGGTAGAGCCAAGCTGTAGACAGTTTTATCTACAGCATAAATGGGCCGGCTGGACCGGATTGTTACCGCTGTCTCACAGAAAACCGACGTAAAGTAGCTGCTTGCTGTTGCGTTTCGTATGGTGAGTGAGATATCCGGAGGCCCAAATCTCCCTCCCCTTCCCAATCCCTTAATTATCCCTTCCCTTTAAGGTCGGCAACGCGCCCATGATTCTTCTGGTATTGTGGGCGTACATGGGCGGTGGATATCACTTACCATCAGGTGACCCACATGCTCGTTTGCGTGCCTATGCTATAAATAGAAAAAAAAGATTTGTATATAGCATTAATGCACAAATTAGCCGTAAGCTCTCCAAACTATATATTTTTTTATTTAATCTGTAACAAGCCCCTTTTCTGAATATTCTAAAGCAATGACTATGTCTTACAGTGCACAATGTTGTGCCCAATTTGGAACATTGTAGTCAAGAGAACAACATTGTCCCGTCAGCGTGGAGAGGCTTATTTTCTTGACAAGTTTTCTTACGATGTCACTGCTTTGTTTGTCGTTGTAATTTTTTTAGTCGTAAGCCCCTGACATATAGATTATTAGTAAGTCGTCTGAATTAAAATTTGTTGAGAAATATGATATCTAACCGACATAACTTTACCGCATTATGTTATTTTAATCTTTGACAGCCTCTGTGGCACAGTGAGCGAGTAGACAGCAGTGGAGCGAGAAGCCGTGGGTTCGATTTTAACATGCTTTCTCGATATTTATAAATATTTTCGTAACATAATACGCACTTAAGCCTATAATCCCCGAAGGCGTAGACAAAGGTAACTAGTACACCCACATTTTGCGGAGCATATTACTAGACTGGGCGTGTAGTCTGGCCTGGTAGTACCAGCCGAAGCCCCTTGATTTTATGTCAGTTTAAAATCAATTAACATTGTGTTTAACAGTTGTGCGGTATGTGCCGTCAGGCGTATACCATCGTACGCCATAAATTACGGCTAATTTCAATTTACTATCTAAGTTTCTTTCTGTCCGGATAGATCGCACAAATAAGCCAATAAGAACACAGTTTGAAGGTCACTCGTACAAATTACTTAGTTTGGTTAGTTGATTTTCGAGATCAATGTGGAGCCAGCAAGGCGGCGCTAAATTTTGTCAAGTAGCTTTTTTTTATAGCATAGGCCGGCAAACGAGTAAGTGGGGTCACCCGATAGTAAGAAATCTCCACCGTCCATGTACGCCCACCACCAGAAAAATCATATGCGCGTTGCCGACCTTAAAGGAAAGGGGTAATTAGGGATTGGGAAGGGGATGGTATTTGGGTTTCCTGATATCTCACTCACCGTACGAAACGCAGCAGCAAGCCGCTACTTGACGTCGCGACCCGGTCGAGCCAGCCCATTCATGCTCTAGACAAAACTGTCTACAGCGTGGCTCTACCACTCAAAAAAGCTACGGTATGAATGGCCAGGCTTTCGCTGAAAATCATTTTCTTTATTATTTAATTGAGTGACCAGACTAACAAGTCACTCGCCTGATGATACGCCTGCCACGCCTGCCCATAAATAGAAGCAACACCACACACAACTTTGAGTTATAAAGCACTGCATAGCACTGAACTGCGCTCGTCACCTCGAGACATAAGATGTTAACTCTCATAATGCCCAGTAATTTCACTGGCTTCAATGACCTTCAAACCGAAACACAACAGTACTTACGTACTGTCGCTTGCTTACCATTAGACGGGCCGCAGGAACCTGGGTAAATGCTGGTAAATGCTGTTTCCTTAAGTATGTAAGTGAGAGAGAGAGAGACGTCCGGATGCTCTAATTACCCAGCTTTTCAACACCTCCATGATTCTCCTGGTATACGAGATGGTCAGATGCGGTGGATATCAAATACTAACAGGTGACTCACTCGCTCGTTTGCCTCTGCTATAAAACAATTAGTAATATTTGGTAGAAAAGTAACGTAGAATAACAGATTTGATATTTCGTGCAGTTACCACTTCCGCTGTAGGCAGTTTTGTCTACAACATAAATGGACCGGTTCAAACAGGTCGTTACTACTGTCTCACAAGAACCTGACCTGAAATAGCGGCTTGATTCATTTCCAACGACCTTTAAGGTCAGCAATACGTCCATGATTTTTCTGGTATTGTGGGCGTACATGGGTGGTCGAGATCAATTATCATCAACTGTTTCACTTGCTCGCGTGCTGGCCTATGTTATATAAAAAAGTTAGTAAAAATGAAATGCCTAAAGACTTACAAAACCTTTTCAATTCCCATGAGGATGCTGAAAATATTCTTTTAGCCCGCAGCGTATTGTTCAACTTTCTAATATTATTCATGAGGTAATTAAAAATCGTATAAAAAAGCAATATCTATCTCTGTAATAGCTTTTGAATCTTAAACAAGGAATTGGTGAATAGATTTTCATCTAATTTACATGATTCCTAGATTTCAAGAGTAGCAAGAATACTCCTAGAGTTGCGAATTGAAATCTCTTTACGCTATCCATTTTAGTATAGTAAAAGGTGTGACTAAACGTTTTATCTATTTAAATAACTACTGTTGTCTACTTGTCTAAAGCATGAATGGGATGGCTCAACCATGTCGTTACCACTGTCTCAGAGAAAACCGACGTAAGGTAGTGGTTTGCAGCTGCGTTCACAGAGTGAGCGAGATATCCGGCGACTCAACTCCCTCTCCACTTTCGAATCCCTTAATTATTTATTTATTAAAACTTTGTACACAAGGTATACAGGCGGACTTTAATGCCTAAGGCATTTTTTCCTAGTCGACCTTAGGGTGGTGGAGATCATAACTGAGGTCCTTTAAGGTCGGCAATGCACCCGTGGGTCTTCTAGTATTGTGGGTGTACATGGGTAGTGATCATTTACCATCAGGTACGCCGGCTATAAAAAAAAATTGCTGTTGAAAATATATCTTTTAAGGTTTTTTACCCTATCCGGGCAAATTAACTACACTGTGAAAAATAACCAGTGAAAAAAAGCTCCAAGGAATATAAAAGCAATATTTCACGTATAACGTATAATTCCGCATGGAGTACCCGCCAGGGCACCGATCGAGTTTATTGAATAACTTTCAATGCGAGGTTGATACGATTCACGAACTGTTCAGAAGTTCTTATCAAGCCCGGAGTTTGACTTTTATACGTACAGTCTGACTTTGATAGTATGTGAAAAGGCTTTGCTTTTAGGGATATACACAGAAGTTATATAAAAGAGTAAAAGAGTAGCAACGCTTAGAACTTTGACTTACAAAGTATTTCATGGTATACACACTTTACACCAACATTGGAAATTTAGTCGTCTTATAATGCCCAGTGTTTTGATCTTGTTTTTGCGGAAAACGACTTGCAGGTTCTCAACGATGACAACACACCTACATTCTTCACAGTGCGTGGGAATATAGCATATAGCAGCATTGTGGACGTAACGGCATGCTCAGAAGACATTCTAAACCTGGTGAACGGATGGAAAGTAGAAGAAGGCTTGGTCAGCGACCATAATACAATATGAAGCGGCGATACCTACCCAGACCACCATTCGCATACGAGGATCCACCAAATATTAAGTGATTCGATTGATGACGTGAGCTCGTTAATGTCCGTTTTCTGTTATATTCTCGCTCATCATACGAGTAACTGTCTTCATTTAAATGGAGTATTTTATAAAGTCACACACAAAAGAAGAGTTCACTTCTTTCAAAGTTTCAAAATACATTATGCCACCTACGATAGCAAAAAATTATAAAACAACTGAAGTATAAAGGTCGATACGGATGGCGTCAAACGAATCAGCAAGCAGTCAACATTTGCATAATCAGAAGTACAGGGTGAACAGCTCCATCATTACGCATGCTTCATTTCCATCGCCAGTCTGTAATCCGTCGGAGAATCGATGACACAAATAATGTTCACTGAGCGAGAAATGAATTCGTAAGTACTGGAAGTTCCGTATGGAATGAAACGGTTGGGTTGGAAATTTGGAATTCTATTGTTCCTTGAAAAGTTTAATCCTCCCTTTGATGACTTACTGAATTTCAATTATACTGTTTGACATTGGTTAAGTACTTAAAGTCAAGATGGCTTAAGTGTTTCTTTGAAATGCTAGAATGAAATATTCTGAGGTATCCAGGTTAAGTAAAACCTCTTTAGAAATATAAATTATCTTGCATCGGCTCCTTGTACTATATGATAGGTCTGTCGCAGGAATTCCCAAACTATTTTGGGCAAGAGACACCTTTTCCAAAATGAACTGATACCTAAGACCCTCATAGCCAAATTACTTTAAAAATCCTATCTCTAGTTTTTTCGTATTGATTCAAAACACTTACTAATTTAAAAACTTTGTGGTTTTCTTTTATGTCGACCCCTGACGTGTCGATATCGACTTTGAGAATCCCTGGTATATCGTTGGCTAGTCTTAGTTAGCCACTGCTTTAACTTTTCCCTCGAAGCAGCAGTGTGAAAACACTGTTATGGTTTGGTTTGGTCATTGAGGGCAGTGCAATTACTTGGCATTAAGAGACATCGTTCTAATCACGTGTTTTTGCGCCTGCGTACAACGAAGCCTTCGGAATATGTGTCATAAACAACGTAGTACATCATTCACATGTTTTATTTTGTGCATTTGCGTATTAAAATTCGTTTGTTAATTAATTTATGTTAATGATTCTGCAGTTTCAATTCTGCCTTGTGTGAATTGCACACACACTTTTATTTTCTAAATTTGAGATAGTCTACGTGGAACCCTAAAATCTAGCATAATACGACCTCGTAGTAACGACTGGAGTCGAATTGATCCGAGAACTGCGCTGGAACAGTTCGAATAAACGCAAATTGTAATCCATTTGACTTGCCTAATATGAACTGGTGGAATTGGTGCTGATTCGAAACAGTTTTGCCTTCACTGATGAGGTGAAATTACATAAGCTCTCGCTTTGTATACCTGAAGGGGTAGACAGATGTACAACTAGTGCAGTTAAGGTTCACCTAGCTTGTTTATATTCCAGTATATGATAGTTAGCGGACCTATCGCTATGCTGGGCACAATTTCCAACTGGCAATTTGTGTTTTTTTTCGATTCGAACCTGGGATTCGAACCCAGGTTCGTTCGAACCCAGGATTTCAAACCCACTACTTTGCCTCACCGGGCTACCATTATATTGATAAGGCGGTATACAAAATACTAGCATTAGCTCGCGATTCCACTCGCGTCAAATTTTGCGGTCACATTTCTGGCATACTTCCATACAACCGTTCCTCACTTATTTACCCCTAAATGAAATTTCTAAAAGTCCTTCCTTATTGGATGCAACATAAAAGGCATAACCTAACAAATTTTTATAGCCCCAGCTGATTAGGTTCTGCGTTGATGAATCAGTCAGGATAAGTAATTTTATATCTATAAATAGATATTATTAAATAACATACTAACAATGGCTATAAAATAGAATTTAATTACCGCACGTTAGACCGTACAAACTCTTTCTAAAATGTAAGCGTAAAATAAAAATAAACACGTAATACCTGCCCTTGTCGAAGTGCAAAGTTTTTTGTAACAATTTCCGCTAAAAGCCTGTCAAATTAAAGACACTGCCTGTAGGCCGTGTCGGATTACTGTCGGCCCCTCTTACATTAGTCGGGTTATAAAGGTTAAGTTTGTTTAAGACTCAGTAATTGGGTTTGATTAGATACACAAGTCGAATGGATTTTGGTAGTAGTAATGCACTAATTCTATGAGTGTGAGTTGATGTGTATTTACGAAATGTATGATTTAGAATATTTATTCGATAGCTTATAAAAACCTCAAGGTTGAACGTATTTAGATTTGTAGAAATTATTGCAGTCCTGATGGGGTGACATTGCAGGAAAAGTCTAAAATTTCAGTGTCTATTAATCGATTTGAACACTTTCACTAAAAGTTTTTCATTTTTTTTTATGGCATAGATCGTCGATCATCATCATCATCAGCCACAAGACGTCCACTGCTGAATATAGGCCTCCCCCAAAGATTTCCAGACCGACCTGTTAGAAACGGCCTGCGACTTCCTGCGACCTTTATCAGGTCGTTAAAAGATTTTACTTAACAAAAATACAGCAGTCAAACTATTTAAGGAAATAATCTACTCAAAAGAACTATTAAAGCAAGTTATAAAATTAACGATTAAAACTCACTAACGACCAAACTTTCACATGTTTAATACATTGATACACTTGTCTCGGTACGGTCGATACCGGCTTGTCATTTTACAGTCGACGCACACTGCACCACTAATGCTGTCACATTAAGTCATTGGATTATAGCTATTAGGGAGCGCATTAGCATAAAGCTGCAATTCAAGTGGCATATATCAAATGATTAATGTATGGCAAATGGCTTTTTGAACTGCATTTTAAAACTCTGAAAAAAAGGAGGACTATCATAAGTATGAATTCTTTGTCTGTGGCTGGTTAAAAGCTAGTTTAATCGGCAAAGTAACTGCATTAAACCTGATGGCAAGCGCAGTGCAGTCTAAAAAAAACCAACGACCACTGACAAACAGTGGGTTTATCGGTAGTCATCATAATCATGCCGGCCTATATGAATGCTTCTTCACACTTAGAAGAGGTAAGCAGCAAATCGAGGGGCCTGCGACAGAACAGGCGGTTGACCGATGCAGGCACAGGGATACAAGGGTGTACCTCTATACCCGCCCCAAGCAACCATCAATTCCTGTCGCAAGCCCCTTGGGAGAATCGAATATACACTGGCTGATCCTGGAATGCGATCCAGTGAAATCCGAATATTAATTTTTTTGACAAAAAATTCATTTATTTATAGTAATTGTTTAAACAATTTGGGTGTAAACCTCTAATTGAGGTATATCTCGGAAACCAATTATCGCATTAACTTGAAATTTGCAGAGAATATTCTCAAAAAATAATACTTTAAGGCGAAAATAACGATTTTCTGCAAACTCTAAGTGCATTTCACCCCTTAATACATTTAAAGTGGTAGAGTCATGCTCGAGATACATTTATCTACAACATGATGGACCGGATCAACCGGATTATTAAAGCTGTCTGTCCGCCCGCTGCCTGAAAGCCAACGTAAAATGGCAGTTCGCTGTTGCATTTTGTACGGTGTTTAGATTACCAGAGGCCCTAATACTAGTAACATTGACAGCCTCCGTGTCGCAGCGAGCGAGTAACCGGCAAAGCGAGAGGCCGTGAGTTCGATTGCCGCACCAAGACAAAATTAAATGTTTGTGTGATCCACAAATGTTGGTTTCGGGTCTGGGGGTCATAAGATCGCAAGTGCCTCGTAGTTCCTGGTACCCACGATATAGGTTTAACGTAGTATGGAGTCAGGACTATGTGTGTGACTGTGGGTGTATTTTAAACAAAAATAAAACATGACATTAATCTACCAAGAAACTATAATGGAGTAGGTAATTCTCTTACAAGAAGCCGACGTCCGGCCCTAATTATATTCCTTGTAACTCAGTGGCTTCCAACCCAACATAACTATCGATAGGACACGACAAAACGTAATTAACTAGAAAATAGAATTTGTGATTTAGTTGGAAAAGCTGTAATTTACTGAACGCCTAGCTCCTGAGGCAGCTGTGTGCTATGAAGCGTAGATTTTTAATTTGAAACGTCGTTTTAATGGAAGAATGAGTAAACGAGTATTAAGTTCACTTGATCAATTGTGTTAATTAAATAAATAAATGAAGACTTAGGTATAATAATCGCTGGTGGGAGGATACGTGATATTTTTGTACCCGTATAGATACCGACCACAGGACACATGACGAACAACTCGCCATAATGGCTCTTTCAGGCGAGTTGTTGTTGATCAGTCAGTATACATACGTAGGTTCAGGCCGGCATAATTATGCCGACCGTCGAGGGACTCAATATCTCTTGACGGTCGACTTTATTGCTCAAACATAAAGAATTCTATTTTTTTTATATGAATTCTCAGTTATGCAGGTTTCCTCACGATGTTTCCTTCACATTTATGGCAAACGATAATGAATACACACGTCACACGTCAGCGGTGAATGCTCTTGGGGCTGGTATCGGACCTGCGGCTTTCGCCTCGGCAGTCTGTACCTCTTTCTGCTGAATTATCGCTGCTTAAAACTATACATAACAATAGAATATTTTTATCATAATACTAGCCCTATACTATACACATCCTAATGCTGGGTACAGGCCTGCTCTACTGAAAGAGAGGGGTTAGGCTTTAGTCTACCACACTGGCCTAATGCGGGTTGGCAGACTTTATATACCTTTAAAATTCTTAAGGAAAATTTTCAGATATGCAGAAGAAAAAAATATTACACCTATAAGCCTGTGAAGTGAAATGTAATATTTGATTTATTGTAGTCTAACTTGTTAGCATTACTAAGTGTGGTTCACTATTTCTTACCAGTACCTACTTGGTAGATCAAAAATATGGTATGACTAGATAAGATGAAAAGATATATTATTCATGCCAAGGAGAAGCATATTACTGTAATGATAACGCAATGACCAACTAAATTTCAATCCATCTAGAATTTTCGCAATTAATTATAACGAATTCGTAGACGTATCATTACCAGATCCATTACTTTGACACGAATTCCATTACGCTTCTATCCAAATATCTAATTCTCTGAGCGTGTAAAGTAACGCGTTAGTAATTTAATTAACTTTAACTAAATTAAAATGTACAGGGTCGAAGGAGTTAACGGGCTTACACATTCCCATATAAAGTACGCAAACATTACTGGCAGTGAGAATTTAACCTAATTTGCATATAGATAAATCGAATTAACTACAAACACCTGGATATGGTGAAGAATTTGAAGGCTTATGTAAAGATCTACAAATGCGTAAATATTACGAATGAATGTTTGTCTGTTTGTCTGTGCGTTTGTGCATGCTTATCTCAGAAACGGCTTATCCGATTTAGATGTACGTATCACTAATATATTATGGTAAGCTTCATTTAATATTTACTTTTGTTTTATGTCAATTGGTTCATAAATAAAAAAGTTATGCCAATTCAAAATAAGTCAGTGCATGCTCTTGGAGTTTGTATCGAACCCACGAATTTTATCTCAGCAGTCTAGATCACTTTCCACTGATCGCTTATTTTTATGCTAATTTTGCATATGAGTCATAAAGTATTGGTTAAAATCCACTCAATCAAATCGCAGAATATAGTCCACTACTTCATTCATTTCTCAGAAGTGTACACAATATTTATTTTGAAAATAAAAATCATTCCAACGATCAAAGAGTGATTTATCTGGTACATTACTGGTATTGCTAAGCGAAGTATTCACTAGGGCTAATAGGTGATAATGGGGCCTGATACGTGAACCTCAGCATAATTTAGGCACGTTTAGAGCTACACGTCTTAGACAGGAAACCGCGACACGACAGTGATACGGCTCATTTGTATGCAGTTGTATAAATAAGTTTACATTAGTTAAGAAGTTTAAATTAGTTAAGATATTTGTATGCGACCGAGCGACAGCTCGGCGGGTTATGGTATGGACTGCTGCGGCGAAAAGTTATAGTTTCTAATCCACCCTCAAAAGCACGCACCTCTACCTATTCCAAATGACTTGTGTTCAGTGTAAATATGGCTCGCTTTAACGGTGAAGAGGAGATTATGAGGAAACCTATATACCAAAAAAAATCCATGAGAAATTCGCAAGAATGTGAAAGCTACTAATCCATAGTAAGCCTACGTGGTGGACTAAAGCCTCACCCCTCTCATTCTGTAGTGGTGGCCTGTGCCCAGCAATGGAATATGTGTAATGCAGGGCTGGTATATATGCGAGACAGGGGAGCGCGACGTGCGACAGTTGCTATATAATTTCACTCAAAGTGATGGGCATGACATTTTTCTCCACATCGGTTTCTTATGGTAAATCTTGCTCATTTGTACTGTAGACCAAACTAATAGCGTAGCTATACCACACACGACTAGTGGATACAATCTTTATTTTCAGTTTACGCCCAATGTTGATGTTATGTTTGAGACGTCCGACGGCAATTCGTGGATGTTTCGAATTATAATTATAGGATGTAGGCAAAGTGCCAGGACGTCGCGAGTAATGGTTGCGTAGTTTTGAGATTTGGGATTTCAAATACAATTTTATTGATGAGACGGTCTTTTTAGTAGTGGCAGTATTGACCTTGTGGCCTGGAAGATTGATTAAAGTGTTAATCTTGTTGTCGCTAACTAAACTAATGACAAAATAAATCCAATTTTAGTATTTGTTTTACTTGGTCAGATTTTAGTTCAAGGTCAGTCTACTAGCGTCCTGTGTATCAACTATAGTGTGTCAGTCTTGTCAAGTCATTTTTTATTCTGGCACGGCAAAGTGACTATACTGGGCCCAATGTTAAGTATAGTGCAGTTCAAATATAATGTCAACTATCAAGAAATATTTCGTCCTGTAATGGCAGAATTATGCCTTCCTGAAGTTACTGATTACACCCATTAGATAATTAGTGATTAGATAATTAGGCATTGGGAAATGTCACTGATGAGTCGCAGAATACTGTACTACAACTTTTTCTACATATAAATAGCCTTATGACAATGGCAGAAATTGGACTCTAGTTTTTGACCACCTACAACGATAAATTTGAAAACGCTCCATTTATAATATGTAAATTACCTTATTACCCATGTATTTATTACCTACAATTTCCTATTAGTTTCCGAGACAAAGTTGCCGCGCTTCTAGTTGCGGTTACTTTGGTATTATAAACATGTACATTAAAGGCTGAGCACAACTTTATGTATTGGCAAATAGCAATTTTACTTCAGTGTCTGCAAAACTGATATCGGCTTTTAAGGGCTCTTACGAGACATTTATTGGCATTAGACAATATGGCTTCTATACTTCTTACTTGTTTACATTTTAATCAATCTTTTTATTTAATTGTTTTGTATAATTTGTGCCATCCACAAATATGTTTCCGGTCTGGGTGTTGTGGGACCGTAAGTCCCTCGGTGGTTTCTGATACCCACGATACAGATTAACCTAGTGTGGGGTCAGAACTATATATGTGATTGTTGGGTGTATTGAAAGCAACAATTAAAAGTACCATCTTATATATTATAAATCGGTTCTATTTTAGTTACAACTTGAGTGGTAGAGCCACGCTGTAGACAGTTTTGTCTACAGCATGAATGGGCTGGCTCGACCGGGTCGTTACCACTGTCTCACAGAAAACCGACGTAAAGTAGCGGCTTGCTGCTGCGTTTCGTACGGTGAGTGAGATATCCGGAAGCCCAAATCCCCTCCCCTTCCCAATCCCTAATTATCCCTTTCCTTTAAGGTCGGCAACGCGCCCATGATTCTTCTGGTGGTGGGCGTACATGGGCGGTGGAGATCACTTACCATCAGGTGACCCACTTGCTCGTCTGCCGGCCTATGCTATAAAAAAAAAAAAACTATTATTTCACAACATTGGCAAAAAAGCCAAGTTCAATAGAATCTCTAGAATAACACAGTTTACCAAACCTTGAACGTATTCTCCAAAATCTGATCGTTAAAGTTACGATATAGGAGAAGTCTTACAAAGTCTTTGTACGGATTCATAAAACTTTACCCAGTAACCTTCAGACAATCAGGCGATAGTTAGGAAACTTTTAAAGCCGTCTACTGTTTTACAAACTCATTTTCTGCCACTAAAGATAGCAGGCAAGGAAACGACGCGCAGGTGCAGCGATGCGATGCTAGGTTTTTGTAGATCAGAGGTTACCAGACTTTTTTTCTTAATAGACCACTTTCAAAATTTAGCTGGTTCCGTTGGAAAAGCATTTCTATCATATTCCCAAAATTCGACAAAAAATGATTTTATTTGATTGAATGACAAGATGAGCCAAGTGTTCGACTGATGGTAAGCTTCACGCCTGCCCATAAATAGAAGCAACACCACAGAGAAATTTGAATTACAAAGCACTATGTCTCGTCACCCCGAGACATAGATGTTAAGTCTCATAATGACCAGTAATTTCACTGGCTTCAATGTCCTTCATACCGAAACACAACAGTGCTTGTTTACGAAATGCATCAGCAAGCCGCTACTATCTTTTTATGAGACAGTGGTAAAAACCCGGTCGAGCCGACACGTTCATGCTGTACACAAAATTGTCTACAGCGTGACTACCGCTTAAATGGAGGGTACGGAACGATACGGAAGCCTCGGTGCAAATCCAACTCACCATTGGCCGGTTTTTTAAATTTAAGTATCGAAAAAATGTTTTTAAATCCCTTTTTAAATCCCCAAAAATCATTCACCAAACAGTACTATACTTGATTATTAAATTGTTTTTTTATCGCTCTAAACTAATCAATTACAATCTATTTTACCAACTGCACAACGAAAGAATGGTTATGTTTATATTATTGGTAATAGCAACCAGCTTGTTTACGAAGCTATTAGACTTTTAATAAATGGAAAAGCATTTAAATTGCGATAAATACAGGAAAATTTCAATTGGAACAGCCATTGAGTATTCATAGCGGTTATTCGGTTCGTTTTATTACATTTCAAGCCATATTTCTACCACAAACACATATTAATTACGCTGTTCATATGACATTAAGAATGTGCTTATCGCATAATTTTTATGAGGCCTCATTCTACTTCGGATGATATATTACGCGCCTAATGATCTATACTTATAAAATAACATGTCCTGACTGACTGACTGATTCATCATCGCCGAGCGCAAACTATCAAGGCTACAAGCATGAAATTCGGACTGCATATTCATTTTGTTATGTAGACACCCACTAAGAAAGGATTTTAGAAAATTCCACCCTCCTTCCATGCCTCTCGCTTACGAGGGACCTACCACCTAAGTATAATAAGCATATTAGGCGCACTCAGCTATTCCTGGGCAATCAGGCACGTCCAGAGGGGAACCATCGCATCTTACAAAGGCGTAATATGCAATTCCCACTTTCAAGTATTCACGCGTATTTTATCTTCATTCCATTTTAATTAAATGCTTGCCGTTCTGTTTATGCCTTTTATAGTCTGTTTAAGGTCGTGATTAATATATATCATGCTCTTTATTAGAAATGCCTTGTCTTTCAGGATCTAAGAAATTAAATTTTTGATAACGGCAGCATTTGTGAGGATGGTAATGTTTTGTGTTGAAAGATCATTAAGGCTTACTTTTATATTTTCTAATTTATACTTACGCCTGTATCCCTGTAGGGGTAGGTAAAAGTTTAAATCCACCCACGATTCACGTCACGTCTTCGGCCCATGATTTGATAGGTAAAGGCAAGCTTTCGCCATATCGGGCAGGAATTCAATCCCGGGCAACTCATGTATGTGCTTATGTATTCGAATCGAAAACAAACACAAATTGTGATTTCGCGATCACTAATTTCAGCCCAGAACCTTAATGAAACGATTATTTGACAGTCTCCATAGCACAGTGTGAAACGATAAGCCGCGGGTTTGAATCCCGCACCGAGTCAAATATTTGTTTCGGTTCTGAGTGTTGTGGGACCACAAGTCCGTTGTAGTTCCTGATATCCACGACACAGGTTAACCTAGTAAGATGTCGGGACTATGTGTGTGACTGTTGGGTGTATTTATATTTATTCAATATATTAACGAAGCATTTAACATTATTACAACGTTTTATATGAACACAACTGCTGTATTTGAAAAGTCTAAGTTAGTTCTAGTAAAAGCGCCATTTTCTTAAATACAAACATTTTAAAAACCTTTTACTGTAGATAAAAATACTCGGCTAACAAAAGGCTGAGTGCGCATCAAGAGGTTTTGATGTCAAGTAACTCTCCCAACCATTTGGGAGATCGTTTCTTTTATACACAAGTAAATGGGGCGATGTACACAACCCATGCGGCCTTACAATTTGCTAGCCTTTATTTTTAACTAAACGCAGAGGGGATTCTACATTCGCCGCGTATACAGAGTATTACAGAAAGAAAAATTTAAGCAACGTTTAGTAAAAGATAAGCTTATACGATATACATTTTAAGTTTTTTTTAATAGCATAGGTCGACAAACGAGCAAGTGGGTCACCTGATGGTAAGTGATCTCCACCGCCCATGAACGCCCACCACCAGAAGAACCATTGGCGCGTTGCCGACCTTAAAGGAAAGGGATAATTAGGGATTGGGAAGGGGAGGGATTTGGGCTACCGGATATCTCACTCACCGTACGAAACGCATCAGCAAGCCGCTACTTTACGTTGGATTTCTTTGAGACAGTGGTAACGACGCGGTCGAGCCAGTCCATTCATGCTGTAGACAAAACTGTCTACAGCGTGGCTCTACCACTCAAAAGACGGGACTGTAAATCATTTTATCATCATTTTATATTCCGTTTTTTAGTTTGCAATAAAGGAAACATTGCGAAACCTACATACCTAAGAATTTCTCCATAAGAATTTCGAAGGTATGTGAAGTCTGCCAACCCGCATTAGGCCAGCGTAGTGGAAAAATGCCTAACCCCTGTCTTTCAGTAGAGGAGACCCGTGTCTAGCAGTGGAACGTGTGTATAACATAGGACTAGTATAATTATTATTATTTTGAGTCGATTTAATTTATTGTTAAAAAGTTTTCATGATGAAATATTATGACCGACTTAAAAAATTGATTCTTTATTCAAAACTTATGTATTTGTGTAAATTTGTCAATGAGTGCCTGTCTCAGTGATCTAGTCGTATAGACTGTTAAACTGGTGTTGTCCTGGGCTCAAACCCCAGGCCGGACAATCAAAATTATTCGATTCGACAAAGCAAATAGGTGTTGGAGTAGAAACTCAGACAAAAAAAAGGCAGAATGCCTGCTATGGCGATCCCATGGTAAATAATTCATTAATCGAGGATGCACTGTTTCAGTCTATGTCTTCGGAGGTGTATAAAGTGCTACGTGTGTAGCGATGTACAAGTTTGTGACGTATGATCTAGTTCGACAACGCGTGCTAGCGCGAGCCGAGCCACAGACGACGCGCAATCTATTGGTGTATACGACGCTATACACCGTATACCCTACTCTACTAGTAACGATTTCCAAAATTTTGCAACACGCAATTTTATTACCTACATCTAATGTGAGCTGCTTAGCTTACGAGTTAATATAATCATGCCACCGCATAGCGACCACCGTACACTGGTGTAAAAAACTGCCATAGTGACCCACCTTGTGTGGATCGCATTCCGGAGTCAGCCTCCTCTTCCTATAGCTTTCCCATCCCTTAATCTTTCCGCTCCCCTTTGGCTCTGGGATGAAATACTCCAAGGGTCGTCAGTATCCATTAGCAGGTACCCCTGTACCTTCCTTCCTTCCTTCCTTGGGGTGAACCCAAGGATAAAAAAAACAACATAATTATGCCCAGGGTTAACTCTAGTACGCACTCTTTTAAAATCACCTCGACTTTACTTTTTTTTTTTTTTTTTATAGCATAGTCCGGCAAACGAGCAAGTGGGTCACCTGATGGTAAGTGATCTCCACCGCCCATGTACGCCCACCACCAGAAGAGTCATGGGCGCGTTGCCGACCTTAAAGGAAAGGGAAAATTAGGGATTGGGAAGGGGAGGGGATTTGGGCTCCGGTTATCTCACTCACCGTACGAAATGCAGCAGCAAGCCGCTACTTTACGTCGGTTTTCTGTGAGACAGTGGTAACGATCCGGTCGAGCCAGCCCATTCATGCTGTAGACAAAACTTCGACTCAGCAGGACACAACCTGCCTACGCTCAGGAATTAAATTTCAAACGCTTTTAGTACTTAATGTAAGTAAATGTCTTTAAAGTAACCGTGTCCTGTATTTAATTGAATTTCTCTATTCTCCAATAATAGTTACATAGACAAAGCCTATTTTTGCCCCAAGCATCAACTCCTTGTCTAACTAACTTTGACTCCTAATTATTGAACAAAGGCACCTTTTATCCCCTTACTATTTACTTAGCGAATACCCATTTAGGTGTTACACAGGCTTTTGAGATCAAAGAAATGAAAATACCTAGATATAGAATTTTTTTATGAAAGAGGGGGAATGAGCAAGAGGGTAATCTGATGATCTTTTTTTGTTTGATTGAATGACGCAAGGCACTCGATTGATGGTAAGCGCTACGCTTTCCCATAAACAGAAGCAACACCACACAGAACATTGAATTAAAAAGCACTGCTGACACTGAACTGCGCTCGTCACCCTGAGACATAAGATGTTAAGTCGCATAATGCCCAGTAATTTCACGGGCTTCTATGTTCTTAAAACCGAAACATAAGAGTGCTTACACATTGTTAATTGGCGGCAGAAATAGACAAAGCGGTGGTGGTACCAACTCAGTCGGCCTCTCGCATATTAGGGACCTACCACCAATTAATAATTGCCAGTTGAGTGAAAACTCCTTATGATATATGCGATAAATGATGCAAAGAGAAGTAACGTCTCTTCGCAAACTAGTGAGTCACGTTGATCCGAAAGAACCCAGCTATCAACGATTAGAGTCGCTCTTCGTTGGATGTGGTCAAATGGAAGTAGCCTGTACTGGAGCGTCCATGCCCATAGATGAGAAAAGTTTTCCGTAGGAGGCAGCCCGATAAGGCTGAAGACGGTGGGCCGAGCTAAAATACTGTCTTGTTTTTTTTTTTATACTGGCTCGACAAAGTGACTACGCTACATCTAATGGTAAGTGTAGCGCAATCCAAGAATAGTGTCGACCAACGATAAATAATGTGTCCATCGTAGGTCGGCAAGATCATGCCAGCCTGCCAAAGGGCCAACGGGTAGGGGAAGGAAAAGGGATGGGAAAAGGGTTAGGATCAGGGGTAAGCCCCCTGGGAAGAACCGGATATACACTGGCTGACCCTGAAACGCGACCCACACAAGGTGGGCTACTATGGCAGGTTTTAGCATCAGTTTACGGTGGTCGCTATCCGGTCAGATACAAGTATCCTCCCACCAGCAAAGTACTAGTACTAGTAGTAGCTTTGCTGAGTACTCCAGGCTTTTGGAATCCAGTTTGACTTCTCTTCCAGATGACCGTGGCACTAAACATCAATCGATATGACAACACGAGGGATTAAGATGCGAGGCGAGGCACCTAGATGAGAATTTTCAAACTCAAGAGATACGAGAAAAGGAATCTTTTAAGCGGTATACGTGCAAACTTGTGTCTTCAATCAGACTAGATGTAGTCAACCGTCCAAAACTTAGTCCAGTAAAGTTTCTACTTTAGACACTAGTTTGTTTCTTTTTTATTTTATTTTTGTTTCTAGGGAAAAGCCATTAACAGTTCTCCCTACATGGTCAGTTGTGCGTGACCCAAGCCATTCTGCTTGGTAGGAGTTAAAATTAGCAATAACCACAATATCTTCATTCATATGATATCATTATCTGTTGGAGTATGGACTCTGACACTATTTGGACATGTTCTATGAGGCCGGCAGTTTTGGCATTGTCGCTATGGAACTTATAGAGGTACGCATATACGCAAGGATATGTGATTGTGTCCAATTATAGATCCCTTTGAAGTGAGCGTAGTAAAAAATACATATTTATCAGGGTCTAGTGTATGCCTGCACGCAATATTGACATTCAACACATTTGAGGCGTTGCTTACTTTCCACTTTCTGTAGCTTGTGTACCAAAGGACCGGCCCGTTTATTCCACTATTATACCCATTCTATGTCGTAGTCTCCCAGTTAATTGCTTTGTAATGGTCTCTGTTGTCACTAACAGTGGCGTGCACTTCATATAGGCAAAAAGGCACTGCCTACCCTCCCAGACAACACCGTTTTAATAATGTAAAAATAAAATTAAAAATAAAGCAAATAAATAATACAATACGTATTTAAAAAGTTAAAACTCGGTACAAAAATCAAACAATGCATTAATTTTCTTACCGAGTTGGAACACGCCTGCCCACTTGCAAGCTTCTAGGCAGTGATTTTTGTTGTCTACATTCCATTCATAAATTTACGCAAAAGTGGACGATTTTCGACTTTAATGACGAAATATGTGTAAATAGTAAACTGAATTTTGAATGAGAACTCCTGCGGCAGGAGGACCAATCACAGCTCAGTGCTCAGTGCAAATTGTTGGCAAATTGCCATTTTTTTATGATGAGATTTTAATTTCATATTTCGCACCTTGAAAACAAAACTGGCACTAAACGAAGATTGTCGATGTTTAATCATGAACTCTATTTTATGAACATTTAAACTTAATCTCCCATAAACACATTTTTCGTTTAGTGTCGCTTTTGTTTTCAACGTGCGATTTGAAAAAGAATAGGCGCGTAGATTTAATTTACAAATGAGTTGGTTTATAATTTTTTAAATTATTGATACATTCGTAGTTTTCTTTATTAAATATATTTATATATACGAATCCCATGAAATAAGGCCTTTTTAAAGGCCGCTTCGGCTATCTTACAAGTGACGTTTACGTAATTACCCACGAGCAAGGTATTTGAGGTGGCCAATTCTTTCTTCAATTTAGCGTCATCGTCAAAATATCGTGTTTTCGACCTTGACACTTGATGATCGTGAGTACTTAATTTCGTATAATAATTTTTTGTGCTAATAGGGCTATAATGTTGACTGCTGCCTACCCTGTAACAAAACCCTGTGCACGCCACTGGTCACTAATATTATAGAGATGTAAATTTGTTAATTTATGAGTTGACCACCGACAAACAATGAGTTTATCGGTGGTTACCAGAATTCGCAAATCGAAGAAGGACCAGAGTGAACAATATTAATACCAAAGCATTTGCAATTTATATTAGATTTAAAAACTAGTCACAATTATTTGTCACTAATTATTATAATTATAATGAATATAAAATTATCTAAGCTATCTCATTTAATACCTTAATCGGGGACTTCTCACTTCCAGAGATAAGAGATCCATTTAGGTCCTTAATGACTGAGCTCGTAAAGCTAAGTTACTAAATACTCAAGGCAGACTTCCAATGGTCGCGACAAGCGTCGGACACGCACGTTAACTAAGTCGCGTTAGCATTTAAGTCGTTTAGAGTCGGCGCAATTTGAGTCAACCGACACCGCAATGACTTTAGAAAGACCATTATTTTACTTCCAAATGCTTGAAAATGCTTGGCTATGGACTAATCTCTTCTATTTATTAATGCGTGAAGAACTTTGTACCTACTTGTAGTGTGTGGCTGAAGTGTACCTACAAACATACCTTCGGTATTATAACTATCGTGAGGGTAGTCGTAAATATTAAGGCAGCGATGAAGGATTATACCTTATAAATACAGCGGCAGCTACTAGGAGCACGAGCGCTCCAGAAGAACGGAAGTGTCATCAGTAATAAGTGTGATATACATCTACAAAGTGTCTTTTCGTAGTAGTGTAATAGTGTATGTACACATGTGTAAGGTAAAGGTCCGATTATGGGGGCGGAGGAGGTCGGTTACACACACTACAATACCTCTTTTATTGTTTTTAAGATTTGGCAGGGTAAAAATGTATATAGAAGAGTACATAATGCTATTTACATATAATGGACCTGCAAGAGTACATATGTAATGCTATTTATATATTATGTATAATGGACCTTACATATAAACTTTCTTAGCTTAGTTAAAATATTATTTTCCTCTTTTTCTAGACACTATAAATCGCCTTGACAAGAGAGTGCTTGCTTAAGTAGCATTTATAAGTAAGGCGCAATGTCTTTAACAAACAAATTGAATTAAAAATGTATTTTATTGTAAAAAAAAGCATGGGGTGCATGGTGTCAACAGTTATAAATATTTTATTGACAGATATGAGTAGAAGGATTATCATTTAGATTATCTTAAAAAGCACCCACGCTTATTTACAATAAAATATTTTTTTTTCTTCAATTTTATTTTCTATTTGTTTTAGTTTTATTTTCTATAAAAGCGTGTTTGCGTTTTGCGTTGCTGATTTTAAACGGAAGGGATAATTAAGGAAATGGGAATGGGTGGACGATCTATACGTGGTTATACATATAAAAAACAAACAAATATACTCGTTGAATGAATAACCTCCCCCATTTATTTCGTCGGTTAAAAAAGAAGTCTTATTAGGTTTAATTTGATCATGTTTCTTACTTCATCTTATATTAATGACTAAACATCTAAAAAATCCAATCCTCGAGTATGATTGAGTGTCCTCCTAACTTATAGCAAAAAATATAACAAAGAATAATGTTTATTCTGGATTACATCTTGTAATAAATTCGCTTGGAGCCTGACAAGTTCTAATTAGTGTTTTCAGGACTTGTCAGTGACATTAATTATTCCCTAGCTTATAGTCATGTCTAATAAGATTTTATGGTCTGTGACACAGATACAAATCTGTTAGATGTCGCAAGTTTTACCTACTTTGCGTGCTGTGGTATAGAAAACCCTGGACTTTGTCCTGAACAACTGTGATTTATTCTTCTTTCAATTACAAGTGAACACGAAAAATTGTAGAGCCATGCTGTAGTCGGTTTTGTCTACAGCATGAATGGGCTCGACCGGGTTTTTTTTTTATATTCAACTAAATGACGAGACGAGCAAGTCGCTCGCCTGATGGTTAGCGCCACGCCTGCCCATTAACATAAGCAACACCACACAGAACTTTGAATTATAAACCACTACATGACACTGAACTGCGCTCGTCACCCCGAGACATAAAATGTTAAGTCTCATAATGCCCAGTAATTTCACTGGCTTCAATGTCCGTCAAACCGAAACACAACAGTGCTTACACACTGTTGGCAGCAGAAATAGACAAAGCGGTGGTATCAACCCAGACGGCCTCTCACATACAAGGGACCTACCACCTTGGGTTGGTATTGCTGTCTTACAGAAAACCGAGCAAGTAGCGTGCTGTTGCGTTGAGTAAGATATCTGGAGGCCCATTACCCTTATAGCAGCATACTTAGGCTGATAAAGACTGATTTGGTTCAGCTTTTAAAACATCGGTCGTGCAAAGACAATCTGTGTTTGATTTTTCGATTGATAGAAGAAAAACTTGAAAAAGAAGAAGAAAAAATCACACATATTGCACATATCTTTGCGTCATCTGTTAAGATCTATGTCTGTGGCATCTATTCTTATTTATTGTTGTAGCTTGGCGAAAACTGAGACGCTCCATCAATCGTCACATAATTTGCGTTCAATAAGTTTCAAATTGAGTTGTCGCGTTCGTTGTCTGAATGGACACGTGTATCAATCTTATAATAAATTTGATTACTTATTTTACCTCATCGAATATGTTACAACTTTATAAATTACGTATATTGTATGTTTTATATACTTAATTGGGATACCTATATTAAAAAAATACAAAAGGCCAACGGCTGAGATTTTTTTTTTTATTGAATGACAATATGAGCAAGGCCTGATGGTAAGCGCCACGCCTGCTCATAAACAGATGCAACACCACAGAGAACTTTGAATTAGAAAGCGCTGCATGGCACTGAACTGCGCTTTTCACCCCGAGACATAAGATGTTAAGTCTCATAATGCCAAGTAATTTCACTGGTTTCAATATCCTTCAAACCGAAACACAACAGTGCTTACACACTGTTGCTTGGCGGCCGAAATAGACAAAGCGGTGGTACCAATCCAGATGGCCTCTCACATACGAGGGACTTACCACCTTGTAAGCTTCTTGGTGCTTCTTCTCAGACCAGTGGGCAGCAACGATAGATTTAAATGACATGTAAAAGTGCCATTGGCGGCCTCATCTATACTAATAATAAAGCTGTAGAGTTTGATTGTTTGTTTGTTTGTTTGTTTGAACGCGCTAATCTCAGGAACTACTGGTTCGAATTGAAAAATTCTATTTGTGTTTGATAGTCCATTTATCGAGGAAGGTTTTAGGATATATAACATTACGCTGCGACCATTAGAAGCGAAGCATCAGTGAAAAATGTTGCAAAAACGGGGAAAATTATTCATATTTGAAGGCTTCCGTTGCTAAGCTACCCAAATAATATTATTTGAAGGCTTCCGTTGCTAAGCTACCCAAATCAATACTAATATTATAAAGCTGTAGAGTTTGATTGTTTGTTTGTTTGCTTGATCACGTGGGCGGAGCCGCGAGCAAAAGCTAGTTACATAATAAAGAATTTGAATTTGTTATTTTAAATATATATTTTTATAGCGTAGGTCGCAAACACGCAAGTGGGTCATCTGATGGTAAGGATCCACCGCTCCCGAACGCCTACAATACCACAAGAATTATAGATCGCAAGTCGTGCAAGAATAAGTTGAATTATCTATTATAACTTAGCAAAGCTCAGAGGGACATGTGAAAAATGGCTCGGTTCTTGGACCACTATTATGGTACATCGGGTACGACTGAGTGCTCCAAGTTGCCTCCAGGCCGTCATATGACCTAATTCATCATTCCTGATATAAAAATATCAAAGAGACGTTTTAAAAGACATCGTTAAATATATCCACCACGACGCGTTTAATTATGCAAGCTGCTCGCTTGGCGGTAATCTGAGGAGACGTTAGCTGACTTCTAGTTAAATACCGTTTTACTGACATATTCAGGGCCTATGTTGCAATCTACACTATCCCTACTAACATTATACATTTGAATATAATTATGCTTGTAACGCTTTGACGCAAAAACTACTTAACCGATCATCATTAAACTTTGTACACATATTCTTGAAGGTATTAGTGGTAACATAAGCTACTTTTTATCCCGGAAACGTGAGTGGAGTCGCGATGAAAAGCTAGTAATATGATTAAGAGGAAAGATTCGTATTTTTGTATGTAACAAATAAACTTAAAAACTACTGGACCGATTTCAAAAATTCTTTTGCCGTTAGAAAGCTACATTAACACTGAGTAATATAGGCTACTTTTTATCCCGGAAAAAGCAGATCACGCAGACGGAGCCGCAAGGAAAAGCTAGTATGTGAATAAAATTTAACCACTAATTAACGTATAATATAGATTTGTTTAATTACGCCTGTAATCCCCGAAGGGGTAGTCAAAGGTCTTACCAGTACACATTTCGCCGAGCTTATTTCCGTCCCATGGTGTGATGGCAAGCCTATCTCCATTCAGTGCACAATTCTAGACTCCTGGCTGATTCTGAGCATTTTGTGATGGAAAAACCCAATATCACTTTTGCCTGACCCGGGAATCGAACCCTAGACCCCAGCAGACAACAGTCGTACCGCGTATGCAATACAACTAAGCCATCGAAGCAGTTACTGTAAATCAACACGTACCCGTAAAATTGCGTACAAACAAAGGTGCCGCTGCGTGACGCGTCAGACTTTTGTCTCGGTCGCGCTCCTCATAACGTACTATTAAGACAGCTCGGTTCAAAACACCGTATACCATTTTTCATTCAATTTCAATTCGAATAACCGATCTTTCCCATCAAAATTAATACGATCAAGTGTCGTACTCAAACCGCAAGATTCAACCAAATAGCTCTCCAAAACAAATCATTCCCAATTCTACGCAAAATGTTATTTCAATATAATGAATCGAACAGTCGGTATGTTTAACCTATTCAATTCGATAGGAACACCACGGCAACCATAAATTCAAATTAATTCATAATATAATCTGTAGGTTCGGTCTCCGCAACCTCTAAAGGGTTTCACACCCTTTGATGGTTGAAAACAAAGCTTTTAATCAGATTTTCCATCGCCTGCCAAGGATGTCTTGGGCATAGTTTTTAAAACATTGCATATGTACAAAGTATTTAGTATTCGTAACTGTAGTACTGTATTTAGTATTAGTAGTACATTTTACTGTCTGTATAATACATACATTTTTTTCAAGAAATCCTCTAATGGTAGTGAAAACAGCGATAAAAAATTACGAAGTCGTAGATTTTAATATCCGATTTCATACTCTCAAGAATGGAGGATTTAAATTTACATACGGATTGAATACAGAACCTCAATTTTAAGTCGGTCAAAAAGGCATATATTTGATATTGCATCTAACTCCCTGTGGTTAAATCAGGAACACCCCGGTTTCACAGCTAGTATTCTTGCTAAGCCGGCAAGAAGTAATCCCTGATTTCACCTTCCCAACAACTTCTTAATCCGCAGCATACCTGACAAAAATGTTAAAAACCCCAAAACGTGAAGCGAAAATAAATTCGCATCCAAATTTGAAATAATTTCGCCAAGCTCGACAAGCGGGTTCATTTCCGTAGAACCGTCAAAAATGAGCAAAAATATCTTGAAATTTGGCAACGGGCAAAGAATTCCACATTTAGTTGAGTGTGGGTCGATAAAAATAATCGCATTAAAAGTCGTCTCCACATGTGATTTTTAGCCGCATCGAGATCCGTGACTGTGACAAACACGTGTGACGAATTATTAAAAGTGGACAGTCAAATGTTACGGCCTAATGTCATGGAGCGATATTTTTATCCGACAACTAGTGGGAGTCAGTTTAGTGCGAGCACTTTGCTGGTGGGAGGATACTTGTATCCGACCGGATAGCGACCACTGTACACTGGTGCTAAAACCTGCCATAGTGGCACACCTTGTGTGGGTCGCGTTCCAGGGTCAGTCAGTGTATATCCGGTTCTCCCCAGGGGGCTTTCCCCCTGATCCTAACCCTTTTCCCATCCCTTTTTCCTTCCCCTCCCCCTTGTCCCTTTGGCAGGCCAGCATAATCTTGCCGACCTACGATGGACACATTGTTTATCGTTGGTCGACACTATTCTTGGATTGCGCTATACTTACCATCAGGTGTAGCGTAGTCACTTTGCCGAGCCAGGATTAAAAAAAAAAAAAACTAGTGGCAAAGTGCATGCACTACACCTGATGGTAAGCGCAGTGCAGTCCAAAAACCAGCGACCACCGACAAATAATGAGTTTATCGGTGATCGCCGCAATCATGCCGGCCTGTATAAATTCTTCATCACACCCCGAAGAGGGAAGAAGCAAATCAAGAGGCTTGCAACAGGACAAGTGGATGACCGATGCAGGCACGGGCATCCTTGTATGTACCACTATAACCGCCCTAACCAACCATCAAGTTGTGTCGCAAGCCCCTCGGGAGAACCAGATATACTGATCCTGGAACGCAGGGTGTATGGGTCACTATGACAGGTTTTAACACCATGTATTTGTATAACTATATACCTTATAACGTGAGTAGCCGTTTTCAAAACGCTTTATACGTAATAACGCTCTCCTAATAAAGCGACAGCTATCGAAAAACTGGCACTAGGGTCATTAATACTTGTCAGGTTTTGGTATAATAGTGTCCATAATTTATGAGAAAACCTTTCATGGCACAAGGGCTGAAGTTTGGTATTTCCTCCAAATCTATTATCAAGGTGACCCTGTAAAACCCCAGAGACTCAAAAGATTCTTTTTATCCCGGATAAAAAATCTGGCTGCCATTGTCGACCATCATTCACAGTTATATGCATTCCGAAGACGCTATTTTACGGTTGGCTCGGTCGTTACGCGCCGGGGATGCGGGGTTGTCTTCAAAGAAATCGAAAAAAAATGTCAAGTCATACTTTTTATGTTGGTAAATATTTACTCTCCACTTGGCCTTAAGTGCTTTCGGTAAATAGGAAGGATCCACTCTTTAGATTATATACACTCAGCTCAGCAGGTCTGTTTTTAAGTGTACATACATATTCAATAGGCTTTCTTTGGGTTTACGACATTGCTTCATAGGTCTAGTTTGGTGTAAGGCGTTAAGTTAAGTAATTGACTAACAAACATCCAAAATTTCACATTTATAATAGTAGTAAGATAATTTAAAATTTTCACAAGTATAAAAATATGTTCAATTCATTACACTTCCTCGTAATGTTCAGAATTGCATTTTATCAGATAATTTTAACGAATTCATAAAAAATAATCTTGTGGTTATTGTAGGACTTTTGGTAGGAAGTGTATAGGTGAAGCTTGAGTGTAGGTAGAAATTATAGAAGTAAAGTCCACAAGTAAAGAGTTTATTAGCACCAGTTATATAGACACAAGAGTAGGATATACACAAGAAGACAGAAGGAGAAAATAAAGAAAGAGTCTAGAGAGAAGCGAAAGCAAATTACAAATCGGTTTATAACAATGTACGTAAGCGCCAGCGAGTTACGAGTTCGCGTCGCATGCGTCAGCTGACTGACTACCTGCGGCCGGCCGGGGTCGTAGTGATAGGCGGAGCTTGTGCGCCTCGCTCCGACCGGTTACGTGACGTAGACCTTTGTTTGCCGATCACTATATAAAGCGATTGCTGTACGTTTGTACATTTAAATTATTTTTAATTGTAATGTAATTATTTTTTTATGTAACTTAATTTATTAATTTTACAATAATATTGCGGCTAATACCGCCACATCACCCCCCCCTTGAGACCGTCCTACGGGCGATAATAGTTTGGTAGGCGTACAGATCGACCTGACCTGGTTCTCGTAATACACTGTTTCTCGGCTTCAAGGTCACTGGGAGTCTGTAGTGGTTGGGATGTGTGATTTTGTGGCGTATTTGGTGTATGTTTGTTTGTGTGTGTGTCTCTGTGTGTGTTGGTTGTGTGTGGGTCATGCAGTATATAAGCCGGCTTAACGCGGTCTATGGATACTGTGACCGACTTACCATTCAGGAGAATAGTGATCACCTTATCGCTTCTCTTGAGTACCTGATGGGGACCAGTATAAGCAGGTTGGAGGCTACCACGATTGATTTCCTCCCTAAGAAAGACATGCGATGCCATCGCTAGATCTTTAAACACAAAGACACTACGGTTCCCGTGACGTGATACTGGCGTCGGCCGGATTTTACTCGCAAAAGACCGAATCCTAGATAAATAATCCGTCACGTCACTGAAGTTGTCAGGTGGGGAGTTGAAGAATTCTCCCGGTAACCTAAGTGGCTCGCCGTAAACGAGCTCTGCTGAAGAAGCTTGCAGGTCTTCTTTATACGCCGACCGGATACCTAGAAGGACCAGTGGGAGAGATTCCACCCAATGGTCATTGCCATGGCAAGTTATAGCAGTTTTCAACTGCCTATGGAACCTCTCCACTAACCCATTGCATGCAGGATGATATGCTGTTGTTCGCCTATGCCGGAAACCAACCAGGTCTGACAGGCGTTTAAACAGCACAGACTCAAACTGCATGCCACGGTCAGTGACAATATTTGTAGGGCATCCGAAGCGGGCTATCCACCCAGTTACCAACGCATTGGCTACGGTCTCGGCTGTAATGTCGCGTAGTGGCATTGCCTCAGGCCAACGAGTAAATCTATCGACGGCAGTGAGGCAATACCTATATCCGTGAGACAATGGTAATGGACCGACTAGGTCTATGTGGATGTGCGCGAACCTTGACCCTGGCAATTTAAAAGTGCCAACTGGGGACGATACGTGGCGAGATATTTTGGCTCTTTGACAAGCCAGACAAGCTTGCGCCCACGTTTTGCAGTCCTTCCTTATGCCTGGCCAAACAAACCTCTCAGCCACAAGTTTGGCTGACGCTTTGGCTCCTGGATGACTAAGGGAATGCAGGCTCTTGAAAACGCTATGGCGCAACTCCTGTGGGACATATGGTCGGGGAGTGCTGGTGCTTACATCACAAAACAGTTCAGCATCCAAACCCGGTACCTTAACTTTCTCCAGACGTAAGGATGTGCTGCTATCCAGTAACTGCCTCAACTCGGCATCCGAGTGCTGCAGTGTTGCCAAGCACTTTAAGTCCACTGGTTGGGCAACTTCGTCTATTCTGGATAGGGTATCTGCAACCACGTTATCCTTACCGGATATGTGTCTGATATCCGTGGTAAATTGGGATATGAAGTCAAGGTGCCTGAACTGTCTCGGTGAGCAGTTCTCCTTGCGGGAGTGAAAGGCGTAACACAATGGCTTGTGGTCTGTGTACACCACAAAGTCTCTAGCCTCAACCATATGCCTGAAGTGCTTAATAGCTTCGTAAATCGCCAGCAGTTCCCTGTCATAGGGCGAATATTTTTGCTGGGAAGGACTAAGCTTCTTGGAGAAGAACGCAAGTGGTTGCCAAGCGTTATCATCTCCCAATTGTTGCAACGCTGCACCTATTGCCGTATCGGAAGCGTCCGTGACCAGGCCCAATTTAAATTGGCTGTTGGGATGAGCCAACAAAGCAGCCTTACATAGGCCCTCTTTGCTGGCTTCAAAAGCCTCCTGTTCAACCTCAGTGAACGTGACGGGTTGGGAACCTTTCACGGTACCCTGCAGTAACGCATTTAGGGGAGATTGGTGTTGGGCAGCGTTTGGGATAAATCTGCGGTAGAAATTGATCATACCTAAATATCTCCTCAGCTCTCTTGCGGTCTTCGGGACAGGAAAGTTTTGGATGGCCTCAACCTTGGATGGGAGCGGTGTGGTACCTTCAGCGGTAATATGGTACCCTAAAAACTTTACCTCCGATACACCGAAAATACATTTTGAGGTATTTATCACCATTCCGTACTCCTTTAGTCTCGTGAAGACTTCTCGCAGGTGACGCTTGTGGGTCTCCTCGTCACTAGAGAAAACTAAAAAATCGTCTAGGTACGCGTAACAAAAATCCAGCCCACGCAGCATCTCGTCTACAAACCGTTGGAAGGTTTGTGCAGCATTCCGAAGTCCAAAAGTCATAAATGGAAATTCATAGAGTCCGAATGGTGTTGCTATTGCGGACTTCGGAATGTCTGCGGGATTCAGAGGGATCTGATTATAGGCCTTTACGAGGTCTATGGTGGAAAATATCCTACACCCAGAAAGACTATAGGCGAAGTCATGTATGTGGCGGATAGGATACTTGTCCGGAATGGTCCGTGCATTAAGCATCCTATAGTCACCACATGGACGCCATCCGCTGTCTTTCTTAGGGGCTAAATGCAGTGGAGAAGACCAAGGTGAGTCGGAAGGTCTGGCAATGCCAATTTGCAGCATTGTAGCAAACTCTTCCTTGGCGATCTTCAATTTATCTGGAGCCAGTCTACGTGGAGTACATGTTACTGGGGGACCCGGTGTAGTGCGAATGTAATGTAAGGTATTATGTTTGGGCGAGTGATGTGTGCCAGATGGGCGAGTGATGTCGGGAAATGCCTTAAGTATGTCGTGATATACAGACTCACCAGTAATTACCTTTACCGAAGAAACAGTGTCAGGTGAGCACGCAGGCGAAGCCACTGCAACAAGACTAGTCGTGTTATCGATTAGTCGTTGGTTACGACAATCTACAATTAGGTTAAAATGGCATAAAAAATCAACACCTATTATCGCTCTCGTAACGTCTGCAATAATAAATCTCCAGACAAAGTCACGACGCAACCCTAAGTTTAAATTAAAATTGATATACCCGTAAGTTTTTATTCTGCTGCCGTTAGCGGCGCACAGATCAAAATCGGTTTCCGGGAGGCGTCGTGCCTTAATTCTGGAGACTGGGAAAACACATAAATCACTCCCCGTATCGACTAGAAATTGCACTTTCGATCTAGAGTCCGTAACAAACAGGCGACCAGTACCAGGGCAATCGTTCGTCGCCATTATCGACCGCCCGGCGCGTTTCCCGCGAAGTCGCACGGTTTGATGCACCGTCTGGCCTTATCGCCGAACTTCTGATGGTACCAACATTGGGGGTACCTTCGATAGTTGGACTGCGACCTAGTCCTGGAACGTGGACGACGACTCTGCGAACGCTCCCTATGCGTCGGACGGGATCTTCGGACTTCTGCAGCCAGCATACGGACCTGTTCCGTCAGCATCGCGATTTTATGGTCCATGACTGCTACGTCGTTGTTGCCGGACGGTACCTTACTGGACGTCGATGCAACTTGCACGCTGGGGGTAACCACGTCATGAATTCGGTCTGCCAAGTCTGCCAACTCCTCCAGTGACGCCTTCGGTTGAGACGCGATTATGGATTGGGTAGTTTGTGGCAGGCGGCTCATCCATATCGACCTGAGGAAGTCATCAGGTACTCCTGGTCCTGCAAGGTTTTGCAGGTGACGGGCGAACTGCGAAGGCTTCCTATCCCCGAGTTCCTCGTGGCTAAGAAGCTGTTTGATCTTCTTGTCTCGGGAATCCGACAACCGTCTGATTAGCTCTGCCTTGAGCTTGTCGTATTTGCCAGTAGCTGGTGGCATTGAAATGACGTCCTCGATCTCCACGGCATATTGCGAATCCAACTGGCTGATGGTGTGATAATATTTTGTCGTATCACTGGTGATGTTGGATAACGCGAACTGTGCTTCCAGCTGGGCGAACCACAGTGCCGGTTTCTCGGGGTAGAATGGGGGTACTCGTATACCCACGCGGCATGACTCCGCACAATTGCTGGCACAATCTTGCTTACTTTCGCTAGTCATCGCTGCGACTCTTCTTGCCGAACTGCTCGGGGTCACCACTTTGTAGGACTTTTGGTAGGAAGTGTATAGATGAAGCTTGAGTGTAGGTAGAAATTATAGAAGTAAAGTCCACAAGTAAAGAGTTTATTAGCACCAGTTATATAGACACAAGAGTAGGATATACACAAGAAGACAGAAGGAGAAAATAAAGAAAGAGTCTAGAGAGAAGCGAAAGCAAATTACAAATCGGTTTATAACAATGTACGTAAGCGCCAGCGAGTTACGAGTTCGCGTCGCATGCGTCAGCTGACTGACTACCTGCGGCCGGCCGGGGTCGTAGTGATAGGCGGAGCTTGTGCGCCTCGCTCCGACCGGTTACGTGACGTAGACCTTTGTTTGCCGATCACTATATAAAGCGATTGCTGTACGTTTGTACATTTAAATTATTTTTAATTGTAATGTAATTATTTTTTTATGTAACTTAATTTATTAATTTTACAATAATATTGCGGCTAATACCGCCACAGTTATTGTAAAATATTTGTGTGATTTTCGTGATCTAGCTGGTGGGAAGGTACAACTGGCTGGCGGTGGCGGAGGCTGGTGGGAGGAACATTGTACCTGACTGTATATCGAACACCGTACACCTGGTTATAAATCATAGTGGTTCCTTCTGGCGAGACGCATTTCAGAGCTAGCCAGTGTATGTCCACAAATTGCAGGGCAGTAATTCTGCCGACTGTCGAGGGGCGCAATGTATCTCGACATTATGTTTGGACTGCATTGTACTTATCATCGACTGCAATGTCATCACCGTATTATTAAACTCCATATTCACTTACTTATTAATCGTTTCCCAAAGACCATCTTGAAATATAATCAACTGCTTAGAATATCACACGACGGTGTCAAATTCTAAATAATTCATAAGGAATCTGCATCAAACACCGTCCATGTGAATAATGCATTAGAATTTTGAACACCACGTATGACGTAGCCACTAGTCATTAGGTATGAGGAACTCAGAGATTCCATGAGAAGTGTACCAGATCATGTACTTGAGCTGCAAACTGGCTTACAGATGATCTGGTTTACAGATTAACTCAATTTATGCAGCTGACATTATTTTGAACGTACTACATGTTAGGTAGGTTCCAACGTATGTCGTCTGGGTTGGTACTACCAATTTATCTATTTCTGTAGCCAAGTAGCAGTGCGTAAGTACTGTTGTGTTTCGATATGAAGGACATTGAAACCAGTAATTACTAGGCATTATGCGACTTAACATCTTATGTCTCCAGCTGACGAGCGCAGTCAAGTCTCATGTTACGTAATTCAAAGTTCTGTGTTGTGCTGCTTCTGTTTATGGACAGGCGCTTCGCTTACAATCAGGAGGCCAACCTGTTTGTCTCATCATTCAAGTTAATAAAAAATAATTGAATGACGAGACGAGTAGGTCGTTCGCCTGCCCATAAACAATAACAAAACTATACATTTGAAATACTAGATGGTACAACACTGTGGTCGATGACATGAAACAAAATATCTTAAATCTCATTATGCCGAGTAATGAGAATTCACGTCTTATGAGGCCTGAGTATAATGTCCTTCGTTTGAACATAACGATGACTACACACTGCTGTAAGCACTTTTTCAATTGCCTTCTGTATCAACACATAGTAATACAGTTTCGTTCTCAATTGTACCAGTGATGGGTTGGTAGACTTCATGTACATTCGAAATACTCATCTTAGGTGTGTAGGTTTCCTCACGATGTTGCCCTTTACCGTTAAAGGGAATGGTAATACACACGTAAAGAGCGGCGAAAATTCAGAGGTATTTGCTGCCAACGAACCTTTCTGTATATGTCTGAAGAGTGGAAGGGCTACTTCCACTCTTCGCTAGGTTACCGCTGCTATGTAGTTATGTATTAATAATTCCACCCAACAGTCACACACATGATTCTAACCCCACACTGGGCTAACTTGTATGGCGGGTATTAAGAATTACTAGGCACTTACAACAAACAGACCATGAATTAATATTTGTGGATCACCGAATCAAACCGATTCAAATATGCACACACCACTGGTCGTAACTCGTTGCTAAATCATGACAAGATGGCGTGTGTTGGCTCAATAAATTTTAATATCCGAATGGCAAGGAATAAAACTAGCATTTCAAACTCGACGTCGATAAATGCAGAGCTCAAGGCATTTGAATTAATTTAACAGCATTGATGCGACCACACTTTGGCTTAGTTGATAACGTGCACCAAAGACATTGTTTTAGGTCTTTGTTGGGAATTTATTTCTTGGTAGCGTTAATCGTCGATCTAGTATTTCATAACTTGACTCTCAAAATTGATGGTCTTGGCGCTATAGATAGTTTTGTCAATGAATAAGAAGAAGAAAGAAAACCAGTTAGTGTGAACACCAGCAAATCGAGCGTTGTCTATCACTTATAAATGAACTTTACGTGTAACTTTAAAACATGTCTTTATAGACATTTTAATTTGCAAATGAATCTATAGTATAAGATCCCGGGGAACATTGACCTTCACCCATCTGTTTACCGGATGAAAATAATATTTTAGGGTATAAAATGTGTTGCTGATCACATACCGATAGGGTTGCCTAAAAGAATATAGTCAAGGATATGAAGGATAAATGCGTGCACCTGATGCACTACGCACGTTTTTCGGCACCTGCACAGAATGTGCAGTGCGGCTCGACGGAACAATCCTTGACTCTATTTACATGTATCACATGCTCATTTGACCGCAGCAGGGTAGTAGGTACTGGTTTATCTGACAGCGGAATCACAGCATAGACCTTAATTCAGAAACATTACCCGCACTGCATCGGGACGCGCCCTGTCTTGATCACTTTTGCTTTTGACAAACGCCCGAACCATGCGCAAAAACCAACTGGTAATATTTTCAGATTTTAAATGCCTATGTAATGATACCATAGCATTTCCGATTAACGACTGGCTGGTGTAATTGAGACAATTGATAAAACATTAATCACTCGCAGTTAACCTTGCGTGTTTATTATCGTCTCGATTTTTATTATTCTGGATAAAACATGTATTACGTCATGACTAGATTTTAGCTATAATGACTATTTGGTGTATTGGTATAATATTGTATTACTAGTTTCACTGATAATAGTCTCACAAACAGTAAAGTTGCGATTATCTATATTAAAAAATGAATGTTTCTATTGTTTATCCTCTATGCTTGTTATTCATCAGTGCAGGTATGTATGAAAAATAATAAAAAAGAACTGAAACAAATCCTAACTATTGTAATAGGTTGATAATCTAATGTGCCTACTTAGAAAGAAAAAAGCAATTGCATTGCATGCCGAACGCATTTCGTATTCATATGAAATGTATTTAAATAAGATGTAAACAGTCTGCGGTTTTAAAACTCAGTTCCTTATCGGCTGAACTTTGTACGGAGCACAGTGTGAGTTCTTTATTGTCCAAAAATGACCACATCCGACGTGGGACGATACAAAGGAACGGTGTCTACACAGATTAGTATACGATTTATGTAGGAATATTAACTCGACACCATAGATATAATAAAAAAGGAAGATGCGTTACGTTCAAGCAAACGCTTACTATAATACGGTCTTAATACAACTACATGCAAACCCGCTCACTACTACATAAATAATTATTTGCGTGCAATACAATGAAAAGGGAGAAAGAAATACGGCAAAAAAGAGAGTGTGACAGAGACAAGCCTATGCATCACATTCAATTTGAAACAAAAGATTCGGTCATCGCTGGCCGATCACGATCGTTCGGGTGCCGGGGTAGTGTCAACCAATTATTAAATAATTCCGTCTTTTAATTTGAGAAATAAAAATACAAATAAGGTAAAAAGAAATATATTGTTACAATTAAATTGTATAATTTACGATTAAGTATTTGATTCAAACACTTGTCAAATGAACACGAAGGCATTGTGATCGAAATCCACTATTTTAATTGTAAGAGACGACACGTCCGCACGGTAAACTATTGTCGCATACACTGGTGAGAAGTGTGTCCATTGGACCTGGTTTGGCCGTCCTATGCGCTGTGAGCCGGTAACGTATCTTCCTTTTTTACTTATATCTATGCTCGACACTGACACAATGGAATAATCAGCAGAGATGAGGGTTCAAGGGTTTGTAACTGGCAGAAAAGTGTGGGATGTTCAAATATTTGTTTAAGATATTGTTGGAGCCTCAGAGGAGTTTGTTTCATTTGGAGTTATTGCTATTCAATTCAATTTTGGGGTATTAATTGGGAACAAGCAAAAAAAGACGGATAGATACACAAAGACCTTCGCCTAAAAATAGCTGTTATTAAACGATGGATCTCAAAAGTTCTTAAAATTGATAATAAATAAATAAGCCCAACAGTCACACATAGTCTTAACCCGACACTAGGTTAATCTGTATCATGGGTATCAGACACTACGAGGGACTGGCAGTCCCACAACACCCAGACCCGATACAAATATTTTGTAAAATGTCATCCCACCACCATCCCTAAAACCATATTTTTGTTAACTAAAAAAACCTATTGCCTCTCGAAACGATACCCTTAACACGTTCATAACGGAGTGCGTATAGTCCCTGCTGTATTATTACAGTTGTATTTATTGCGTCCTCCGAGGGTAGCCGAGGGTGCCTGAGAGTGCCCAAGAGCACTCAATTTAACTCGGGCTGACGCAGTCATTGGAGAATCCACTTGTACTGGTATTTCATGAGACTCTTTTAATTGCGGTGTATTGTTTGTAATTCTTGCTTTTGCCTTTTTGTAATTTCATTTTGCTGTTTTTGTTTTGATAAGTGGACTGTGATGATTTTTATAGCAAAAGGCCAGCAAAATATCAAGTGTGTCTGCCATCTGATTTTTTTTTATTGCCTCGATAGTCAAACGAGCAAGGGCCGCTTGCCCGCTTACCTGATGGTAAGTGGTTACCGCCGCTCATGGACATCGGTAATGTAAGGGGCACGGCCAAGCTGCTGCCTACCTGCCTATTTCATCATCGTCATCATCAGCCACAGGACGTCCACTGCTGAACATAAGCCTCCCACAAAGATTTCCAGACCAACCTGTTGGAAGCGGCCTGCATCCAGCGACTTCCTGCGACCTTTATCAGGTCGTCTGTTCACCTTGTAGGCGGACGTCCAACGCTGCGCTTGCCAGTACGTTAACTATTTACCTGATGCTAAATAATCGTTACTGCGTAGAGACACTCATAATGAGGATATTTGAGGAAAGAAAAGGGGAATGAAGATTACACATTGCTGCTGGTGGTAAAAATTGACCAACCGGTGGTACTTATCCCGATGGCCTCTCGCATACCAGGGACTTAACACCATGAAAAAAATGACGGCATTACATAAATGAAGCCATTACTCGAAACAGAATAATAAACAAGTAATAAGAGTAGTGCTAGTGTAGAGAAATAAACCAATCTATCTAAATATCTCTGAACTTCTGCAATCCTTTCACGGCTTAGTGATTCCTTAAATTGGAATAAATATCCTGGACTATTGGAGGTACTTTTTACATCGCACGGGAACTCATTTTTTAAAGCAAGTCGATAAACTTTGTTACGGGAGTTCAGTCACGAATAATGATAGGTAATTCGCGATAAGCCTCTGAAGACATGACGCAAAAACGTTCTTAAACTACTTAACGTAACAAGGTGGTAGGTCCCCCGTACGCGAGAGGCCGTCTGGGTTGGTACCACCGCTTTCTCTATTTCTGCCGTCAAGCAACAGTGTGTAAGCACTGTTGTGTTTCGGTTTGAAGGACATTGAAGCTAGTGAAATTTCTGGGCATTATGAGACTTAACATCTTATGTCTCGGGGTGACGAGCGCATTTCAGTGCCATGCAGTGCTTTGTAATTCAAAGTTCTGTCTGGTGTTGCTTTTGTTTATGGGCAGGCGTGGCGCTTATCCACAGGCGAGCGCCTTACTCGTGTAGTCATTCAATCAAATAAAAAAAAATAACCTAACGCCTACTATAGGAACAGTTATAAAAAAATATATACTTTCTGAATTGATAATTACCGTTATTTATATGTACTCAAAATATAAATATGCAACTAGGAAGCTCTACGTCTGTGCGAGGTAGCACAGTACAAAATTAAGTGAGTTAATATTTCATTAATATTTCTCTTTTATACACCTGTTTTAAAGACTGGGTTGCCAGTATAAACAACAATACACAGAGATTGATTTTTGTATCTTAAAATAAAATAATATCCCAACACCTACCAATAAATTTTAATGCGTTTTTCCTTACTTACATAGGACTCCGATGTTTCATTATAGTATAAAATCTACCCCTAGAATCATTAAATTATATATTAATACTAGATGACCCGGTGAACTTCGTATCACCTACATAATATATTTGTGTAAAATGTGGTCAAAACTTAATACAAATGTTTTATTTACATTAAATGCAATTAAGTGAGGTACTGCGCCATTGCACGTGAGGTAGCCCGTCGCACATTTAATTGACTTCGACGACCTAAGTCAGGTCGTCTCCCACCTCCCTCCGGTTGGACAGTCCTGTCCCCGTCCCGTCCCCGTCCTGTCCCCGTCCTGTCCGCGTCCTGTCCGCGTCCCGTCCCCGTCCTTTCCCCGTCCCGTCCCGTCCCCGTCCCGTCCCCGTCCTGTCCGCGTCCCGTCCCCGTCCTTTCCCCGTCCCGTCCCGTCCCCGTCCTGTCCCCGTCCTGTCCGCGTCCTGTCCGCGTCCCGTCCCCCTCCTTTCCCCGTCCCGTCCCGTCCCCGTCCCGTCCCCGTCCTGTCCCCGTCCCGTCCCCGTCCTGTCCCCGTCCTGTCCGCGTCCTGTCCGCGTCCCGTCCCCCTCCTTTCCCCGTCCCGTCCCGTCCCCGTCCCGTCCCCGTCCTGTCCCCGTCTTGTCCTGTCCCTGTCCTGTCCTGTCTCACTGTCCTGTCTCACTGTCCTGTCTCTCTGTCCTGTCTCACTGTCCTGTCTCACTTTCCTGTCTCACTGTCCTGTGTCACTATCCTGTCTCACTGGCCTGTCTCACTGTCCTGTCTCACTGTCCTGTCTCAATGTCCTGTCTCACTGTCCTGTCTCACTGTCCGGTCTCACTGTCCTGTCTCACTGTCCTCTCACTGTCCTGTCTCACTGTCCTGTCTCACTGTCCTGTCTCACTGTCCTGTCTCACTGTCCTGTCTCACTGTCCTGTCTCACTGTCCTGTCTCACTGTCCTGTCTCACTGTCCTGTCTCACTGTCCTGTCTCACTGTCCTGTCTCACTGTCCTGTCTCACTGTCCTGTCTCACTGTCCTGTCTCACTGTCCTGTCTCACTGTCCTGTCTCACTGTCCTGTCTCACTGTCCTGTCTCACTGTCCTGTCTCACTGTCCTGTCTCACTGTCCTGTCTCACTGTCCTGTCTCACTGTCCTGTCTCACTGTCCTGTCTCACTGTCCTGTCTCACTGTCCTGTCTCACTGTCCTGTCTCACTGTCCTGTCTCACTGTCCTGTCTCACTGTCCTGTCTCACTGTCCTGTCTCACTGTCCTGTCTCACTGTCCTGTCTCACTGTCCTGTCTCACTGTCCTGTCTCACTGTCCTGTCTCACTTTCCTGTCTCACTGTCCTGTCTCTCTGTCATGTCTCTCTGTCCTGTTTCACTGTCCTGTCTCACTGTCCTGTCTCACTGTCCTGTCTCACTTTCCTGTCTCACTGTCCTGTCTCACTGTCCTGTCCCTGTCCTATCCCTGTCCTGTCTAGACGCTATACGACCCGTCATCACGGCAAGCTTCGCAACGACAACTCAACAACTACTAATAAATTAAAAATTAATAAAAAAAACATTGTCCAGCGGACAAAATTGTGAATCTAAACCATTCTCAGATCCCCTTGAACACACACAAAAAATTTCATCAAAATCGGTCCAGTCGTTTAAGAGAAGTTCAGGAACATACACACTCACAGAAGAATTATATATATAAAGATATTGACTATAAAAGGTGGATAATAACTCAGACCCTCTAATCAAAACAGCATCACAGACCGAAGACTTAAAAATACACAAAGGAATACTTAAGTAATTGAATTCGAATTCCAATGGAATCTTATATTAGCATTAAAAACGCTGAAGTCACGATAAAAATTAACTGGAGAACACTCTGAGTAAACAGTTCTGATAAATCAAATTTATTGTATCCCAGACGAAGCCACGTTGAATTTTAAGTAGATATTTAGGTAAGGTAATCTTACCTATATAAACAAAAAAGAGTTCGTTATTTTTTGCAAGAATCATCATTAATAGCAAGATTAAACATTTAGATAAGATAAGATAATGTTTACGATATTATGGTTTAATAAAAGTTAATGTATACAAGAACCACGGCTTAAGGTTGAGTTCGAATGACCGCGTCAAGCGGCTAACGCGAGCGTTTTTGTCGTTGGCACCTTACTCAATACAGTAAGTAACCATAGTTTAAGTTTTTGTAAGTTATTCGATAGCTGACACGTAACAAAAATGAGTGGTAGAGCAGTAAGTGAATGGGCTGGCTGGACCGGGGCGTGCACAGTAAACCGACGCAAAGTAGCGGCTTGCTGCAGCGTTTCGTAGGGTGAGTGAGATATCCGGAGGCCCAAACCCGCCTACCCCTTTATTAAAAAAAAAAAACAACTTCAAAATGCTCTACTGTAAAGTTCACGTATTGACCCGTTAGTATTCTTGACTTTCCATTGTCGACATAATATATTTTGTCGAACTGATAAATTATTGACTGAGGAACAGAAGCGACACCATGATTCCTGGTGGTAAGATATTCATATCCGCCTGGATAGCGACCACCGTACACATGGTGTTAAAATCTACCATAGTGACCTACACACCTTGTGGGGCTCGCGTTCCAGAATCAGCCAGTGTATATTCGGTCCTCCCGAGGGGCTTATGACATGATGCATAGGTCATCGGCCTATCCTGTTGCCCCTCGATTTGCTTCACCTCTCTTCGGAGAGTAAAGAAGCATTTATAAAAGCAGATATGATTCTGGTAACCACTGATAAACTCATTGTTCGCTCAGTGCTCGTTGGTCTTTTGAACTGCACTGCGCTTACCATCAGGTGTAGTGCAGTCACTTTGCCATGCTCGGATAAAAAAATAAGCCTCCGCCATCTATCTACCTGTTCGTTTGTCTTTCTGTCTGTTCTAAATTTGATGGGCTCTTCACTGAATAAAAACAATAGCTACGATCTCGTATGCGCGACTGGTGAATGACTTCAACCATTACAACTTAAAATCTACCTTAAAAAATATCTAAAATGGGGGATAATGTGTTATTATCGTACGCAGATCACTTTGTTGTAGTAACGACGTAAGTAAAAAAAGTAATCTTGTTACAGTAATTTAGGCTTAGATCAATATCTAAGATTGTAGAGGAGTAGACTGGATTATTACTTTGTGAACCGATCAACAAGATTTTACTTAAATCCTTAGGGCATTGCCCCACTGTCACCACCTATTAAACTTTACTATATTTAATACTAGCTTTTCCTCGCGGCTCCGCCCGCGTGATCTACCCTGTCTCTATACCAATTTTCAACAAAATCCGTTTAGAATTTTCGGTGTGATTGATGAATATCAAGATTCCTGTTTTATCCCAAGGGAGCATTTAATCGGGATAAAAAGTATCCTATCACCCAAGTCAGCTCATACCCTGTCTGTACACTAAATTTCATCAAAATCCGTTCAGTAGTTTCAGCGTGATTGACGGACAAACATCCAAACAAACAAACTTTCACATTTATAATATTAGTGTGATTATAAGCAATATGATAAGCAGCGATAGCTTAACGGGGAGTGGTATGGATTGTCAAGACGAAAGTCGCAGGTTCGAAACCAGCCCCAAGAGCAAGCACCTCTGACTTTTTTTGATTGAATGACGAGACGAGCAAGGCGCTCGCCTGATGGTAAGAGCTACGTCTGCCTATAAATCAGCAACACCACACAGAAATTTGAATTACAATAGCACTGGATGAACTAGTGGCAGAAATAGACAAAGCGGTAGTACCAATCCAGACGGCCTCTGGGGTTATTTATTAACCTTCGCAACATCGCCTCTAATATTATTATAATCCTATTCATGAAATGATTAAACGAACCGTAAAATGAAATGCCAAAACCGATTGCATGGAATTTAAATTTGCCTAACTACACCCACAGAATATGCTTTAACGAAATAATTCATATTGGATTAACATAAACAAATTAATCTAATCATAAAACGTATTCATAATGCGTATTATACGTTCACGGATAATATGAATTAGAAAGTTTATTTGTGACAAGCAAACTTTATAATAATATTTGGTTATTAGGGCTATAGAGTATCATATAAAATAACGTAATATTTAACCAAGCCTAAATCTCCAGAAGCATAGACATAGAAATAAGTCCAACTACAGTTGAGCCGTCAGTTACAGACGAGTGGTAGAGCCGCGCTGTAGACAGTTTTGTCTACATCATGAATGGGCTGGCTCGACCGGGTCGTTACCACTGTCTCACAGAAAACCGACGTAAAGTAGCGGCTTGCTCCTGCGTTTCGTACGGTGAGTGAGATATCCGG
This sequence comes from Amorpha juglandis, assembly GCA_949126905.1. Lineage (NCBI taxonomy): Eukaryota > Metazoa > Arthropoda > Insecta > Lepidoptera > Sphingidae > Amorpha > Amorpha juglandis. The sequence goes on along the minus strand of OX421375.1, from coordinate 382,165 downwards.
AAGCCCAAATCCCTTCCCCTTCCCAATCCTTAATTATTCCTTTCCTTTAAGGTCGGCAACGCGCCCATGATTCTTATGGTGGTGAGCGTACATGGGTGGTGGACATCACTTACCATCAGGTGACCCACTAGCTCGTTTGCCGGCCTATGCCATGAAAAAAAAGAAAAAAAAAAGGTCTTTTTTATTTTATTGTACAGGTATTGTTAATAGTAAGTAACAGCTCTTTACAGACTGAACTTAAATTTAGAAAAAAGAATTAGGCAGCCAATAACAACTATCCTCAATTCGCCAATGGTTTTTCCGTTTCATAATCTTAAAGGGCATGGGATGATAAATCATATGGCTATTTTAACCGCATGTCCCTCGTAGTTCCTGATACCCACGATACAGGTTAATCTAGCGTGGGGTCAGGACTATGTATGTGACTCTTGGGTGTATATAAATGTGGTTATATTCTGTAAGAATTTCAACTGGACGCCTATTGCGGTTCAAAAGATATAAAGGCGGCGTAGTTTTGGTAATAATGTTCCGTTGATACCTTTTGGAAAAAAAAAGAATCCACATATGGAAAAGTTATTCGAGAAACAAAGTGGGAGGTCCCTCGTTTCGAGGGACCGTTTGCGAGAGGACGTCTGGGTTGGTACCACCACTTTGTCTATTTCTGCTGCCAAGCAACAGTGTATAGGCACTTTTGTGTTTTGGTTTGAAGGATATTGAAGACAGTGAAATTACTGGGCATTATAAGACTTAATTTCTTATTTCTCGGGGTAACGAACGCAGTTCAGTGCCATGCAGTGTCTTGTAAATGAAAGTTCTGTGTGGTGTTATTTCTGTTTATGGGCAGGCGCTTACCATCAGACGAGCGTCTTGCTCTCTCATTATTCAATTAAATAAAAATAAAGAAATAAATACATACGTATTCAGAAACATTTTCTTTTTCTTTTAAGTCGGTTCAAATAAAAACAAACACTGATTTTCTCAAACTTATAGTTTCTTAGTTAGAGCAATAATATTAATATAGAATATATGTTGAATACCAAACAGGGGTGATAATGAATTCTCTGTAATATCTCCGGCGAACTGTTAATGGCTTCGAAGATTACATGAGGGTCATGTAAAGGGTTCGGCTTAGGGATGCTTAATTAAAACCATTAGAAGGGTAGACTAATCATCACACTCGCGCACTAAAGTGTGAGAGGTGTCTTAGCGATTGTATCGAATCAGAAGTAGGTTATGGTCGATATGAAAATAAAAAGACATTTGACAGCCTCCGTGGCGCAGCGGACGAGTAACTGGCTGTGAAGCGAGAGGCCGCGGGTTCGATCCCCGCACCGAGACAAATGTTTGTGTGATTCACAATTATTTGTGTAGGGGTCTGGGTGTTGTGATACCGAAAGTCTCTCGTAGTTCCTGATACCCACGACACAAGACTCGTATCTGACTGTGGGGTCAGGACTATGTGTGTGACTGTTAGGTGTAATAAACATATCGATGGCGATCAATAATCGAGAATCACCGGAGACCCAACAGATTGTCCCCCCCCCCCCCTCCTTGGCAATCACCATTCTTTTCAATAATACTCGGCAACGAACCCATGTTTTTGTGAGAATGTAGTTTTTTACCACACTTTTATAACATAGGCCGGCAAATGAGCAAGTGGGTTACCTAATGGTAAATGATATCCACTGCTCATGTACGCCTGCAATACTAGAAGAATCACAGGCGCGTTGCCGACCTTAAAGGGAAGGGATAATTAAGGGATTGGGAAGGGGTTTTGGCCTCCAGATATCGCACTTTGCATACAAAATACAGCAGCAAGCCACTACTTCATGTCGGTTTTCTGTGAGACAGTGTAAACGACCCGGTCGAGCCGGCCCATTCGTGCTGTCTACAGCGTGGCTCTACCACTCAGATGTTTACGTGCGTTCGAGATCGCTTACAAGCACAATTATAATTATCATTTATGATATAAAAAAAACCGACATTATCATTAGGTCATTAAGTTATCTTTATTTTGTAGGTTCTCGAACGAATCGATTGAAATATGTTTGCAGCACATAAGAATGAGAAGAATTATGTTGACATCTGCTATATTGAAATAGAACTAATTTAAACGGATTTTATCGCGGTTTTTTATTAATTTTCACACCGCCTTCGTGGTCAGTCATTCCACCCCGTGACCACGAAGGCTGGAAAGCTTTCGAAACGTCGGGACCAAAATTAAAATAAAAAACCTCGATAAAATCCATTTAAATTTGTTTTATTTATACTCAACAGCACTAGGTTTGTATCGTGGGTATCAGGAACTACAAGGGACATGCGATCAACCATACTATTCCTAGATTCAATTTATTATAAACTATATTAAACAAGATGCTCTAGCTTACAAAAATAAACGCAATACCATTGCAAAACAAAAACAACTATCCAATAAAGACGATAAAATTAGTTAATAAAGGAACGCATATTATTCCTATACCACTTTGTATGTTGAACAGAATGCACCAAACCATTACAGCCGTAATGGTGCATATTAGTATTGCAGCTTTATATTCTAAATAGGGTTTACTTGTGGCTGCCATTGCTGGCAAATCGCATGAAGTTTAATGTTATCACTATTTTAAATTGACCTCCCTTATGTATCGTTGGACGTGCTAAGGAGAGGTCACGGAGCAGAAGTCGAGATAATATCAGATACTGTACACCAATATAATAACAATATTTATTTAAACTTTATATAAAAAACATGTATAAAGGCGGACTTAATGCCAGAGGAATTCTCTAACAGTCAGCCTACGGGTGATGCTGAGACGAGACAATTATAGTCTCAAGGATCATGGCAAGAGGAAATCCGTTGTCTCTGTCTATCCCTGAGGGAAACGGGCGTGTACGTATGTATGTAATTGAAGTCTAATGCAACTAACTCGGCGCCTCGGCAATCTTAGGTTTTAATCGACTTAGCAAGTGTTTCACAAAATCCGTTTAAATGTTATCCGCCAGATAACGAATTACACAGCCAATCTAAGTATTAATTTGGTTTATACGCTTCTCTGTGGGTATTGAAAGCAACATTTTATAGTTTATTTACGGATTATCAGCACTAACCCGCGTAATTCATTATTTTAGTTTTTTGAAAATTGCAACTCTGTCCTTCGATATAAATCGGCATAAAGAGTTTTGCGACAATAATCACAATAAATAAATACACCCTACAGTCACATACATAGTCCAGACCCCACAGTAAGATACGAGTCTTGTGTCGTGGGTATCAGGAACTACGATTGACTTTCGGTCTCACAACACCTAGACCCCGAAACAAGTATTTGTGGATCACACAAACATTTGTCTCGGTGCGGGGATCGAACCCACTGCCTCTCACTTCACAGCCGGCTACTCGCCCGCTGCGCCACAGAGGCTGTCACAATGAATACATAAAATAATAACAATAAAAACTATTTTTTTTTTTCTCAAACTGGTCATTTAGGTACATTCAATAACTCATTTTTTTGGATATTGTGTCGAAGGATTGAGCTACGAATTTGGCGGGCTAATTCGTATAATATCGGTTCTGTATTTAACACACGTCCCACTGCTGGGACTCCAAGGGCTCCTCTACTGAATGAGAGGTATTAGGCCTTAGTCCACCACGCTGGCTTAATACTGGTCGGCTTTTATTCAAGTAGTTCAAGTAAATACTAACAGTAATGACAAAGGATTTTATATTTAATCGTAGTTAAAATAGTCAATATATACTGTCTATAGTGTATTATTATTATTTATTTATTTAAACATCTATACATCTATCATTACATGTTTATACTCAATACGATAGCGTAGTACATTTAAAAAAAAATACAATCCAATTACATTACATTATGAAAAAATTAAGTCAACACATTTTTGATTATAAATACATAATAATCATACCAATTGCTTGTCGCAATAGCATAGTAAATATAACGCTACCTTTGCGTTTTCCAATCTATATGAAAAAATGGAATCTCGGTGACTGCTATTCCGATGTGGTTAGCGGGTTACTATAATTAAGTAAATATTATTTTAAATGGGAGAATATCATTCTTAGCGCACATTTATCGAGCTCTGAGTAAATACAAGTGGTAACACGCTGTTGTAAGTTTAGCCTACATAATGAATGAGCCGGCTCGACCGGCTTGTTACCATAGCCTCATAGAAAGCCGACGTAAAATAGCGGCGGGCTGCTGCGTTTCGTACGGTGAGTGAGATTTCCGGACTTCCAAATCCCTATCATCTTCTCAATCTCTTAATAATATGGAAGTACTGGTTACGCCTCTGTCTACTCCTTCGGGGATCACAGGAGTGAGTGCATGTGTATATAAACTACTATTCGTTAATTAAATGCTCGTGTTATCAATTTATGATCATACTTGGTTGAAACTCAATAGTTGCATGTGTTATTAAAACTTCTGTAACAAATTCTGACAAATTTTGGTAGAAATATGATTTCACAAAGCAAATAATCACTCGTGGACGTAAGATTTCATTTTCCCTGTAATGGCAGGTCCATCCTTCCTGACGTTAAGCCGACGTATACAATCATATTCTCCGGGTTACGAGGATATATGGCTCATAGCGGTAATTGCCAATGTAGGCTTTATATATTCAGTTATGTCTTAAACCTTCATATCTTTAAGTATTGTGCATTTAATTATGTTTTAGCATAGGTCATCAAAGCAAGTGGGTCATCTGATGGTAAGTGATCTCCGCCGCCCATGAACATAAGGTATATTTAATTTTATTATGTGGTAGACCTCTTGTATGCGATAGGCCGTCTGGGTTCATGGTATTATTGTATATTCATACATAATTGCGGTTTGAAGGATACTGAATTCAGTGAAATTACTGGGCATTATAAGACTTATTACACACATTATAACTTAGGTCTCCAGGTGACGACCGCAATCCAGTGCCATGCAGTGCATTGTAATTCAAAGTTCTGTGTAGTGTTGCTTCTGTTTATGGGCAGGCGTGGCGCCGCATAAATAAGTGAAAAATACGCTCTGAATTGAGAACTGTTTCCTCTTTCGAAGTCGGGTTAAAATTTATATATTTCGTTTATGATTCTACTAACGTTTTAAATATTATATTCAATGCTTTGCGCACCAAAAGGTTACTGTTCTATTTTGACATTTATGTAATGTGCTACAAAATAACGAAACGTTCCAAAATATTAAAATCAAATTCTATCTAATTTCATATTTATTTTCCCACAATAACTAAATATTTATTAATAGCCTTTTAACGTAAAAAATAATGGTATTAGTGGCTCCAAGGATAATTAACTCTGCAAAGACTTCAAATTTTCTTCAATATAATTGAGTTAAGTTAGAAAGATGTAATAAAATTGTGTGAATAATTTAATTAACTAATATTTATATAATGTTTCCTATGTTTATGAATGTTACTAATTTAAATAGTTTTTATTACGGTTTCAACTGATATTTGATAGTGGGGCAGGGTCACGTCATTTATAAAATCATAAATTATACGTAGCTAACCGTAGATGCATTAGTTGCAGATATGTCGAAGAATATGAAATGGGAATACAGACATAAGGTTATTTTTATGCCAGCTTTATTTGCCTCAGTGTCTTAAACAGGCGTAATATGTTGATAAGTTCCTTTATATATTTTTTTGACATAGGGGATAGGGGAAACTGGCTGCTAATGGGATACTGGTGACCCCTGCAGTATCTCATCCCAGGGTCAAGGGATTTGGGGAGGGAATTAGGAAGGAGGGATAGTGTAGGGAGGGAAAGGTAGGGAACGGAGTAGACAAGAAGGTAGAAAGGGTGTGTATGGGTATAGGGGGGGCACGCATTAGATATCTGAATGCGAGACCCCCCTATACCCAAAGTTCCTTTATATTGTATCACAGAGTACGCACTATACTCTTGATTTGATGTTATCCTATATACCTCATAGGGGACGAATTACAACAGAATGGAGGTCAGTTTATGATCCTGTTTCACGAAATGGTTTGCTACGAAAAATATATTTTACTACTCTTTTACGCGAAAGTTAAGGCGAACAGTAATTTCGCTGAACAGAATCATTGAGAATGGTATAAAAAAACCGGTCGCGTACGTGTCGGACTCTGGTACTGATGGTTCCGTACAACCCCCCTTAAATGTTTACTTTAGAGTTCCATACTTCAAAGAGAAAAAAATATATACAGATATTTTTTAACCTAGTTCGGCAAAGTGATAACGCCAAGAGACATTCTCTATAGTCATCATAAATATGCCGGCCTATGGTGATCTATACTGGCCGGACCTGGAACTCCCCGAAACGAGCCAATATGGCGGATTTAGTTCGTTTGAACTAAAATGGCACGGTCCGTTAACCAATGTTGTGAGATATGGGAAGAAAAATTGAGTAGTGGGATCCGTCTCTATAGATTAAAAACTTTTTGAAGATCATCCATCGCCGTTAACGAAATTAAATTGATATAACTCTTGAGAAAAATAATTCTGAAGAACATAGGAAAATAAAATTCTTATTGTTTCTGAGTTTAATCCTACTGCAATGTTGTATAAAGGTATTAAATCATAAAAGATAATACTGGCACTTTTCTTTTAATTACGAATAATATAATCCCTCCAAAAAAAAGTAATCTCACGTACATTAAACCCGTTGCGGAAAATGAGCTTTAGACTTGTTATTTGTAAAGCGTTCGTTCTTATCCTAAAAGCTTATAACTTAAGAAAATCTTAATTAAAGGCTTTTAGAAAATTGTACAAGCTTTGTTCCAAATTGATACTAAGATTGTAAATTAACATTAAATCAATTGACACTTTTATATGTTCCTTTTAAGATAAGTTATAATTTATATTCTATAAGATATTGCTTCAGTATGAATAAAATTTTATAAAAACAGTGGTAAATTCTACGAAAATGTATGCTAATTTTCAATGACTACCGATATTTTTTTTATAAGTTCCTGTAATCAGTATCGATACACAATAATTAACAAAATAATATTAAGCAAAAGAATGTTTTGAAAAACTCACAGGCTGAAGAGACGATTTCGCCAAAAAAATCTTGAACCTTCGTGACACAATAAAAGTTACTAAAAACTTAAAACACTAAATTTAAACACAAAAATATTTCGTAAAAACTTTTTTGCAAAAAATAAAACGATTTTTATTTTTTATGCATATTATAAATTTATTTATTTTTAAAACACGTTGGTTCGATAATATCGCGATGTTTACGGCACCGGCACTCGGAGGGACTGAGGGAGGCGTGCTCTCAGCTCCGTTGTCAGCGAACAACTGAGTACCGAAGAGTACTGAGCAGCGAGGATCGTCTCTCAACTCCTCTCGGCGAATGTTTTGTCAGAGACGCCGACGTGACCAAATTACACGTGTCCTGTATTATATAGAAATTGCTTTCATTATTGGAATAGGAAATGATTTGAAATTTTTATGTTGTACCTATCTATAATTGACGGAAACACTTCATATGACAATAAACATGTCAAGTGCGAGTAGGTTACACAACTATGTCAAGATACAAACAAGCCTTTAGATACTTTCGAGCCACTAATCACATTTTAGAGACACGCTGTAGACAGTTTTGTCTTCAGCATGGGCTGGCTCGACCGGGTCGTTACCAACGTCGTTAAAACCGACGTAAAGTACCGCTTTGCTGCTGCATTTCGTACGTGAGTAAGATAGCCGAAGATCTAAATCGCCCTACCCTTCCCAATCCCCGTTATAGTTTTTTTTTTTTTTTTTTTTATCCTGGCTCGGCAAAGTGACTACGCTACACCTGATGGTAAGTGTAGCGCAATCCAAGAATAGTGTCGACCAACAATAAACAATGTGTCCATCGTAGGTCGGCAAGATCATGCCGGACTGCCAAAGGGCCAAGAGGGAAGGGAAGGAAAAAGGGATGGGAAAAGGGTTAGGATCAGGGGGCAAGCCCCCTGGGGAGAACCGGATATACACTGCCTGACCCTGGAACGCGACCCAGACAAGGTGGGCCACTATGGCAGGTTTTTGCACCAGTATACGGTGGTCGCTATCCGGTCGGATACAAGTATCCTTCCACCAGCTTTTACCACCACCAGCTGTTTAGTGTTTTGAGAAAGTACACTTACTAATTTGGGTAACCAATCTGCAACTAAAACAATATTTTTATACCTTTAATTTCGCGAAAAACAGAGCTGTTTCAACCACGGTACAAAAAATATCCAGATAATTTTAGGTTAAAAAAGAAAGAAACAAAAACATTTAATACAGCTGGAATATACCATGAAGAGTTTTGCAATGGTTTCGTAAACCCATGCCTCGTTGAAGTATCCATTTCCGTCGATAACAGCTATCACATGATCCATATGTTGGCATTACTCTTGTTATTAAAAATAACGCGTAATTAACGTATTTTACACTTGTATTCCGATATGGTTTTTCGTATCGGTTTTTTTTTTAAATAACAGGCAAATGGGTCACTTGATAAGTGGCCATTGTCACTCATCAACACCCACAACATCCTATAAGCCTAATGTGCGAAATTAATACTAATCTGTGGTAATTGGACCTACTTATGCAAAAACTAACCAACTCACAGCAAGTTCAAATAGATATACTGATTCTATTTTGCTAAATTCATTAATTGAAATTGATTTTAATCCTATATTTTTTTGCAAAATCGTACATGGAACATGCCATGATTTTCCAAAAAATTACGAGATAAAATTAGTTTAAATTGTTATAACTTCTTGTGGGTTGATTCCTTTTTGCGTAACTAGGTCCAATTATGGATTCAAATTGGAAATTTTATTATTAAACTTCGGATTCCTTCATTCCTCGAAGATTAAGTAAGAATGTTCATCCCTTTTAGTAAATGTCGAAGTCGATAAGGCAATTAAGATATCCTGAAATGACCTAAAATTAAATTCTAGAGTCATAAAATATATCTCTTGTGTCAAATAGGCCTATTACCGTAAGTGAGGAAAGAGCTACGCGATAATGTAAGTTACGTAGTATAACACCAATGGTAAACATTACTACTTAAGCAAAGAAACTGCGAGATCCCGGGTTCAAGTTTCACATAGTTTTAAAACCATTATGCTTTTTTCCATTGTTTATTATTACAATTATTTCTTTTGAAGTCGTTGCCGTCGCCGACTTTGCAAAATTTCTAATTGAGTCGGTATTTATTTTCTAAAAACCTATTTCCTTCACTTTAATTATACTTTGTAATATCAAACATCGTCTAAACAAGTTCTACGAAGCAAAATTCATTAACTGAGGAATGCACTAAGCACTCACCCACCTGTGTTTATCAACACAACACCTGTTCATTCATCGTTTACAACATTTTTCATTTCAGATAAGTACCTTCCTAAACGATTGTGAAAGGAATTCAAAGGACTTTAGCTTTGACATGATAATAGTCAAATTCTTTATTTATACAATACCCGTGAAATAATTTGGCCAAATGAGATCCCAACTTATACCTCTATATATTATTTCTCAGAAGAGTTTTTTGTCGTAACGCCATAACTTTCGTAATTAAATAAATAAATACACCCGACAGTCACGCACATAGTCCTGACCCCACACTCGGTTTTACCTGTATCAGGAACTATGAGGGATTTGCAGACCCATAACACCCAAACCCGAAACAAATATTTACAAATATTTTCAGACAAACATTTATCTCAGTTCGGGAATCGAACCCACGGCGTCTCGCTTGGCAGCCAGCTTTTCGCCTACTGCGCTACTGAGGCTGTCAAAATCGTATTCATCAAATGTAATGATTCAAACACCATTTTAAAGTTTGTTTGCCGCTTTTAATAAAATATAGACAGATGTTTTAAAATAATAATTGGTGTTTCCAAAAAAAGATAAAAAAATAAAGACTGCCATCTGTTGACAGTATAATCAACTAATTTGTTGTATTGTTAATGTAGGACTACTTTATTATATTAGGTCCTTACATATGAAATTGGCGTTTTTCGTACTGGCCACTTTAATCACAAATTTCTCCTCTTTGGTAAGGAATTCCAAATTCAAATTTGTACTGCTATAGACTCATGTATTTGTGCTTCGATGATCGTCATTCATTTGTTTTTTTTCTTCTGTTTTTTTCTGTTTGCGTCACTCATTTTACAAAATGGAAAACTTTAAATATCGCATTATTTCCGAGTACGAGTTCCGCCGTGGCACTAGTGCTGCGGAAACAACTCGAAGGGTGAATGATGTGTATGGCGGTCGTGTTGCAAAAGAAAACACAGTTCGTTTTTGGTTCCAACGTTTTCGTTCTGGAAATTTCGACCTGTAGAACAAGCCCCGTGGACGGCCTGAGACTCAAGTTGATAATGAAGAGTTGAAGGCTATTGTGGAAGCGGATCCATCGCAAACCACGTCCGAGTTAGCTGCAGGCTGCGATGTTAGTGATAAAACTGTTTTAATTCACTTGAAGCAAATTGGGAAGATTAAAAAGCTTGAAAGGTGGGTACCTCACGAATTGACTGAAGCAAATCGGCAAACGCGCGTCGACTGCTGCGTTACATTACTAAACCGGCACAATAATGAAGGTATTTTAAACCGAATCATTACCTGTGATGAAAAATGGGTTCTTTACGATAATCGGAAGCGCTCAGCGCAATGGTTGGATCCTGGCCAGCCAGCCAAATCCTGCCCCAAGCGAAAATTAACCCCAAAAAAGTTACTTGTAAGCGTTTGGTGGACTAGTGCCGGTATTGTTCATTACAGTTTTCTCAAATCTGGCCAGACTATTACGGCTGATGTCTATTGTCAGCAATTGCAAACCATGATGGAAAAGCTAGCGGCTAAACAACCTAGGCTGGTCAATCGCTCCACGCCACTGCTGCTTCACGACAACGCTAGACCACACACTGCGCAACAGACGGCTACTAAATTAGAAGAGCTTCAATTGGAAAGTCTAAGACATCCTCCGTACTCCCCGGACCTTGCTCCAACAGATTACCATTTTTTTCGAAATTTGGATAACTTCTTGCAAGGGAAAAAATTCAACTCCGATGGGGCAGTCCAAATCGCCTTCAAAGATTTTATTGATTCCCGTCCGACTGGTTTTTTTAGTAAAGGGATCAATGAACTACCTATGAGATGGCAAAAGTGCATAGAAAATAATGGTTCATACTTTGATTAATTAAATATATTATATTAAAAAATATTCGACTTTTTGTTCCTCCCATACAAAACGCCAATTTCATATGTAAGGACCTAATATAACGTAAGTGACCACTATCGGTGCAATGTATTCGCACGGGGGAACACTCAAATACTCCGAAATGTTTATTATTGAAAATCATGAAATTTATTTTACCGAAAGTCGTAAATGCGTAATAGCTAAATACTTTGTCGTCCAATTTTTGTATCTACCAAATAATAAGGCGTCAACATATATTTTGTCAATCTGACGCATTGTTCCACGAACAGGAAGTAGTGTAAGCGATACGTTGACGTGACGTATGGGGGACGACGTCCGACGACCCCGGAACGATTCCGTGATGAGTAGAGTCTGACAGCTACCGTACTTGTTGCTTGAAGGGGTTGTTTATTTTTTGCTGGTGGGAGGATGCCTGAAACATATTTATACCCGATTTAATAGCGAACGCCGTACACATAGTAAAAACACGTGAACGTTTAAAGTAAATTATTTTATGAGCTACACAAAATATTACAAAAAATAAACTTTATTACGAAAACAATATCGAAATTGCAAAGGTTAGCGCGTAGTAAGAATAGCTTACTATCTCCCACGCACGCGGCATCATAGATGCAGTGACGTTACATCATATGGTAGTCCTACCTTGAAAAGCCCCTTGTTCTGAAAGTATGATCAATGTAGAAATTAACTAATCATCAAACTAATATCAAATCTCATGTCAATTCCAAATTGAACTATAAGCGGACTCCATGCTTTTGATTTGACACGCCACGTCTGTTAGTTAACAGGGCTTTCAAATTAATATGATAAATCGTATGTCAAAATATGCTATTTTTGGTTCCGGGAAGATTCAAAGTTGTTTCTATCGTCAAATAGTCAATGTCAATTACTAACAAGCGATTGTTCGCAAATTAGATTAGAGATTTATAGATACACTAAATAACGTTTCAGAAACTCGAACAGATTTGACAAGGCTATCAAAATCAAAGGTCTGTTAGTTGAATGTTAATTTATCAGGCTTTGAGAAACCGGGAGTTTAACTGTCCCTTGACGAACCTTTTGTGAACAACGTATTATTAAAAAGAAGAAACCGATAGCCGAAGCATCGGAGTCGCATTGAATACTTTTTCTTTTAGACTTTTTGCCCGCCAACGTTTGCAGTGCGAGTATCAAGATCGGCCGCCATGTTGTTGCGAGAAAGTTTTAAAAATTGTGTTTAGTTATTTACGGAAAATAAACGCCATAAACGAATTTCAAAATGTTATTTCTTTTTGGTTCACGTGAAATATCCTTTATAATAAATTTAATTACATCTTAGATATAAGATACAACATTGTGTAATGACACATGCATTCAGTGTTATATATTTCAAAGTCCTGGTTGAAGTTTTATTTCTTATTGGCTTGGCGTTGTATCAAGGGAGCGTATCAAGGGTCTTCTTGTCTCATCATTCAAATAAAAATATGTTAGAATGCGGATCGAACCCGCTACCTTTTGTTAGAGCGCTGGCTATTCATCTACTGCGCTAAGGACGCTGTCAAATATTTAGATCATTATAATCTTTAAATCTACGATACATATATTTGATGGACATGTGCTATTGTACTCTGCGATATCTCCGGGATCTTACAAAACCTTCATTCAAAACTAAGCATGACAAGTCCCTCAATGCAAGAGGCCGTATTAATTGGTATAGCTGCTTTTTTTAATGCTGTCGCCAAGCAACACACTTTCTTTATTTTTTATTTAATTTAATGATGAGACGATCAATTCGCTCGAGAGAACTGGATATACACTGGCTGATCTCGGTTCACACAAGGTGTGGATTACTATGGCAGGTTTTAGCACCCTGTGTACGATATTCGCTATCCGGACGCATATGAATCCTACCACCAGCAAATGTGATTATACATACTCGTATAATCTTGAGTGACTGATGGCCGGCATTAAGTGAATATTTGTATTTTTCTGGAAAAAATAAGATAAATAATTACTGTAGTTAACATAGTTACTGATATCTAAATTAATATACATAAATTATAAACCAAATTAATATCTATTGTTCGATATTCATGCATGAATGTTAACTAAACTTTGAAATAATTACGTTTCATATAATTGGTATGGGATTACCCATTCAAGAGAGAGCGATTAACCAGTATATTGAATTAGAAGTAAATTGTAATAATTAACAAAGGGGAAATTGTACGGGGTTTATGGAGATTGGGAAATAACACATACCGCACTTTAGTGGGTAATTTTGTATAAATAAATAGACACATTAGGCTTTGTACAACATATTTTGTATGGACATAGACAAGGAACATTTAAATTGACATTTGTTTTCTTTTTTTATGGCTTCGCATTATTATGCATTTCGCCAATGACAAGTATAATTTATTCTCAAGCCTTCACAAGTACGGTTTAAATAATTTATTAATGTGTTCAATATTTCTATTTCTTTCTAAAATTAGTTGTTTAATTAGTGTACAATAATACACTATTGACTGCCCTTTCTTTCTCCTTCTTTCATCTCCATCCCATGGTCGCCTGCAAGACATTGTCCTGAGCAATAAGGCCGCCAATTGTACTTCTCAACTTAGTTATATTTTTGTGTTCTGTTCTATACAAGGTGTACAATAAAGTTTAAATAAATAAGTAAATAAATAAATATTTTCATGTGTTTTTGTCCTTGTTCAGCTTATCTTAATTTAAACTCCGTATTCATAGACGTTACTATGTAGGCTCATGATGTATGCGAGCGCATGATGCATCGTGCAATATACAGAACAATCATATAAATGGAATTCGACACTTGGCAAAGAGCTTGAGTGAGTGCTGTTTGTGAAAACGGGCACAAGTATACATTTTGCGCTTGGATGGTTCTCTGTTAGCAATAATGTTCATAAATAAATAAATAAAAACGATGAAATATCGGTGTGAACGTTTTCAAGGTTTTGTTGGAGTTTTGGTGTGAATTCCTTTCAGTACGATACTTATTTCACTTATTTCAATGTTTCCATACACTGTCCATCACCGTCAATGTTGATCCATCCTGATCACACCAAGATATTGATTGCGTCGGTGCGGGAATCGAACACGAGGCTTCTCGCTTCACCGCCAGCTCGAGTAGCTCTGCTGTGCTATGGAGACTACCGTGTAATATTTCTATGTAATAATAGTACCAGCCCTATATTATACAGGTCCCACTGCTGGACACGGACCTCCTCTACTGAATGAGAGGGGTTAGGCCTTGGTCTACCATGCTGGGTCTAATGCGGGTTGGTATATTTTACATAATTTCAAAATTCTTATAGAGAACTTATCAGGTATGCAAGTTTCCTCACGATGTTTCCTTCACCTTTAAAGCAAGCCATATTTAATAATTAACACACATATTTAAAACAATTGGAGGTGCATGCTTTGGGGCTGGTTTCGAACCTGCGACTTTTGTATCGGAGTCCATACCACTCCCGCTGAGCTGCTTGTTACCTTTATTTAGTAAAACAGGTGCACGAAGTCACAACCTTTTAGTATATTGAAAACAACGTGCGTGCCCTGCTCGGTTATTGAACTCTGCACCTTTCTCATGACAGTTCAAAGTACCACCTGAGCTCAATGTACCTCTGGCAATTGCGAGGGTTGTCTGTTTAGAATATTTTAATTTTCTCCACAATATAGTATCAGAGCAGCGACGTGTTAGCGTGGGACGGACTGTTAAGGTCACGGGTTCAGTGCCAGCCCTCGGGCGCACACTAATCACTTTTCGAACTTACGTGTGATTTATAGTTAATTATCGTTCGGGAACACTGCAGAAATAAGAGTTCATCATAATATGTAGAAGGTGTATGAATAGTCCTAATTAGGCCAGTATGACCTGACCTGACCCATCTCAAAGCAGGCTTGTAGGCAGCAGTTGGAAAGTATATCATATATTGTATTTATATTAGGGATGTCAGCGAATTCCCAGATAGGTCATCAGCTCATGTTACTGGAACATTTTACAAGGTGGTAGGTCCCTCATATATATTTTTTTATTTGATTGGATGACGAAACGAGCAAGGTGCTCGCCTGATGGTAAGCACCACGCCTGCCCATGAACAAAAGCAACCCCACACAGAACTTTGAATTGAAGCACTGAATGGTAACATATGTATTGCCTGGTATTGGAATTTGTTCACAACAACCTTATATTATATATTAACTAGGATTAAGGATGTTTTTTTTTTAATTTAAATTAATGATGAGACGAGCGCCACGCCTGCCCATAAACAGATGCAACACCACACAGAACTTAGAATTAGAAGAGACAGAAGACAGAGAGACATAAGATGTTAAGTCTCATAATGCCCAGTAATTGCAATAGTGAAATTAATTTCCAATACCAGGCAATACACATGACGTGGCTATTTAAATCGTAAACACATATGCAAATTGTGTACACACAGATTGGCCGGCTCGACCGGGTCGTTACCACAGAAAACCACGTTCTCACAGAAAACTGACGTAAAGTAGCGGCTGTATGGTGAGTGAGATATCCGGAGGCCCTCAACCCTTTCTCCTTCTTAATCCCTTTCGTGAAGGTCGCCAACGCGCCTTTTTTATATCATAGAACTGCAAACAAGGAAGTGCTAACGCACTTCATTTCATCATTTCTCTCACCTATCTAGTATCCTACTACGCCTATGTTTCTAATAAATATACCTCCAATAAAAACAAAAAGTAGAAGTGAATACCCTGCATACAATGCCAATGCCTTATACGGCAAATATCTAATACTACTCTATTAAAGGTGAACACAAAAGACGTCGTGTATGATATGAAAATATTAATTTTTCACATACGACGATGTTATTAAAAGAATGATTGCTGAAAAGATGAGATTTTCCCCTCTTGTGTGTTTAATATTAATTTCGAATCAAATTGAATGAATCTATATAAATTTTTAATCTTATACTTTTGTACACATGAAAAGCGATGAAGCAGCTTCGTAAAGTTCTTTATACTTAATAATTTAATATTTAATTTTGTATTATGTTTCTTTATCTTGTATTCGTATTACTTTAGTATTTTTTAATACTCTTTTTAGTAATTGGACTAAATTCTATAGTTAATAGTTCAGGACCGGAAAACGAGCAAGTGGGTCACCTGATGGTAAGTGATCTCCACTGCCCATGTACACCCACAATACCAACCTTAAAGGAAAAGGGTAATTGGGGATTGGGAAGGGAAGGGAGATTTGGGCCTACGGATATCTCACTCACCGTACGAAATGCAACAGCAAGCCGCTACTTTACGTTGGTTTTCTGTGAGACAGTGGTATCGACCCGGATCATGCTATAGACAAAACTGTTTACAGCGTGGCTCTTACACTCGGAAACTTTTTTATTACTCAGGTTTCAA
Source organism: Amorpha juglandis (assembly GCA_949126905.1). NCBI lineage: Eukaryota > Metazoa > Arthropoda > Insecta > Lepidoptera > Sphingidae > Amorpha > Amorpha juglandis. The sequence goes on along the minus strand of OX421375.1, from coordinate 365,555 downwards.
AGCAGGCTCTGGTATTTAAATTCCGTGACTGATAATTTAAATATAAATGACCGAATGAAATTTTGAATTTTTTATCCGCGTTTTCACCTCAGGGGGTGTGGAATTTTTTCTTGAAAATGGAGCTATACTTTATCGAATATCGAACCGACGTAAAGTAGCGGCTTGCTGCTGCGTTTCGTACGGTGACTGAGATATCCGGAGGCCTAAATCCCCCTCCCTTTCCCAATCCCTAATTATCCCATTACTTTAAGGTCGGCAAGGCACCCGTGATTCTTGGTAGAGATCACTTACCATCAGGTGACCATCTTGCTCGTTTTCCGGCCTATGCTATATATAAAAAAAATTGGTGTGTGTCGTGGGACACCAGGTAGGAACGAAGTTCCTACGGCTAATGTACAATCGACACAAATTGCAAAAAATTCAAATTATCAACTAAAATAACAAAATATGTCTCTTTATTTTTGTTTGACAACATAAAATTACATAGAAATAGAATAGAAAAATAGAAATAAAAAAAGACGTGTGGCGCTCGGAGACTGCCGCGGTAAAGCTATTGTATAGCATTTTTTATCAACTTATGTAATTATAAATAATAACGAGCTAGCGTAATCTTTTAAAAATCGAAGGAGTATTTTTATATACTTCAATTATAACTGGCTGAATGAATTTCATTTTAAATATGTCTCTTTATTTTTGTTTGACAACAGAAAATTACATAGAAATGACTGACATTATAATTGACACATTGACTGTCGCGCCTGCGCACGTCTCATTTAACGCTTTTATTCCACGCATTTTTTCCACGCATTTTTCTTACGGTTTTACTATCACATTTTTTTCAGTTCGGACACGCAGCGAAATCCCTATCCCCTCCAAGCCTGCCGTAAGGAACTTCGTTCCAAAAATCGAATTCAAAAAGAATCACCCAAACGATTCCCATTTGTCGTAGTTATGCGTGAACAAACATATAAGCGTCGAATTGAGAACCTACTCTGTATTGTTTCATCGGTAAAAAAAATTGTCAATCCGTTGTATGAAATAAAAACAAACGAACTTTATACGACTACGCTATTCGTATGTACGACTGCCTTGGAATTTGTTTCCGGTATGGCGATAGGCTCGCCCGCAACATGGGACGGAAATCAGCTTAGTGAAATATGGGTGTACGGGTTACACCTCTGCCCAACCCTTTGGGGATAACATGCATGTGTGTGTATACATGTATTATGTTTGTATAATTCTATAATTCAAGGCTTATTTTAATTTTATTCTTACATCATTTTTCCATCCTGTCTGCACGATCAATTGAAAAGCACTGTAATTCAATGAGTATATTATCAATTTTCAATTTAGAACCGCAAATATAATAAATTTAAGTATATCTAAAATAGATTGTTATGAGTTTTAAGGATGCGCAGTACGTCGTAATAAAATAAAATCTCAGTGAAGAAGCCTGAATGGGATGTCAGACCTGAATGCGAAGGCAATCTCGTTAATGCGAACTTCACACACTTTCATACGATAGAGTACGGTCACATTGTTGGTAACTTTTTTCTAATAAATAAAACACAAATACTAGAGGGATTGACGCCAGGCAGGCGGCCATATAAACTACAAGCCAAATCTTTCTGTAACATGTCTTAAAAAATATGTTGCGACTCCACTGCGACTGTGATAAAGGTGGAAGGAAAACATAAAAATGTATATAAATAAAACTTGAAACCCGACTTCAAAACACAAAGGTCTAAGTGAAAGTAATATTTCTTAAATGAAAAGTTGTAAAAGTTAGATCCTTCCAGTTTTACACTACTCTACTATAGTTTTTGTTTGTTTGATGTTGTGTATGTGTTTGTTTGAAGTCGGCTTTTGGTTATTAGCTTATTTTATTTCACATATTAAAGTGTTGCTGACATGCTATTATTATATAGCTATTTCAATCTCCAATAAGAAATCAAATGGTGGTGCTTCGGTGTTAATCGTTAAGGAGTATCAGTTTTAACATTATCATGGCAACCCTTATCAAACACAGAAATAATGTCCTTTTAGCGGGAATTCTGACAGTGCGGTTCATCTCTTATTTTAATTAATTTCATAAACTAGTTTAAAGTTTTGTTTGTTGTACAAAAGTGGTGTGGATTTGTGTAATTAACATTGAAAGTGATAGACAGAGTATCGTAAAGGTACAAGTTGGAAGCGGACGACATGACGCAGCAGCAGACGACGTGTCGCAGCGACATTACTGGTTTCTATGTATTTCTATGAAATTACATCCGTAGTCAGCGACACGAAGCTAGCGACGCGTCGTCGAGCGGCAGACGCCAGTGTCGTCCGACCGCGGATCAGTAGTGCCGCTGACGACACGTCCAGCGAGTTTCTTTTCAAAATGAATTTCAAGATTCAAACGACAATACTGTCTGAATTCTTTAATATCGCTTTCCAAATGGTTTTTAATCAATATTAAATAGGTTTCCTCACTTGTTCTGCATTTAAGTATGGCTTCTCGTCTTTTTCTGTACAAGTACAACAAAAACAAGTCATCATCGTCTTCTTCCTCTTCTAATAAAAGATATAAAAAAATGCATCTTGTTTCCCGGAACACTCGGTACCAACTGGATTCCATCTGCTGTTGCCGTCTGCAGTCGCGTTCGAAATCATGACTGCAGCGACAGGTCGTAACGACGTGTCGTGACGACATGAAGCGACTACACGTCGTCTGCTGCTGCGTCATGTCGTCCGCTTCCAACTTGTACCTTAATAATGAAATAAGTACATTAAGCATCGTTCTGAAAGGAATTAATGCCAAAACTCCGGCAAGACCTTGACACCGCCCGCACCCGTGTTTCATCGTTCTTGTAGAAATAAGGCATACCTAAAAATGTCAAAGACTGGAAATATGAATTTATGGATGCGTCTGAAAGACTTGTATGGACAGGAATAAATTAATAAAAATAAAACAGAAATAATCATAATAAGTTGCCGGTGGTAGGATGCCCACATTCGCCCGAATAGCGGAAAAGGAATGGATCTTAAATAGGAGCCTCCGGAAATCTCACTCACTGTATGAAAGGCAACAACAAGTAGCCACTTCATAACGGTTTTTTGTGTGATAATAAAAAAAAAAGAAAACGAAATTGAAGCCTTTCAATTTTAATTTTCACTATCATGCATATTATATTATTAGACATTAGGATGCTTGTCAACATATCTTTTATAGCATAGGCCGGCAAAAGAGCAAATGGGTCACCTCATTGTAAGTGATCTCCACCGCCCATGCATGCTCACTAGAGGTGAAACGAATAATATTAGTATTCCTCAGGATATCAGTAATATTTAATGTATTTATGTATCAGTAATCTGACGAATCGTGATGTTCTAATATTCGATATTAGCTATAAACATATATCGACCGATGAATATGGGTCGCTTAATAATATTAATATTCGATGTATTCATGTATCGCAACCCGACGAATAGTGATACGCTAATATTCCATAGTCATTAAAGTCATAATATTACTCAACGTATACGCGGCAATACAAGCGAGAATATATTATTGACATTTACATATTAGTTGAAATTATATGATAATACTTGAAGAATAAATTAATATTAGCTAATACCGACAATTATTGGTATTAACTCATCTTTAATGCCCCCAATACCAAAATTGCGGGCGCGTTGCCGACCCCGAAGGAAGCGTTATCCCTTTCCAATATAATTATTAGTAGCATTAGAAAGGGTGGGATATGGGGCTCCAATACAATAATTGCTTTCTTTCTTTTTTCTCACTCCAGTTGAGCCGGCCCATTCTAATGAGCATGTCAAATACAAAACACAATATCTAGACACGGCGTGGATACAGCTTTATTAATAATGTCATATTTTAGTGCTGTCAAGAATTTAATATTCATGTTTATGCTTGATTTAGCATTCGTTCATTTCGACTTTATTTAAATTTCAATTTATGAGATTGATGTATATAAAATATTGGTTTTAAGTTGGTAGCAGTATCTATATAATATGTGTTGACTTTGGCAGCGAGAAGTTAGGCGGGATTTACATTGTTTTGCTTGTGAAGTACATGCAAAGTAAACCTCCCAGAGTAAAATCATCCACAAGTCATACTTATTTACATATTTTCATCCTGTTCTACAGTTTTATTTCACTCACACATATATTGTTCCGACATACGGACTTGTATTATTTGACGGTATTTTTGCAATTTCAAAAACGGAAATAAATAATATATTACATTTTTATTTTAACTGAAAGCCAAGTAACATAAGTACACGGGTTTGTTAATTGAAATAAAAGTAGGTATATAATAACATCGCTAGACATTCCCTGATATTTACGTTAAAAAGCCGGTCAAATGCGAGTTGGGTCCGCGCACCGTTGGTTCCGTACTTACTCTTAATTACTTTTAAAACGCACAGCTATAAATTGTAACTTTTTATTATTTGTTAGAATATTGGCTATATACGTACATGCTCTTTATAAATTTCAGTCGAAGTTAAAAACTATTAACTATCAATGTTCCATTGGTTAGGGAACCCTAACAGAACAACATCGGCGCAATTTCAAAACTATTTCTCTTTGTAACGCAAACAAAATGTTTTTTTAATGAGGTATCATGCTTTGAAAACATCAAGTTATCTGCAAAATTAAAACTAGATATGCTTATTAAACCAATTTAATACAAAGGTCTTTGAATTGAGTCTGATATAAACGTTAGAGTTGAGAGACGTCTGTTTTTGATTTCAATATTTTAATCGCTTGATATGTTGTAGTGAATAATATTTTAGGGTTCAGCCAGTATGTACAGTTGCACTCACTGGTCGGTAAACTATAAGCGAGTTAAGAAACCTTTGGCTCCGTCTATAGATGGGTGACCGCTTAGTGGTATTTCAACTGAGTGTCTCTGTGCTTCGGAGGGCACATTTTTCGTGCTAGCACCTCAGATCACGACAACTACGCGATTTTATATAAATAAAATGTTTATTTGTAGTATAGACCGGCAAACGGCCAAGCGGGTCACATGATGTTAAGTGATCTCCAACGCCTGTGTACGCCCACAATACTAAAAATCATAGACGCGTTGCCGATGTTAAAGGGAAGGGATAATTAAGGGATTGGGAAGGGGAGGGGGATTTGGGCCTCCGGAGATGTCACTCACCGTACGAAACGCAGCAGCAAGCCACTACTTTACGTCGGTTTTCTGCGAGACAGTAGTAATGATCAGGTCGCGCCGGCCCATTCATGCTGTAGACAAAACTGTCTACAGCGTGGCTCTACCACTCATAATGTTATGCAAAAATGCTTACAAACATAATTTTTATTTCCGACATAACTTTTCATCACAGTTTAGTAATTTTATCAGAACCATATCTTAAATCAAATGATCTCCCTTAAAATCAATTGAAAAAAGAAGAAAATCTTATTTTACTAATTGCTTCCATTGCATGATCAATATTTGGATATTGAAAAAGGTTACCTCTCGATAATTTTCGTCTTTTTTATCATTTTACGTTAGGGAATGTAATTTTTTTGTGTAATTTGCTGAAGCCATTTTGTGGAACGTTAAAAAAGGCTTTAAATTGTGGTCGTAAATCAAGCGGAGATGAATTATAGCTTCGCTATATAGCTTGTGCGAAGGTATTGATTTTCACTAGACTGCATGAAAAAGATGTTTCTTTTAGGTGTGTATGTTTTTTACTTTACGTAGGTATTCTGTGAGTCAGTGATAACCACCCGGTCGAGCCGGCTCATTCATGCTGTAGACAAAACTAACTATTAATACTACGTCGTCTAAATGTCAATGAAATCATTAAGCCCTAACTCTTGTGACATGCAATCCTAATCGCACAAATTAAAAATGATCCTAAAGCTGAATGTAGTTGTAAACTGTGTGACTTCAAATTTATGATGCATATTCTTTATACGATGTGATGACGCACAAAATGAAGTCATATTAGCGTCACACAACCGAATTTCACATGTCTAACAAATATATATATTGTGTTTTTATTTTTATTTTTTACTTATCATATCGTCACTGGAAAGGCAAAAACACTAAAGCGTCAGTACGTGAACTTTACGGTGGTGCATTTTAAAGTTAAACCAGCTGCTTTTTTGTTTTTACTTAGTTAATATTTATATAATTAACAGTCATATTGTCCTACAAATAAAATAATAAATTTTTGAGTATCATCAAATCGAAATATTCTATCCTTGCTACGTCTGTAAGCTACGACAATAGAGAATTTTCGCATAGGGAATTGTTGGGCGTCTCATCGAAACGAAGCTACTCACGGAAAATTAGCTTGATAGTAATCAAGTGGATAAGCTGGCCCAGGGAACCCGGACCATTAGGTAACTATGTATGAAAGGATGTACTTTTGTGTCGTTGAGAAATAATTGTACTTTAAACATTACTCTTCGTTTTAAAAAGAGTTTTTCTTTCCTTTTTTTAATATTACATTTATAAAAATAAAATAAAATATAATTATATATTCTGTTATAAAGATTTTCTGGCATCCTCGGAGTAATTATTTAAACATTTAATCTTCAACCAAATGGCAAAATACATAAAACAGTCACAATTTTTAGTAATACCTAGTATTATGTACTAGCTTTTGCTTGCGGCTCCGCCCGCGTGATCTGCTTTTTTCCGAGATAAAAAGTAGCCTATGTCTTAATCTAATGTATAAGCAATATTATTGTAAAGTTTCATTAAAATCCATGAAGTAGTTTTTACGTGAAAGAATAGCAAACATACATCCATCCATCCATCCATCCATACTTACAAACTTTCGCGTTTATTATATTAGTAGGATTCGGCGCATACGGCTTTAAAGTTTAAAGTACGTAAGTGCCAAGTCATTGAAAATTATTAAATGCCTTGTGGATTTACGCTTTCCTGTGCACATTTTTTAAACTTATAAAAAAAACGACAATAGGTACTATCAGGTATTCGTCCTGATATATTTGCATCCGATTCATTTCACACAAATACATTGTGAAGATTTCACTCAATTTAGTGTTTGGCGACCTTTTCTATCTTGAGTTCTGTGATTGCAAAATAGAAAAGGATTATTGAAATTTCTACGTATTGGATCGGTAACAATATTTTATACAATTTTCTCTTGAATATTCTAAGACTGTTTCTATCTACATGTGACTACGAGTGGCAATAATCTACGTATGTTGTTGAATGACAGAATATATCTGCAATATTGACTCGCGTTTCGGAATCAAACTTGAGCGTCTTTATTCAGTTTCGATGAAAGTACAATCGTGAATAGTAAGTTGGATGAAGTCTAGATTGAACTGCCACTGATAAAACAAATTTAAACACAACATAAAAATTGATTTCAGGATTTAAACATGTCTAGATGCCTTTGGGAGCCGGTGCTTTTTTTACTATTTACTTTAATGACGAGATGAGTAAGGCGCTCTCCTGATGGTAAGCGTCACGCCTGCCCATAAACAGAAGCAACAGTTTTGTTCAAAATAGTTTTGTTTTTAAATTTTTGTGTTAGGTACTGTATATCTGCAGCTTGCCGTGATGTACAAACAAGGTGCTTCTGAAACAACACTTACGTTAAAAGGTTGTATCCACGCGACAACGCTGTAATAATCTAGATATCTAGGAATAGAGCCATCACTTTGATTGCTCGGGATGGCTTTAACTGTCCTTTGTTAATGGGTTATGTGTATACAACTGAAAGCATTTGAAACAGAGTTAAATTGAGTATCCTATAATTGATATGTCGAAGTTCAAGTTTGTTAAAAAAGTATGTGTGTGCAATTCACACACGGCAGAAGTGAAACTTCAGAAAAAATAAAACACGTGAATAATACGTTTTATGATTAGCATAAAGAGAATGAGCATTTATCTCATTCTCTCACAGGCTAAATCCTATTTATGAATATGTTTGTCTCTTTGTAGATCGCTCGTATGCGAGAAGCCGTCTGGATTGGTAAGCATTGTTGTGTTTCACGTAGAAGGGCATTGAAGCTAGTGAAATTACTGGGTATTATGAAACTTCACATTTTATATGTTGGGATGTGAGTGCAGTTTAATATCATGTTGTGTTTCTGGTTCTCTGACAAGTATAAGATGACCACTGAGAATCAACTCTGGTATACGCCACAGCACAGCAGTACACTGAGTGGTTACCTACCTGTCACAGCCACTTTGCGCAAATGCGAAACCATCAATGGTTTTTACTATAAAATTAATTGTGATCTGTACATAATAAATTTTCTTTCTTTATTTCTTCTGTGTGGTGTTGCTTTTATTTATGGGCAGGCGTGGCTCGAGCGACAATGCTCGTTTTGTCATTCAGGCTATTAAAAGTGTACTCCCTTCGGTTACTGCAATTAACCGCAGCATACAGCCTAATGCGCCCTTCAAATGTTTATTGTTTTAATGTGGCGTGGGTTTGTGAAACACATTAACGACGATGAGACTGTGAAACGGTGCATGAAAAAGAGATTTTTGTCGGAGCCTATTGACCGCCTTTGATCTATAGGTGGCTAAGTATAGCGACTATACAGGGTTATTTTTAAAACACTGACAACCTCGCAGGAGTAGATTCCTAAGGTCATTTGCTACTACTTTTGTTCTACGACTTTTCATAATTTGTTAGATTTTATTCTCAAACAAAAATAATTATGAATTTAATTTCCGTCTTGAATGTTGCCTACGCTCTGCGCGCATTACGTAATATACGCGGGCGCGCGCGTCAGTTCAATGACCGGCCGCGCCGTATCGATCGATATAATACCTACACCCAACCGTCAGCTGATTTCACTATTGCAGGCGCGCGAGCGCGCGTCGGGTCGTTCGTTTATGACTGAAACGTAGAGTGTAGACGTACGAACACAAACACTACACAACAAAAACTTGTAAAATCATTTTTTTTCTTATGTATTGAGTTATGCCCAAACTCGTAGAACAAAAGTTGTTCCTTATGGGGTCAGCTATATGGCCCTGCGAGGTTGTCAGTGTTTTAAAAATAACCCTGTATATGTAGTGTAATGTGCGTGTTCGAGAGAGGAATGAAACCAGCGAGTCTCGGCTGACGACGAACAACTGAGTTTATTATTCAAACACAAATACATTTATACAACATAAATAGATGACGTGTGCATTTCATACATCATGTCCCCACAGATCTTTGACCGGCCGGTGAAAATCGTCTACGAAGCATCGTACTGGAAGACACTGACACCAAAGCTCCGACAAATCTTCACCAGCGATTCATTATTCTTATGACGACTTGAAAACATGTGAATATTAATGATTTTTTATCTTTACGCGAATATTGCATATTGAAATAAAACTAATTTAAACGGATTTTATCGCGTTTCTTTTTATTATTATTTGATCCCGACGTTTCGAAAGCTTTTCAGCCTTCGTAGTCACGGGGTGGACCGGTTTTTAACAAAAAAGCGCGACAAAATCCGTTTAAATTAGTTTTATTTCAATATTAATGTTTGTCATTGAAATGCATATTAGTGTTTCTTTAAATTAGTAGTCAGCTGTGAAGTGCGTTTGATTCCCGCACCGAGACAAACATTCTTGTGATCCACAAATATTTGGTTTGGGTCGGGGTGTGTTTTTCCGCAGGGGTTGATTTTAGGCAGGCGATTGGTTATAAAGCCAAATATTTCTGAAAGATATGTTAAACATACTAAAAACGCATTTTACACCCACTGCGAATGGAATAAGGGCAGGTGGAAAAAGAAGACGATTCAAAACATAACATTAGATTTCCTTACCAGTTCTTCTCTAGCGAAACAGCCTTTCGAACTGGCAGTTTTTTTGAGGGAATCCAAATAATTTATAACATGGTATAGATTTAATAAATATTTTTATTTGAGTGTGAAGCAATAATTGAATAAAAGAAAGTTAAATGAAAGTATAATGTGGTGGCCTGTTGTTTTTACTCGTATAATTTTATTGCTTGAAGAAATTCCTGCAGGAGGCAAACGCTTCTACAGATGTTTGTCAAAAAAGTATTTTTTGTTGATTTATTTATTGTCATTTACTGGAATGTGTAATATTATATGCCCTTTGCACTTGCGGTTAATTTTATTTACAAAAACATAGGACAAGCATGTATCCGACTCACACGCAGAGCATTTCGTACCTTAAATTTTAAATTATTGATATTTTTATTATTTGTTAGACTATATAGTTATGTACCCTGCACCAGTTCATAACATAGTACCAACTTACTTGACATTCAAATGACCTTATTTACTAAAGTAAGGGCTCTATCCATTGGAAATATGATACTCTTGTTTAGACTAAAGTTCTTGGAACTAAATGAAAACATGTTGACAATAAAAGTGCTGATCTGGTGTCTAGCCAGTGACCTTGTTATGATCAAAATTCCTGGAACTGGATACGCATTTTAAATAAGTTAAGAGTATAAATAAGGATAATTGTTCGATTTAATTTAGTCTCAAATAAATCTTCATCATGAAGAGTTGGACTCTACATTTTTGATTTAAAATCCTCCTGGCGCTCCCGCGTAACTTTTATCTATATACTATAATATTATTATTAGATAAAAATAAATTCATGCCATTTACGCCGAAACGTTTCATTCGAAACGTTGCAAATAAAATGTTAAACATAAAATTCGACCCTAGTATTTTACTCTCATCGCGCTTAAAGAAGTTGCCCTCCAATAAATGGTATTTTATCTCAAACACACCCAGTAAGTACATAAACTGATTTAAAAGCCACAGATGTTCGGTATTCAAATCCAATTGGGGTCGTTGTGATGTTTTAGAAGTCTGGACATATCTAATAGACATTTAGAAAACTGCCAAAAGGGCTGTCTGTATTTATCATGAAAGGGCAAGAGTGTATAATCTGTGAATTATTTTTTATTAAAAAAAACATATTCGCAGTGGTTTTCGCAACATCCTTTTAACACAGGATATAGGAATATTTGGCTTGTAGTTTTTACGACTGGTCGCCTGCCTGATGTCAAGCCCTCTAGCGACCTTAAAAATATTTATTAGTAATAGTTAATAATATATGTCCTTTGTATAACTAGTATGTACTTTTTGTTATATATTTTTGAGTGATAGAGCCACGCTTTAGACAGTTTTGTTTACAGAAAGAATGGGCCAGCCAAAACGGGTCGTTACTTCTATCTCACTACAGTTCTGCCTGTATAAATGATTCTTCCTTCTTTGGAGAGGTAAGTAGCAAATCGAGAGGCCTGCGACAGGACAGGCGGATGACCGATGCTGGCACAGGAATACAAGGATGTGCCTCTATACCCGCCCCAACCAACCATCAAGTCATGTCGTTATCCCTCGGGAGAAACGGATATACACTGGTTGATCCTAGAACGCGTTCCATATAAGGCGTGTAAATCACTATGGCAAGTTTTAACACCAATTTTTACAATGGTCGCTATCCGGGCGGATATGTATATCCTGCCACCAGCAAAAAATTCTTTGGTTAACTGTAAATTCTCCAACAGAATAAATATTCAAAAAGGTTTTGTAGTATGCGTGCAACATGCTCTCGTACAGGCAATTTGCATAATATCATACGCAAGGATGATGTGAGCCGAATATCATTTTTATTTTATGTAGCCCGAGTTGTTTCAAACAGCCTGTAATCGCAAAGCCATTCGTGAGACGCAATGGTTCACGTACATTATCAATGTACAAGTCGTGAACTACAGATGGTCAGGAGTGAGGGCTGTTGAGAGTTCAGCAGACAATAAACATCGACTGACCAACCACTAGGTTTACTGGATGTATGCGAGACGCCCTCTGGGTTGGCACTAACGCTTTGTCTATTTCTACAGTAAAGAAGCACTGTTGTTTCAGTTTGGATGACATTGAAGTCATTGAAATTATTAGCTGGTGGTAGAATATTCATATCCGCCCGGATATCGACTACCATATACATGATGCTAAAACCTGCCATAGTGACCCACAAGCCTTATGTGGATCGCGTTCCAAGATCAACCAGTGTATATCCGGTTTGCCCGAGGGACTTGTGATATGACTTGATGGTTGGCTGGGGCGGGTATAGGGATACATCCTTGTATCTCTGTGCATGCATCAGTCATCCGCCTGTCCAGGCCCCTCGATTTACTTCTGCCATCTTAGGAGTGTGAAGAAGAATTTATACAGGCGGGCATGATTCTGGGGACCACCCATAACCTCATTGTTTGCCGGTGGTCGCTGGTTTTTTGAACTACACTGCGCTTACCATCAGGTATAGTGCATTTATTTTGCCTTGATCGGACAAAAGAAATATTTCAAAATGCTATATATTATAAGATAAAACTATCGATAGCTCAACGGGGATTGGTACAGACTGCTGAGACGAAAGTCGTATATCTCAAGTCAGGCCACAGTTATGCACCCCTGAGTTTTCTAAGTTTCATGTGTTGTTAATTATCGCTTTTCTTAATAGTTTTTTTACAACATGGTGTGGTTCGTAGGGGCTTTTCTACCGTAGACCACATACACACACTCAGGCAAATTATTCAGAAGACCGAAGAGTATAATGAGTCTCTATGCCTAGCGTATGTGGACTACGAGAAAGCCTTTGACACCGTCGAGACCTGGGCTGTTCTGCAGTCCATGCAGAGATGCCAGATTGACGACAGATATATCCAGGTGATGAGATGTCTGTACGAAGCCGCAACGATGACCGTCCGAGTACAAGAACATAGCACAAAGCCAATCCAACTGCGTCGTGGGGTAAGACAGGGAGATGTTATATCTCCAAAACTGTTTACCAACGCGTTGGAGGACGCTTTTAAGACGCTTGATTGGAAAGGACGGGGCATCAACATCAACGGTGAGTACATCTCTCATCTGCGATTTGCAGATGACATTGTCGTCATGGCAGAATCTCTGCCGGATTTGGAAGGAATGTTGAACAGCCTCAACCGTTCTTCAAGACGAATAGATCTCGGGATGAATCTTGATAAAACAAAGGTTATGTTTAACCGCCACGTCTTCCCGAGACCTGTAGTCGTGGGTGATGCCACTCTCGAGGTTGTGCAAGATTATATTTACCTTGGCCAAATAATCCAACTAGGCAGGCACAACTTCGAGAAGGAGGCAGATAGAAGAATTCGGTTGGGCTGGGCGGCATTCGGGAAGCTACGCAACATTTTCGAGTCGTCGATCCCTCAGTGTTTAAAAACGAAAGTTTTTAATCAGTGCGTCCTACCTGTAATGACCTACGGAGCTGAGACGTGGACACTGACTAGCGGACTGGTCCATAAATTCAAAGTCGCTCAGCGTGCTATGGAGCGAGCAATGCTTGGAATTTCTTTGGTGGATAGAATACGAAATGATGTCATCCGCCAGAAAACCAAAGCCATCGATATTGCTCGCAAAATTAGCACGCTGAAGTGGAAGTGGGCCGGTCATGTCTGCAGACGGACAGATGGTCGGTGGAGCAGACAGGTGCTGGAGTGGAGACCACGCTTAGGCAAACGCAGAGTAGGGCGCCCGGCTACACGGTGGACCGACGACTTGAAAAAGATGGCGGGTAACGGATGGATGCGGGTTGCCCAAGACCGGGATGGTTGGCGCTCACTTGGGGAGGCTTACGTTCAGCAGTGGACGGCAATAAGCTGAGATGATGGTGTGGCAAACAGCACCTGATGGTAAGTGATCTCCACTGCCCATGAAAGCCCATAATAACAAAATAATCATGGGTGAAGGAAAAATTTGCCAGGAAAACTGCATACTCATGAGTTCTCCTCATGAATATAATAGGTGTGTGAATATCAACCTACATGGTTGATTGTAGGCCAGCGTTGTGGAATAAATAATAGTTTAAAAAAAACTAAAAAACACGCTTTTATAGAAAGTGTAACTAAAAAATTGAAAATAAATTTGAAGAAAACAATGTATTTTATTGTAAAAAAAGCGTGCGGTGCATGGTGTCAATAGTAATCAATATTATATTAACACATATGAGTAGAAGGATTATCATTTAGATAGTATCTTAAAAAGCACCGCACGCTTTTTTTACAATAAAATACATTGTTTTCTTCAAATTTATTTTCAATTTTTTAGTTAGACTTTCTATAAAAGCGTGTTTTTTAGTTTTTTTTAAACTATTATTTATTTTTAATTTTTTAGTTTTTAATATATTGTAGCAGAGAGTATAATTTTAACTTTAAACCCGAACATCAAAAAAGCGCCATCTATTGACACTATTAGATACTACGATATTCCCTATAATTAACGAAGATCCAGAGAGTACAATTTTAATTCCTAACCCGAATATCAATAATTAATTAAATTAAATTATTATTTTATTATTATTATTATTAAATTATTATTATTTTTTTATCAAATTATTGTAGTGTCATCGGTCCTCGATAAATCTACAAAGTTTGAACGAAATCTGGCCGTTTAAAGTGGGTCAAAATCGCGCCCAAAGGAGTCGGTTACAAACATACAGGTGAAGTTAATAAAAAGCGTGTAAAAATAACAAACGCTAAAATATGAATTTTCCTGTATCATGTAGCTAATTACGCTATTTTATTTTATAAAAAAACATGTTATATTACATCAACATGCCAGTGCGAACCCCAAAAATCCATTAATTAATTACGTTAAGCTCGGCAGTACAACCTCGTTTCATGAAGTGTTCAGCGTAGCGATAATAATTGCTACGATTTTTCGTAGCAACTTTTTCCGTAGCACATTTCTCGTAGCCCGGATTATGTGCTACAACAAAAGGTTATTGATTGAAGAATCATGAATTATCCTAATTTAATTTATTATGAAGTCAGAGGATGGGGTAGAAGGATGATCTCAAGGTCACTTTCTCCTTACATTTGGCAATTGAATATAATTGGTACATGTGCACTTTCTAATCGACCCCTGAGATAAATGAATGATAGGCGCAAAAAACGATATGGGTCTTAATAATAATTATCATTAACAAATGAAATGAAACAAATTTCAAGCCAGACTCTATCGAACCTAATTGAACCTCATTTATGTTTCCTCGGTTAAAACGCTAAACAGATTCCACAAATATAGCTAAAAACAGGAATAATCAAACTAGCTTCTAAATAAAAAAACAAAATTAATATTGTTCCACATGTTTGAGAACTACAATCGTACAAACCGACGCAGTCAGTAACAGTTATAGAATTTAATTCATTCATTCATTCTGTCGTTCCCTCAATGCTGAGGATCGTGACCGCAGCAGGCCGAGGATATAAGGGCCCTCCATTTGGTTCTATCACCGGCCATGTGAATTGCATTTTGCAGTTTAAGTTGCAGGGGTTTAGTCACTTGTTCACTCCATTTAGCCGGTGGTCTACCTCGAGAGCGCCTGCCCTCTATTTTGCCCATCAAAATATCTTTTTCAAGACTCTCATTTGGGTTTTTGCGAGAAATGTGTCCAAAGAAAGAGAGTATTCGCCTCTTGCACACTGTTGACAATCGGGTGCGTATATGTAGTTGCTCCAGTATAGATTTATTGGTACGCATAGCCGTCCAAGGTATTTGTAGGAGGCGACGCCAGCAGAACATTTCAAAAGCGTCTATACGGTTCTGCATTACCGAGCGAATCGTCCATGTCTCTGACCCATACATAAAGATCGAAAAGATCAGAGTTCGTACCAACCGGACTTTGGTGTTTCGCATAATGGAGCGGTCTTTCCATATTTTACCAAGGCGAGTCATAGCACCCTTAGCCATGTTGATACGGCGGATTATGTCCTTGTCGCAGTTACCATCGACAGTTATTAGCGAGCCAAGATAGCTAAATTCGTCGACACATTCTATGTAGCCAAGTTCGTAGGTGCGTGTCAACGAATGATCTCTGTCCACGAACATCACCTTAGTTTTGGCTCTGTTAATATTTAGCCCTAAGCGACAACTTTCGGTTTCAATCCGTTTAAAGAGATCAGCCATCTCGCTCTCAGACGAAGCTATAAGCGTTGTGTCATCTGCATACCGCAGATTGCAGATCTTTTTACCTCCTATAGCAATGCCACCATCCCAATTTTCAATCGCATTGCGTATGATGAACTCGCCGTAGATGTTGAAGAGCTTAGGTGACAATATGCATCCCTGTCTCACACCTCGTTCTGGCCGAAACTGCTCAGAGAGACACCTGTCTATCCTTACTCTGGCAGCACTTTCGCTATAAAGGCCTTCGATGAGGTACGCTAGATGAGGAGGTACCCCCATCTCTTTTAGGATGGTGATCATATTTTGCCACCTGACACAGTCGAAGGCTTTAGCATAGTCTATAAAGCAAAGTACAACTGGTTTATTGACTTCCCGGCATTTTTCAATTAGTTGTCGAATATTGAATATTTGTTCTCGGGTGCCACGTCCTTTCACAAAACCAGCTTGCTCCATAGGTATCTGCCCATCAATGTATCCGGCCAGTCTATCACTAATGATGTACAGCATAATCTTGCTAGAATGGCATATTAGCGAAAGGGTTCGATAATTGTCGCATTTAAGCGTAGAACCCTTCTTGTGCAGGGGAATTACCAGTGATTCTGTCCAGTCACGTGGCCATTGTCCTGTAACCCAGATCTTGTTGCAGAGTTCATGAATCAACTTTAAGCCTGACGGTCCCATTGATTTTATGAGAGAAATGCATATACCGTCACAACCAATAGCGATCTATATTTAATAGATTTTATTAATTATTGCATCGTTTTAAAACGATAACAAATATTTAAATAAGGAAGTAGAATGATATGGCAAATACAAAATATATTAAAAAAGAAATTAAGTAAGAAGTGATAGCTCAGCGAGGAGTGGTACGGACTGTCGAGACGAAAGTCGCAGGTTCGAGATCAGCTTCAAGAGCATGCACTTCTAAGTTACATGTATATTCATTGTTAATTATCGCTTGCTTTAAACGTGAAGGAAACATCGTAACAATAAACCATACTTGAGACCTTGTAAGAATTTTGATGGTATGTGAAATCAAGGTGGTAGGTCTCTTGTATGTGGTAGGCCGTCTGGGTTGGTACCACCGCTTTGTCTATTTCTGCCGCCAAGCGACAGTGTGTAAGCATTGCCCAGTAATTTCACTGACATTGAAGTCAGTGAAATTACTGGGCATTATGATACTTATGTCTCGAAGTGACAAGCGCAGTTCAGTGCCATTCAGTGCTATGTAATTCAGAGTTCTGTGTAGTGTTGCTTCTGTTTATAGGCATGCGTGGCGCTTACCTTCAGGCGAGCGACTTGCTCGTCTCGTCATTCAATTAAATAAAAAACAATATAAAAAATCATAAAAATTCATAACACATAAACAACCAGTACCCGAAGAGGCTGCCTACGTCACAAGATGTTGTCAACCTCAGAGCGAAAATAGAAGTGAATCAATATAAAAGTGACGAAAAGAAATGGTTATACAATGAAAGTTGGCAGGATGCCTCGACTCCCATGCCATGCGTCAGTACCCCATAGGATACATAGGCAACACCATGCCTCCGTATTCGACGTTGTTCTTCTATTTCGGGGTAAGTTAAGTGTTTATCTAAAAGTGTATTTTTAGTGTTGTTTGTGCGGCACGGTGATTTTAAATATTGCGGATTGTGTAGTCAACAGTTTTATATTTTAATATGAAATTATGGTAAATTCTCAACACCATCCATTAGCTCCTTTTTTTTATTTGATTGAATGACGAGAGGAGCAAGGCGCTCGCCTGATGGTTAGCTCCACGCCTGTCCATAAATAGAAGCAACACCACACAGAACTTTGAATTACAAAGCACTGCATAGCACTGAACTGCGCTCGACACTCCGAGACATAAGATGTTAAGTCTCATAATGCCATTTCATTAGTCATTAAAAAGAAGCAATCTGCCACATTACGTCAGCTGAGACTCGGGTGACACCCAAGTCGACCCATTCGTTTCGAACGCAGGATATCGTTTCAAAACATTCGCCACATCGACGCGTTTGTAAATAATTCCTCTGGTTATAATCAGTGTCAACTGCGCATGCGCTGTGCCTTGTTTTTCCCGGAATGATGTCACGTCTGCTCTTCAGCGTGGCTATTGGCAACTGTTTACATTGCACGATAAAGTAGGTCGCGTGTTAAGATTATACAAGTCTAGATACCGTATATTGCT
The DNA here is from genome assembly GCA_949126905.1 of Amorpha juglandis. Classification (NCBI taxonomy): domain Eukaryota; kingdom Metazoa; phylum Arthropoda; class Insecta; order Lepidoptera; family Sphingidae; genus Amorpha; species Amorpha juglandis. The sequence goes on along the minus strand of OX421375.1, from coordinate 347,413 downwards.
GGTGGTAGGACTTATATCCGCCCGGATAGCGACCACCGTACACATGGTATTAAATAAAAGCTGCCATAGTGATCTACACTCATTGTTTGTGGGTAGTCGCCGGTTTTGTGGACTGCACTACGCTTACCATCAAGTGTAGCGTAGTCACTTTGCCGTCCTCGGATAAACAAAAAATAAAAATGGGTGCGTGTACTTATGTACGCGCGTGAGAAGTTATACTTCTTTGGCATCATTAAAAAGTATATAAGCACAATTTTTTTCACTAATATTCACAAATAGTAAGTAATATCAATCAAAATATTCAATTTAAATCACTACTGAATATAATTTATTAGCACATATATAATTCGCACTTGTATGAAACTCAAACACGTGTTGTGAATGTATAAACTAGAGACATGTTGATAAATATTATAAATATGAAAACAGTGATCAGAGGTGACGAGCGTACCAACATGCGCGACTAATATCGAGGTTCAATTCCTATTTTGTTGGTAGCTTTTTTTTCGAGACTTAATGAGCGGTTAAGCAGACGGCTTCATACTGTTAATTTTGTGTCACAGGTGCGCGCGCATCTTAAAATTTCACTCTCATCATTTTTTCATAACGCGCCTAAAGAAGTATAACTTCAAAAATCAGTTTGTGATTCAATACTTGCCATGCTCGTTTGCGCGAATGCATCTTCTTAATTTGTGTAAATTGTAGGAACGACTAGAAAAATAATCGAGTTTTTAGATTTTGATTAAATGCCATGTAATATTGAAGAAAATGGTCATAGGGACGCCCTTTTAACTTTCTAATCGGCAAGTATAAGTGTATAGTCTTCTTCTTAGTCGTTACACTCTTGGCAGAGTGGTCGTGGTCGTCACGTCAGGGTTTGTGGCTCGCTTGACAATCCTGCGCCACTCTTTTCTGATGGCTGCTTTCCTGGTGCACGTATATAGTGAACTATCTAATACTGATTTGACCTGGTCTGTCCACCGCATCGGTGATCTCCCTCGCGGCCGTGTGCCCTCAACTTTCCCTTGCACCACAAGGCGTTCGATGGACATGTCTCCACGCCGCGATACGTATAAGTACGTATAAGTGTATAGTACACAGTGCCAAACAGGAATTGAAATTAAAGATTTTTTAATTTATTTTACTTATGAAAAAATAGAGAAAAAGACGATCAATTCCAGTACATTTTTTATCCTGTCACAGCAAAATTAAATACGCTGAATCTTTTAGTAATTACCATCCATTATATCAATGTTGACCGGTAAGAGACATTGAGACACTCAACGGCCGTCGGAATCATGGTGGTTTCATGTTACTGCATATACTACGGCCGGAACGAGCCAGTCCGTTTTGTACCATGTATCTGGTTCATAAATGCTATATATTAGTACTTTTTCCTCTGAGTCCATCTAGACGGGTATCTCATTCGAGTTAGCTTGTTATTCATCGCTGTGTCGAGGGGTTACTTTTGTGTTTCGTCCCTTGTTAACTTTTTGAGAGTTGGCTTACGATGAGTTTACTGCATGCATTTATTAGTTAAGTACAGCGATTTGTCGTTTAGAACATTTTAAATCAACTGTGAATATAAATTTAACGAAATTGGCTTAGCGTATTTTGAATAGATCGAGAGGGTTAATTCCCATGTCCCCTTCCTTGCACTTAATTAACCTTTAATATCGGCAAATTACCCATGACTGTTCTAGTATTATGGGCGTTCATAGGCGGTGATGATTACTTACCATCAGATGAGACACTTGCTCACTTGCTGGCCTATCTTTTACTGGATCTATCTTTTAAACAAAATACGACGGCTATTCTAATAGATTAAAATAATAAAAAATAAAATTAAGTGTTGTAAGGACTAATAACGTATATTATAACTTTTCCTGACTTTTGCTGTAAAAAAAGAAATCAGATTTTGTAGGCAACGATATTCTTAATAACGATATTCCTCCCTTCCACTTCCTTCAGTATGAGGTCACTAACAACATGGTCAGTTAGACCTTTAAAAAAACTTAACGCAATGTTAATTTGTTTCAGCTCTATTTTCTGTTCATGCTGGTGTTCTTCATAATCCTCTGTCTTGTATGCCTACTTATTCTTCTCTGGTATAATAGAAGATATAACCTGGACGTCGCAACATGTTCCGAGCCAAAGGAGAACACTCCGATGCGACGGGCTCACGGAGAATTTTAAACTCAACTGCTGTGATATAGCGTGATTTATATTTATATAATATTGATACATTTTCTAATGTCAATACTGTTACATTAAGAAAACAAAAAGTCTATGTGTGCAATTCGCACACGGCAGAAGTGAAACTTCACAATTATTAAAATAAATTTATTAACCAACTAATTTTATACGCAAAGGCAAAAAAATAAAACACGTGAATAATACACCACGTTGTTTATGACACATTTTCCGAAGGCTTCGTTGTACGCAGGCGCAAAGACACGTGATAGTATACTTGTAATCTATCTCATTCTCTCGCAGGCTAAATACTATTTATGAATATGTTTGTCTCTTTGTCGTGACGCATTTTCGTTTCACCGAGTTTCAAATCACAACGATTCTAAAGAGGTTTCACTTCAATAATCTGATATTATTGATGAATGTATGTAAGTGCACAGATTAATTAATAGTTGTTAATGGTCCAGTTAACGTGTGATAGCGTGATCCAAGCCCCAGCCGCACGTAGTAGTCATTTGTCAAAAATTTGGTACATTGGGAGATACATTGCATCATGTACAAGTCTTCGCACTGTCCTTGACTTGGCTCGAGTTATCACACTTTATTAACTGCACTTTCAGAACCAATATACTAAATGACAAGAATATTAATTTATTATGTACCGTCCAAGGCTATTTTAAGCATGTATGTAAATGATATGGTCAATATTAGACAGTCTTTGTGGCGCAGTGGGCGAGTAATCAGCCGTGAAATGAAAACGGCTTTGGTACCAGTATCGAGACAAATAAGTGCGTGGTTCACAAATGTTTGTTTCGAGTTTGTTGTGAATTAATGTCACAGAGAATTTCGAATACCAATTTGATTCATGATAAGACTTGTATGTATTATTTAGGGCTTTTTTAATTCGAGTGCGGCAAAGTGACTGCACTATACCTTATAGTAAGCGCCACCACCGACAAACAATGAGTTTATCGCTGGTCACCTGAATCATGCCGGCCTGTATAAATGCTTCTTTATACTCCGAAGAGGAAAGAAGCAAATCAAGGGGCATGCGACAGCACAGGCGGATGACCGATGCAAACACAGGAATACAAGGATATACCCGTATAACCGCCAACCAACCATCAAGTCATGTCGCAAGCCCTTCGGGAGAACTGGATACACTAGCTGATCCTGAAACGCGATCCACACTGGATGTGTGGGTTACTATGATAGGTTTTAACACCATATGTACGGTGGTCGCTATCCGGACGAATATGAATATTTTACCACCAGCATTTATTAGATTAACGAGTGCCAAAAACTGAATCCGTATAACAAAGGCCAGTGTAAATGTTTTATTGATACTAAAGCCACGGACACATAAATTGCTGAAGTTAAACATTAGTAAAACATCCGAACAACTGAACAAAAGTGTAATTAAGTTTCCACTTCGAACTAATGTTTGCAATTTTCCCTAAAATACGTGGCAACTCCAATTTATAGGGTAAGGTTATCCGAAGTGCCAAATGTATGTAAAATAAAGATTATAAAGTAAATTGGGTGCGATATATGTACGAATTAATTATGTATTAAAATAAGTTTTAAAAATGATTTGTTTTTTATTATTTAATTTAATGACGAGACATGCAAAGCGTTCGCCTGATGACAAGCGCCACGCCTGTTCATAAATAGAAGCATCATCACACAGAAATTTAAATTACAAAGCACAGCACGGCACTGAACTGCGCTCGTCATTCCGAGACATAAGATGTTAAGTCTCATAATGCCCTGTAATTTCACTGGCTTCAATGTCTTTCAAACCGAAAGACAACAGTGCTTGCACACTGTTGCTCGGCGGTAGAAATAGACAAACCGGTGGTACCAACCCAGACTGCCTCTCGCATACAAGGGGCCTACCACCTTATATATCACATAAGTAACTTCATATTATTTAAGTAAAATAAACGACTATGTACTTCAACAAAATTTAACAATGTTTGAGATTTCTTTGAACAAACAAAGAATCGGCACTTTTAAGTTCAACTTATTCATACAAATAATTTGAGATAACATTTTCTTTTCCAAAACTTTGTCAATAACTTATTGTTTACTTATTAAATATTATAATATTTAGACTCATTACCTTGAGTTAAATATACTTTTATAAAAAGTATTTTCAAATAATTTATTTGAAACTCGTGTTTTTTTAATCCTGGGAATGGTAAAATAACTGCACCTGAAAAATAATTCTTTTCATTTGCCTCAATGACGAGACGCCTGATAGTTTTTTTATAGCATAGATTGGCAAACGAGCAAGTGGGTCTCCGGATGGTATGTGATCTCCACCGCCCATGTACGTCCACAATACTAGAAGAATCATAGGCGCGTTGCCGACCTTAAAGAGAAGGGATAATTAAGGGATTAGGAAGAGTAGGAGAATTGAGGCCTCCAGATATCTCACTCACCTTTTAAAACACAGCAACAAGCCGCTACTTTACGTCGGCTTTCTGTGAGATAGTGGTAAACCGGTCGAGCCGGCTCATACATGGTGTAGACAAAACTGTCCACAGTGTGGCTCTACCACTCAAGCAAGCTACTCTATATACCACCATATTTCATGCTCTATGCGTAAGTTCTATCCTGGAATAAATACCGGATCCCTCGGGATGTTTCACATCTCAACAAAATGTATCTTCGATAAATATTAGATAACAATGGAAGTAAACAAGAACTGACATATTGTTTTTTATTTAAAAAATTGTTTCTTATAGTAACACGGGGACTAAACAATAAATCATATTGTTTTCAGGGATATTATTAATATTGTGAACGAGTTTTTATTTCAGGATTGTTTTAACCGATGGAAATAAAGGAATGCAATATGTATGTTTTTTTGTATGTACCATCAGGCGTAATTTTTGAACTTTCAATTTTTCGAAGGTCTCCGTAGCACAGGGGGCGAGTAGCTGTGAAACGAGAGGTCAGGGGTTCGATCCCCGCACCGAAACAAATGTTTGTGAATGACAAATATTTGTTTCGGGGTATGGGTGATGTGAGAAGTCTCTTGTAGTTCCTGATACCCACGAAACAAGACTTGTATCTTACTGTGGAGCCAGGACTATGTTTGCGACTGTAAAGTGTATTTTTTATTTATTTATTATTATTACATATTTATAAGCGACGAAGAGGCGTTGACGTCAGGCAAGCGGTCGGTCGTAACAGCTATAATCCAAACCTTTGTGTAAAAAATAGATAATACTTGCCTTGTATACATCACTGCTGGGCATAAATGAAGAGAGAGAGAGAATCCTCTACTGATTAAATCTTTGTGTGACATGTGTTAAAAAGCATGTTGACCCCACTGCGAGTGGGACAAGGGCAGGTGGAAGAAGAAGACTTATTTACAAGTTCAAGCACACATACCAAGGTGTGCAAACTGAATTACCCGTATTAAAATAATATATTATATTAATTGTCGTCTGAGCCGTTGTGATACGAAATGTTCCGTTAAAATGTCCCAGATTGGTCCCAGTGGTAAAACATTTAAATTTTCGACATGAACTGTCATCGGGGACTAATTTATTCATGTTTATTTTATTCCATTTTAATGGAACAAGTTTTTTCATATCCCTTGGGAGTGGTAAAGCAATTGTATTTAAATTCTATACGATAGAACTGGCTATTCTTCGCGGTCGTACACTCTTGCATGTTATAGCTTCGCTCCCGTCGGTCATAGCGTGGTGTTATGCAGCTAAGAATTATCATTATGCCTCTATACCCGAAGGTGTAGGCAGAAGTATATAATGCTGAACCCAAGTTTCCTCAAGCTTATTTTTTTCATTGATAGAATGATGAGACGAGCAAGGCGCTCGCCTGATGATAAGCAATTAATGTAGACAGATAATCTGCCGACATTGATAGGTGCCAAGCCAACATTTTAGTCCTTTACTATCGAAAGAAGATAAATTTTCCCCGCTTATGAATTGTGAACCCCCATTTTTATGTCACGCCAACTTAGACCCCGTCGAGTCTCCCGTGGACCCCTGGGGGTCCTGGACCACTTTGGGAACTAATGATGGAGATAAAAGTGCCTACAACGTAGCTATATCTATTACAAAAAGTCTATTCCCAGTTGTGAGACAGTAATATATTATTACAATTCTGTATGAATTAATAATTTACAGTTGAAATGCAACAGTAGATGTACATAAATGGTAGACAGTCCGTCCCGTGACCAAGGCTGAAAGGCTTTCGAAGCGTCAGGATCGAAATTGAAAACAAAATCCATTTAAAATAGTTTTACATCAATGTGCAATATTTTCGTAAACATAAGAAATATTTTTAAACTGTGATATCTGAAAGAAAACACACGGAGACACTATACAATGTTATAGGTTCTAGCTTAAAATATCCTTATATAATTCATGTCTAAGTGCTAACCGCAAACGGAAACCACGTCAATGTGTCTTCTAGATTGAAACACAGTATAAAAATCACACAATGTGACAATGTGTTTGATGCTTGACGTTTAAAAAAGGCGATATGTTCTTTATGCATTTGAAGCGCATAATTAAAAGTCCTTTGACGATTAATTTTTATTCTCGTATTGCCATGGAAAAAGTCTGATGACCCTGAATTGGATGCAAATACGCAATAACATTACAACCCATATCAAGTAAAATTTGAGATATTAATTTTATTTTGCTGCATTCTTTAACTTAATAATTTAAATAATTAATAATTATGTACACATTTAATGTATGTTACTTACCCAGTATTTTATAGTTCTATTTTTCATAATTGTACATAGTGAATGTTTCTTTTATGATTTTTAAAAAATACGGAATCTAATCAACTTTAATCTAATACATTTAGAAATGTTATTGAGTATTTGGATCAAATATTGTCTGTTAAGATAGCGTTGTTCGAAGTGCTATATTTAAGTTTTGACAAATAGAAATAGCTTAACAGATCACTCGGGAACATACGCAGTTTCTGTGGTGGAGTACACCCCGCGACCACGAAGGCTGAAAAGCTTTCGAAACATCGGGACAAAAATTATAATAAATCCGATAAAATCCGTTTAAATTAGTTTTATTTCAACATGCATACTCTTCTGTTCTGATGCGCTCTGACGCCAGCGATGTCATACGAACTGATCGACTTTCGATTGCATCAGTGCTCTCACTATCCTTCTGAAATATCACGACAGGACACTTGTGTGTATACCTAGTTATTACAGTACCCCATATACAATACATAGATGTATAAATAAGCCATCACATCATACTATGTATTACGGAATTGTGCCGTATGAGTCCATACTGTAGTATCCTACTATAATATTATAAACGCGAAAGTTTGTGAGTATGGATGGATGTATGTTTGTTACTCTTTCACGTAAAAACTACGGAATGGATTTTAATGAAACTTTACAATAATATAGCTTATACATCAGAATAAGACATAGGCTACTTTTTATCCCGGAAAAATTAGATCACGCGGGCGGAGCCGCGAGCAAAAGCTAGTAGTATTATAAAATGGGTCTACATTTTGTTGTTACGTTACTTGTTGGTGCATATCTCCCACAACCCAGCGTAGTCTTTAAACAAGAACGTCTACGTATTTTACAGGCTGCAAGATTTTCAGACTGTGATTGAGAGGTAAATCTTATGGCACCTTACATAACGAGGCGAAGATGCTGACCGAGTTCTCCTGATGGGATGGAAATCGAATTGTGTATCTGCCACACGATGTACGATTACTACGTTATTACCGTTTAACCAAACTATGATCTAGAGGGAACTAGGAAGAAGACGGTCTTTTTTACCTGCTTTTCTGAACTGATAAAGTTTTAAGTGTTATTTTTAACCACATTTATTATCCAATTTTAGTTTTATTTTCGCAAAATATGTAGTTTCTTTTTCGTATTATTGTGGGGTGGAAATAAAATAATTTATAAAATGAGGCGTACTCAAATACCCTATACAATAAATCACATGAGTTGCTTGGGATTAGAATGTGTGCACATGACGTGACGCTTGCTACATAATCTTGAGGATCATGCACAAAAAATATTTTAATTTCATTATTTTACTTTATAACTAATTATAATTTATTATTTATTTATACTTCCAAACTGGCGATAGAGAATAACTTCGACTGAATAAGACATTGACCATATTTGATTTTTTGAAGTGAAACTTCTTTAGAATCGTTTCGATTTGAAACTCAACGAAACAAAAATGCGACAAAGACAAGAACAGAAAAAGACAGAATGAGATAGATTACATGTATGTTATCACGTGTCTTTGCGCCTGCGTACAACGAAGCCTTCGGAAAATGTGTCATTAACAACATGGTGTATTATTCACGTGTTTTATTTTTTTGCATTTGCGTATTAAAATCGTTGGTTAATTAATTTATTTTCATAATTCTGAAGTTTCACTTCTGCCGTGTGAGAATTGCACTCACACACACTTTTTTGTTTTATGACTTCATGGTACTGATATAAGCTCGGTGAAAAGCGGTTAAGTTGCACCACTGTTTGCCCCTTTGGTGACACGGCGTGACGCAGATCATATTATAAAGACTTCCCGTTGATTTAGTTAACCAACGCTCTAAATAAAAAAAACGTTTACCATTTAAAGGAACCATTTTGGGAGGCTCAAGAGATTTTTCGCAATTTTTCTTAACGCTATAATTACATTTCACTCGGGCCCAGCGAGAAAGATTAATGTAAGAATCTTTTCAGCCTGCCTTTTTAACGGCTTGGGCGAAGTCAGTTGAATACCTGAGTGATGTTAATTTACTGAAATTATACAGTCGTACTTGTTGAAGTACATATTTTTTTGTCCTGGCTGAGAAAGTGACTACATCGATTATTTAAATCGAGTCAAAATTAAATAAGTCACTACGCAATTTAAATCTGCTGGAAGGGGTTGTCAAATGACGGGAAAAGGATGCACGACATGCCATGCATACGTCAGAAGACAAGTCTCGTCATAACAATACACGCGTGGGTGGGAGAGATTATCCCACTACATGCCCACCTTTGCTCATACCAATATTTAAAACATGAACTGCAGCCTTATATTCTACTCAATTCTAATTCTATTTTTAAAAAATAGTTTCTTTTTCGTATTATTGTCCAGTACACGTGAAATGATAGAATTAAGCATAGTAAAATACCCTTTTATGCCAGCTTGAAGTTACTATTACAGGCCGATCCTGGAACGCAACTCGCCTGAACGAACAACTATAGCGGTGATCCCTATCCAGCCGGGTGTAAAAATAGGTACCCTCCCACCAGCCTCTATTCACTACTTCCTGAATCCTCAAACGAGATCTGAATTTTATTTGTAAGTTTACATATAGGTATATGTAGGACTTACGTATGTGGCTAGCAAATGTAATTTCCAGCTCTATCTGATAAATGCAAACTTATAACACAATGTATTTAAATTAAACTCTAAGGTAAATAGAGTTTTGTTGAGATTGTGTTTACTGTATTATTAATCTACACTGAATAATCAAAGTTCAAAGCTTACAGTCGAAATCGTGTGGCGACCACGTTTTGACAGTTTGTTTTGCTTTGTCTTTTTGTTTTACACCCTAGTGTGATCAATATATCAAATCAAATCAAATATATTTCATAGTACATGGAAGCGATGTAAAGAAATATTTAGAGCTTTTATACTTACTGAATTTATAATGTTTTCATACAGTAAGATTAAAAATCTCTTTAACATTCTAAAGCCCACTTGCATGATTTAGAATCTTCGCACAACTGGGTTTAAACATATATATATATATATATATATATATATATATATATATATATATATATATGCGAATATTCTATTATATATATGTGCGAAGATTCTAAATCATGCAAGTGGGCTTTAGAATGTTAAAGAGATTTTTAATCTTACTGTATGAAAACATTATAAATTATTAACATTATAACATTATATATATATATATATATATACAGGGTGTCCAGTAATTAATGGATAACCTTGAAATGTCTTATAGCAGAACGAATGGCCGTTCAGAGAAAAATACGAAAAAAAATATAACATAAGTAGTACCTGAGGTACTTATTTTTTTTTAAAAAGTCGTATTTTTTTTGGTTTATTTTACTTTCTTGGACACTACGACCAGAAATGAAGGAAATCCATCGGTTTTTTGTTGTTTAATTATTATACACTAACTATACTAATAGATAGATAGTCAATAGTATGACAAGCTATTATACTTTTTAAAAAAAATAAACATTCAAAATCATTTCTTTAGAAAAATTAGCAAAATTTTATTTTTAAACAAAGTTTAAACCTCTTGGGTATAAAAAAAATGTATGAATACATGAGTGACCAAAATTTTTTAAATAATGTCGGTTTTAAGTAGATTTTATAATGGTATAATTCATTATTGTATCTACTGTAAATAGCGATTTATTGCTATTAACGTAAGAAAGGAGCTAATTTGACCAAATAACAAAAACAATATAATATGAGATACTTTTTAAAATAAAATTGTACTTATCTAATGAGGTTTATTAAAACTAAGATTTGATGTTGATAAAAGATAAAAATGGCTTATTTAAACAAATTGAAACCAAATTATCAGAAATAAATTAACTTAAATTTAATACTCATAATGTTTAAAATGGTTACTTCATAAGCTTAAAATGTGTCTTATGATCTCCATATTTGCTTCCAGCGCGCGCGCCATTCCCCCCGTTTTTGTGTTATGTTAGACAAGAAGGGTCTGAGTTGGCTATGTGCGAGTGAAAGGATCTTAAAGTAAAAAAATCCAACCCTGTCAACCAACCAATCCAACCCTGTATTTAAATATTCCCGAACATACACAGCATAATGCGCAGGGCAGCCGTCATTTTGCAACCAATGCGATTCCCTCAGCTCCTCGGATACTCCTTCTCTAATAAAGTCGGCAGATCATTTTTAAGAAATTCCAAATAACTTTGCCCAGTTAGAGTCCCGGTAATTAAAATGGGCCAATTATTTGTCCATTGGGTTGGATTTTTTTACTTTAAGTTCCTTTCACTCGCACATAGCCAGCTCAGACCCTTCTTGTCTAACATAACACAAAAAACGGGGGGAATGGCGTGCGCGCAGGAAGCAAATATGGAGATCATATGACACATTTTACGCTTATGAAGTAACCATTTTAAACATTATGAGTATTAAATTTAAGTTAATTTATTTCTGATAATTTGGTTTCAATTTGTTTAAATAAGCCATTTTTATCTTTTATCAACATCAAATCTTAGTTTTAATAAACCTCATTAGACAAGTACAATTTTATTTTAAAAGTATCTCATATTATATTGTTTTTGTTATTTGGTCAAATTAGCTCCTTTCTTACATTAATAGCAATAAATCGCTATTTACAGTAGATACAATAATGAATTATACCATTATAAAATTTACTTAAAACCGACATTATTTAAAAAATTTTGGTCACTCATGTATTCATACATTTTTTTTATACCCAAGAGGTTTAAACTTTGTTTAAAAATAAAATTTTGCTAATTTTTCTAAAGAAATGGTTTTGAATGTTTATTTTTTTTTTAAAGTGCAATAGCTTGTCATACTATTGACTATCTATCTATTAGTATAGTTAGTGTATAATAATAAAACAACAAAAAACCGATGGATTTCCTTCATTTCTGGTCGTAGAGTCCAAGAAAGTAAAATAAACCAAAAAAATTACGACTTTTTAAAAAAAAATACGTACCTCAGGTACTACTTATGTTATATTTTTTTTCGTATTTTTCTCTGAACGGCCATTCGTTCTGCTATAAGACATTTCAAGGTTATCCATTAATTACTGGACACCCTGTATATATATATATATATATATATATATATATATATATATATATATATATATATCACGAAATTGACGTGATTTCCACGTTTTAAAATATTAAAATAACATCAGTAATATTATTAATTAATTAATTTCTTATTTACTTCAACGAGGCGAATAGTTCATTCGCATAATAGTAAGCGCCAAGCTGCAATTGAGGATTGGAAAGGAATAAGGTCCTCCAATATATGTGTACACAATGCTGTCAGAGGTAGTAGAAATAGAAAAAGCGGTGGTACCAACCCAAATGGCCTCTCGCATACGAGGGACCCACCTGTCAAATAGATCACGCTATATTGCCACGATTATATTAAAGTACACTGAATGTTTTGTTATTGAAACTTTAGCCATTCGGCCTGATATTAATCGTATTAAAGCGATTAAAGGATAAACTCAATTTATAAGTTTAATAACTTCGGAACGTGACCCTCTGTTCCTTTCCGAAATAAACAATACAGAGAAAGGCTCAGGTTATCAAATATATCTGAATTCCGCCTCGAAAACTGCCTCGGTGGCGTAGCTGTATTGTGTAGACGGTACGACTGCTGTGCTAAGGTCTCGGGTTCGATCCCGGCCTCGGGTAAAGTGATAACACCCAACAGTCACACACATAGTCCTGATCCCACAGTAGATACGAGTATGGTGTCGTGGAACTACGAGAGACTTTCGGTCTCACAAAACCCAAACAAACAAATATTTACGAATCAGATAAGTATTTGTCACGGTGCGGGGATCGAACCCGCGGCCTCACGTTTCACAGGCAGTTACTCGCCCACTGCGCCACAGAGGCCGTGAATATCTAATAAGAGTTTGAAGTTAATAATATATAGTATAATAGCTTTACCGTGTCACCTTCACTTATGCCGTGTCGATTGATAACATAATTAATTCATTGAATTTTGGGACGTAAAGACGCTTGCACACTATATGAGGCACTTATACAGTTAGACAGTATGCAAATAACATCTAGTGTTGTATACTGTACGGATCTTGTGGACACTAGAAAAAAAATCGTGCTTTCCGGCGTTTTTGCCAACAGCTCGCGTGATAGGACCCACTTAATGATATTCGTGGTGTTTTACATCTAGCTTCTTCAGTTGTAAATGTCCTTAGACTTGAGGTTAATACCTCCTCAATTCATTATTTTGTCTCCCGCTTTGCTATGGAGGGAAGTAGACAATTCATATTTTAATTTCCTCCCTAACCTTCTATCTGATTAATTTCATTGCGGGGCAAGAACATTTAGGCATTGCCAAAGACTCGCCGAGCTTCACTGCTCGGTATCACCAAAAATACGGGCCATTGTTGATCCTGATGCACAGAAGTTATAGTTGCGAGTGTGTGGGCGGGATAGTCTATGCACTTATGTTATAATGCGTCGAGCCTTGGCTGATGAATATTTTTATTAGAATTGTAAATTTTGCTGGTGGTAGGATATTAATTTCTGCCCGGATAAATACCACCGTACACACGAGGTGTTAAAACCTGTCATATCAAAATCAGCCAGTGTATATCCGTTTCACACGAGGTGTTTGCGACGCGATTTAATGGTTGGTTGGCGCGAGTATAGAGGTACATCATGGTATCCCTGTGCCTGCGTAGGTCATCCGCCTGTCCTGAAGAAGTATTTATACAGGCCGGCATTATCTGATGACCATCAATAAACTCATTGTTTGTCGGTGTTTTTTTTGGACTGCACTGCACTTACCGTCAAGTGTAGAAAATTATAGGCCTACTTTCTTATGCCATGAATAGTTAAACAATATTGTTTTCTCTTTCTAGCCACTTTATAAATCGTGTTGACAGAGAAAGACACAAGAGTGTTTACTAAGCAATGCATAAGTAACGTTGATGAGGCCATATGGCTCTTACATTAACAATCTCTATATCTTAACTTCTTAAAACCTTCTTAACTTTTATTGTATACTATAATGTACACATTATTTTCTGGTTTTGTTGTCAAAAAATTACAAAAAAACACCAACATAATAATTAACTATAGGGCTGTCAAGCTGTAAACATACCAGTTGTTAAAATTAAATCCCACATGGGACAATCAAAATTGAATTTTCAATTCGGAAAATTAAACATCAATTTTGTGAGTAGTAAAGCCATGCTGTAGACAGTTTTGTCTTCAGCATGAAAGGACTCAACCGTGTCGTGACCACTGTCCTACAGAAAACCGACGTAAGGTAGCGGCTTGCTGCTGCGTTCGGTACGGTGAGTGAGATATCAGGAGGCTCACATCCTTCTCCCCTTATCAATCCCTTAATAGGGTTGATGCATAAACTTGAATTTCAACATAAATGTTTATTGAAATCATAAAAAAATCTATTCATCAAACCTACTGTTTCTTTTGAACATAGGCAACGCGTCAAATACGCGCAATAACGCGGCAAATAGGCATCGCGTCCATGCTTCTTCTGGTATTGTAGAAAGGCGGTGGAGATCACTTACCATTAGGTGACCCAATTGCTCGTTTGCCGGCCTAGGCTCTAAAAAAATCGTGCCTGGCATGGCGACAGGCGCACCACCTGTCACATAGCATGTAAATAAGCTCGAATGTTGTGAAGTAGTTCCGCCTTTACCTACCCCATCGGGGATACAAGCGTGGTCTTATGCATTATACTATAATATTAAAGGACTGATAGGTAAAACTTGTTATGAACTTACTGTAAGGGAGTTGCACGCGGTTGCTCTTCGCATCAAAAGTTAGTATAAACTTGCACAGTAGTTGGTTTACTGACGGATTAAAATTACCGTTATGACGTTGAACTATAAATTTTAACTTCACCGAAGTAAAGTTAGACAACGAAGTTGTAGATTTAATTTTAATTAAGTTTCAGAGTATTTTGTGAGTTTATTCCGAGCATCGCATTGTTACTATGCTGCAACTGATGGTAAATTTTTAAGCGCCTAAATTGATGACTAATTAACCTAATTGATAAATTGACCTTTTTTCTCACAAATTTTGAATTACAATGTCCTGCATGGTACTGCACCTTGCTAGTTACCTCAAGATACAGAATGTTAAATGTTACGGCCTTGGTCAGTGAAAATACTCCTTAATTACATTCGGAGTAAGCAAATCACGCATAGTTAACTTGAGGTATTACTACATGCGTCTTAATTGAACTATAATTACTAATATACAGACGAATAGACTTATTACCCGACTTCAAAAAAAGAGGTGGTTCTCGATTGTGTCATTATGTTGGAATTTACATAGCTGTACCTAACAAGGCAATAAAAAAGCGTCAGTAGTTAACCTAAAAATAAATTCTGCGTGCTTAATTGAATGGCTGAAGTTTTGGGAGACCCGAACCGAGCGCACCTGTCTCGCATCAAACTTTCACAATGGCCTGCCAATATGTTCCCAGGTTCCCTGCCGGCAACTTTATCATCATTATCATATATCATATCAGCGACATTACTCCACTATTATGGACTGATTTTTCAATCTCCAAGTAAACGTTATTTATGAGTTTTTGTTGTAGCTGAGATTGGTAAATGAACAAGTGAGTCACCTGACGGTAAGTGATCTCTACCGCCCGTGAACATTGAACTGAAGAAACATGGAGTTGTTGCCGACCTTAAGGGAAAGGGATAATTAAGGGATTAGGAAGGAGAGGGGGATTTGGGCTTCCGGATATCTCACTCTCACCGTACCAAACGAAACAGAAGGTGCACGGCGTCGGTGTCTGTGAGACAGTGGTTATAAGCCGGTCGAGCCGTCCCATTCATACCGCATAAAAAACATAAGATCTGATAAAAATAAGGCAAAAATTGAAAACTCTTCAACAATATGAATTTAAAGTAAGTTTTTAAGTTTTAAGGTTTCATTTAATCGCCAGATGAGAGGTAATCATTGTATAATGTTTTTGCTTTGCAATCAAGCCTGATATCCTCAGGTTTAGATTTATCAACGATATGATGATATATAAAGCAGCGTTATCTTAGCGGAGAGTGTTACGAATTGACGTGACAATAGTCACAGGTTCGAAACCAGTACTAGCAGTCACCTCTAAGTCTGTCTTTTCTAAGTTATAAGTGTATTAATAATTCTTAATTATCGCTTGCTTTAATGGTGAAGGAGACATCGTGAGGAAACCCGAGGAATTCACCATAAGAATTTTTAAAGTAAGCGAAGTCTGCCAACCTGCATTACGCCAACCGTCGACTTAGGCCTACATACAGTAGAGGAGGCCCGTGCCCAGCAGTGGGACGATTTATTACAAAATTTGAAGTCATAGCATGGTGATAGACAACAATCTAAAATATAAATAAATAGTCACATCATTGCTTCCTAATAAAGACATTATTAAATCAGAAAGGTATTTGTACGTAACACGATTCTCTGAACAAAGTGCAAATAAACTTAATGGGGTGCAAATTTCAAACGGCCCGAGAAACAAAATGAACAAACCGTCTCGGGTCACTGGCTTCCTAATATATTTACTGATTTTTTGGATTCCGGGAATCTGATTCTATCAACATTCTCTTCTTTCCTAAAAGGTCAACAACGCATTCCCTAAGATTCTTGTACAGTGAGCGTTCATGGATGGCGGTAATCACTTACCATCCACCATCAACCATTTTAAGGTCAGTTGTTGAAAAAGTGCAGCTTATGCCAGGCCTTACAATACATTTAAAACCGACTTCAAAAATATAACACTGACATGTCAAAAATAACTATTTATATTAGGTCTCTTTAGAGTCAGTGTATGTACCGCTGCCGGTCAACGGAAATTGCACCGACTCTAAAGAGACCTATAGAAATTGCTATTTTTGGCTTAAACTATTTTTTAAAGTTATTTGGTTATGCACTTAAATTGTCGTTCTATGAATAATGCGAGGTTCGTAGATTTTTCAATAAAGTGTTATTCCGGTGGTAGTCGAGTTTATACTTTGTGCTGTACATTTAAAGCATTCGGTGGAGATGTGTCGGCCAACCAACAAGTGTTAACTGCGATAAAGATAATTCTGGAGTTGATATTAAAAAGTGGTGAATTACTTGTATTGTTTTATTTGATCACATTAGTTAGGCTTTAAGTCCGCCAGGATGCGTTCAATTTCGCATGAAATTGTTTGTCATAATGTTGTAAGTTCTAATAATAAAGGTATAAAGTATTTTTGCGTAATTGGCATTTGGTATAACTATTATAATGATATAACGAGTATAATGTTTTCACTGTTATAAATTTAATTTCCCCCAATTTTTAGCATGATTTTAGTTAACATAAATTTGAATATAAAATGTTCGTCCAATAGTATTTTAATCTAAAATATAGTACACATTATCTTATGATCTCAGAAAAGGACAAAGGAAGAAGTCAGTATTCCTAAAGCAATTTTAATAAGTTGTGTGCGGCGCGGCTGGCCTTTTCCACGTCTCAAAATACGAAAATAATGCCACTCTAAAACCAGTTGTGTGATTAAAAATTATGACTTAAATTTTATGTATGTCAATATGGATCAATATAGTGTCAATATGTCAGTCCACCACGGTGAACTAATGCCGGTTGGTAGACTTCACTCCGAAATTCATAAGGTTATTCTCAGGTATACAGGTTTCTTCACGATAGTTTCTTCATAAAGCGAACGATAATTAACAATGAATACGTATTTCGTATAAACATAACTTATAGAAGTCAGAAATGCTTCTGAGACTAGTTTTGAGCCTACGACTTTCGTCTCAGTAGTCCGTACACTACTTTGTTGGGTATTATTTATATATTTTCTTTATTTATATCAAATCAAAAACACTTTTTATTAGGACGGTGGTTATAATTATGTTTTAGAAAATTTTACCTTTTCATAAAATCGGCATGGATTTGAATTCAGTTTATATTAAAGAGGGAACAATATAACTCAATTAACAGCGTCGCATTTTCAATAAGATTAATTGGATTAATCAAAACAAGACAGATTGTTAAGGATATGATTTGTATTTTATAAAATTCACAGGCTTCGTGTATTTTCAACCAGTTAACCTGAAATTAATCAGTCGGATATTTAAATACGGACCGATTCGACCAAAATAGATTAAAGATTTACGACAAAAGTTTTTGAAGAGTTTTTGAGTGGTAGAGCGACGCTGTAGGCAGTTTTTTTACAGTATAAAGGAGAAGGCTCGACCCGGTCGTTACCACTGTCTCACAGAAAACCGATTTAAAGTAGCGGCTTGCTGCTGCGTTTCGTACGGTGAGTGAGATATCCGGAAGCCCAACCACCCCCCCCTTCCCTAATTATCGCTTTCTTTTAAGGTCGTAGTCTTGTGGGCGTACATAGACGGTGGAGATCACTTACCATCAGGTGACCCACTTGCACGTTTGCCGGCCTATGCTATAAAAAAGTCAAACATGAAAGACTTGAGTAATTGGATTTATTTTTATAACAAAGGGGAACAAACGAGCAATAAGTTCATCTGATAGTAAGTGATCTCCACCGACCTTAAATACCCACAATACCACAAGAATTATGGACGCGTTGCCAAACTTTAAGGAAGGGTATAATTATGAAATTAGAAAGAGGATGGGGATTCGGTTCTCTAGATATCTAGAGGCCGTCCGCGTCAGGGTTGGTACCATCGCTTTGTCTATTTTCACCCCCAAGCAGCAGTGTGTAAGCTCCGCTGTGTTATGGGTTGAAGGACATTGAAATTACCGAGTATTATGTGACTTAACATCGCGGGGTGACGAGCGCAGTCCAGTACTATACTTTGTAATTCAAAGTGTTGTGTGGTGTTGCTTCTGTTTATGGGCAAGCGTGGCGCTTACCATAAACAGCAACCTACTCGTCTCCTCATTCAAGAACAGCCTGTATCAGGAATCACATGCACCTTATGGTCCCATAACACCCAGACCCCAAAACAATATTTATACCACATGTGTCTTGGTGCCTCGCGGCCTTTCGTTTCACTTTCCTTTCGTATAATATAGGGTCCTTTAAACGGAGTGTGAAGAAGCATACATTGTTTGTCGTTGGTCGACACTATTCTTGGATTGCGCTACACTTACCATCCGGTGTAGCGTAGTCACTTTCCCGAGCCAGAATAAAAAAAAAACGTACCGTTACTCGCCCACTGCACCACAAGTGTTGTCACTAGATAACCCTAATTTGCACATAATTGACTTCACTTCTTTTGGATTGCGACCTGAGGAAAAATGCCACCCTAATAACGTTTACCTCCGCATGAAAACCCACTGCGCACTCCTGAACTTTGGAGATGACACCTGAATTAATTGGTTTAGCCGTCGCTTCAAGATACTTAAGTGTGCATAATGTAAGTATTTTCCTGGGACCGTAGCTGAAGTTTCAGATTGAATAAAGAGTTAAAGAAATCTTAATAAAAAAATATCTTCACTTTAGCTTGCATATTTTCGCAGTAAATTTTAAATCAAGTACATAGTCCAGTCGGTCCATTAATTTGGGCCTAAGATGTTTTGGCCTATTTGCACTCCACACGCGTGATATACATTATAATTCGTCAAAAAGTGAAATTGATAGCCTCTTTTTAAGTCGGTTAAAAAATTACTGCGTATGAACATCGTATCCACAAGGCAGGCGTATGCACAAACTTTGATTAGCACAATGTTTCCACCACTAAGTGGTTTGTGATTGAGTTCGCCTCCATTCAGCGAGATGAAGGGAGGGGGAGGGTGTATTTTAATCAGCCCCGTACTTTTCCTCTCATACTTCCTTTGTTTGTGTAGTCACTATTGTTTAATTTGGATTCGATCAAATATTTTCATGAGATCTTATTGTTCCGTAAAAATGTTATAATATTATTATATTGTTTTCTAAACCGGGTGTGGAATTAGATAAGGGGGATGGGCGGTCACTTGATTTGAGTATTAAGGAGATAGAAACGATAAAATAAGTTTTTATGAACACATTTTTTAGTTTTCTTTTGGCAATTTGGATATTATTATATTTTTTCGTCTCAAGAAAAGATATAAACATTGATGAGTTTTCTAGGGCTTACCACCTTATGGGTCCATCATCGGATCCTCGTTATCAGATGAAAACAATTATGTAGGTCTTCAATAATGCTATAAGCTAAATATCTCACATCGTTACTCTATGACTACATCTCTTTATATTATTTCTCACTCTATTTGTCAAAACGCCATAAAATCCAGATTTTTTCATGAAATTTAATGATTCATACACCATTTAAAGCTTAAATTTGCCGCTATTGTCGAAACATAGTAAAATATTTAATATATAAAATTATTTTTTCCCCGATAAAGATGTATAATTAACAGTGCCAGCTATTGAAACTATAATCAACCCATCACGCCCCGTTGAATCCAGTGGTAAAGGAAGCCCAATTGAGTTTGTTTCGCCGGGTCTTCTAAAGGGTCGTTTTGAATCCTGTGATAGTTTAAAACACGTGCCGTATCGGCAATGCCTATGGTCCATATCGACTTCTCCCGCCCCTAAGTATTTAACAATTCTGGACTTTTCCATAGTAAAAATATGGAAGAATAATAATAATAGATAAATAAATAGATTTAATGTAATTGTCGAGTATATTTTGATGATGCTATGTATACATTAGTTGATACTGATTTCCATATATAAGTTTCTTTTATTTCTATACTAACTTGTCATAAGCGCTATTTTAATTGCCTACATGATTAATAAACTAATTAATTTCAACAAATTTGTTGTATTGTATTTACTTATTTCTTTCTACTTCATTATATTAGGTAACTGATCATTATCCGTGCAAAGTATTCGCACGGGTCACCTCACCTAGTTATTACTATGTTCCTTAACGTAATAATGAATTATGGACATTTTTTCTCACGCCCAAGGATATAGAGATTATTATCTTGCTACTATTTATCCAATAAACAGATTATAATTCTTGGATAGCTACCCTACATAATTAATATTGTTTTTCCTTTTGCAAATGAAGGACTTTTAGATCTCAAAGGCGGGAGTCACCGAATGTCTTTTTAAATTAAAAATTGTTTACACCAAACGACATCAGAAACCTTTTAGACAATAAATGCCCTTTACTTGTTTAGACAGTTGAATAAAACATAATTAGAACAGAAAATAAAATCTTAAGACAGAATTGTGAAATCTGCTTAATTAACTTGGCGGAGCTGCCTTGGTTAAGACGTTATATTTTCCTCTCTAAAATGATTAATTTAGTTGAAAAAAACGTGTAAAAGAGATTATTTATTAGTATGAAAATAATGAATGCCTGAGGCTTGAGCGAAACCTCCCTAAATTAAATGCGCTTCAAACAATTCTTTGTAATTAAATACTCAACAATAGTACCGTAAAGTATTATGTACTTTAGCTATTGGTGTAGGTTGTCTTGAAAATGTAGTTGTTTTTCTTTTATATTATTCTAGGTGACTCGTCCGAATACTTAGCACCGATAGTGGTTAGTTACGTAATATAATAAAGTAGAAATAAATAAATACAATATGTACAACAAATTAGTTCATTATACTGTCAACAGATGGCAGAGTTAATGATTAATCTTGTTTTGGCAAAACCTAAAAAAAAAATTTTTTATATATATCATAGACCAGCAAACGAGTAAGTGGGTCACCTGATTGTAAGTTATCTCTACCGCCCATGTACGCCTACAATATAAATAGAAGAATCATAGGCACGTTGCCGATCTTAAAGGGAAGGAATTGGAAAGGGGAGGGGGATCTGGCCTCCGGATATCTCACTCACTGTACGAAACGTAGCAGCAAGCCGCTAATTTACGTCGGTTTTCTATGAGACAGTGGTAATGACCCGGTCGTGCAGGCCCATTCGTGTTGTAAACAAAACTTTCTAATAAATTTACTGTTTGTAAACAAATATTACCGTTGTTTAATTATGATGTGTTTTACATAAGAACTTCTATTGTAATTTATTTTTACACATGAGTAAATCTTTTGAACATTCATTTGAGCTTCCTCTTTTGTTTTAAACATGATTAGAGAATCTGGGTTGGCTTGTTTCTACTTTAATAATATACTTACACAAGCCCATGCCTGTATCCCGCAGGGGTAAGCAGAATTGAAACTAGTTATATACTAATGGTTCGCAGAGTTTATTTCCGTCTGATAATGTGGCAGGGGCGAGCGTATTGCCATACCAGGCACAAATTGTAATTCCGGGCAAATTGTAGGTGATTTTTCGTATTGAAAGTTTGAAATTTATCTTAATTTATTTTTACACCCTCTTTTTTTTTTTCTTTCTTTTTCTCTTTTTTTTTCCTTTTTTTTTTTTCGAATGTCGCTGGTTCGAAAACCAGCCTCAAGAGCATACACCACTGACTTTTCTAAATATATATTAATTGTTGATTATCCCTTGCTTTAACGATGCAGGGAACACCGTGAGGAAACCTGCATACCTGAGAACACGATAAGATTTTTCGAAAGTATGTGAAGTCTGCCAACCCACAATGGGCCAGCGTGGTGGACTAAGGCCTAACCTTCTTTAGCAGAGGAGGCCCGTGCCCAGCAGTGGGACATGTAATATATAGGTCTAGTATTCAAAAAAGGAGAAGGTCCTCAATTCGGCACGTTTATATTTTCCGCACCGACTCCGAAAAGACATATAGAAATAGTTATTTTTTACTTTTAAATATAAGTTTTTGAAGTATTTTCAAAGTTTTGTTTAGGAATTTACTGTAGTAGAATATCCTCCGGCACTTACCATCATGTTCTGTTTACATGTACCAAATATACTAAAAGATTTTTTTACTTCATACTTTAAAAGACAGCAGGACTGAGAGAATGCCTTTAATATCGTCAGTTTTGTACATATCAAAGAAATAGTTTTACAACTCAAATATCAAACGAAATACCGTAGGTAACTCCTGACAGTTGTTTCACATTCATTCATTCAAAGTTCAAACATACTTTCGTATTTATGAAAAATTGGCATTTTTTTTATCCGAGCACGGCTAAGTGACCGCACTACACCTGATGGTAAGCGTAGTGCAGTCCAAAAAACCAGCAACCACCGATAAACAATGAGTTTATCGGAGGTCACCAGAATCATGCCGGCCTGTATAAATGCTTCTTCCCTCTTTGGAGAAGGAGGAAGCAAACCGAGGGGCCTGCGACAGGACAGGCGCATGACCGATGCAGGCACAATAATACAAGAATGTACCCCTGTATCCGCCCCAACCAATCATCAAGTCATTTCGCAAACCACTCGGGAGAACCGGATATACACTGGCTGACCCTGGAACGCTACCCACACAAGGTGGGTCACTATGGCAGGTTTTAACACCAGTTTACGGTGGTCGCTATCCGGTCGGATACGAATATCCTCCCACCAGCAAAATTTATTTAATTTTATGAGTGGTAGAGCCAAGCTGTGGACAGTTTAGTTTACAGAATGAATGAGCCGGCTCGACCGGGTCGTTACTACTGTCTCACAGAAAACCGAGCTATAAAAAAATAGAGACTATAGAGAAGTCTATGTTACTCTTCAGCCTATGAAATAAAATGATATGTTTATAAAATAATTAGAATGTTAAATTTAAAATTCGTTGAAGTCTTGAAATGCGGCTTTTGCAATTTTCATTGCAAGATTTTTCCTCTTAACCCTTTAAAAGATCTTAACCAAATCTGTATAGGTCTGCCTTAATAAAGAATCATCAAATCTGTGCATATTTGTCGTAGTTATGCGTATATACATCTCTTCGTCTCGTACTTGACCTAATCCCACTCCCAGTCGGGTCGGCATAACATGCTGTTTAACATATGTTACAGAAAGATTTGCCTTGTTTCATGACCGGCCGCCTATCTGACATCAACCTGTCTAGGGAGAAGACACCCAGGACAAAAACAAATGTTTGTGATTCGCACGAACATTTTTCAGGGTGCGGGAATCGAACCCTCGCTTCACAATCGGCTACTCGTCTACTGAGCCACGGAGGCTGTCCCATGCGACATATTGAATTTGAAGCATTTGCTATTGCAAGCGAATTGAAATCAATTCCTTTATGAAATCAGTTAAATAATATGTCGATACATTGTTCCATTACTGTATGAAAGAAGGATAAACTTATAAACATACTTTCATATTAATAATAATAGCATAGACTGGTATAAATGGTATTCTGTGTCGAAAGTTTGTACTTGAATTAATTTTTCAAATTAATTTTCTCTTTTCATCCTATTTCGAGTCAAGCATGCCAAATTTGTTTAGAAATAACTAAGAAAATAATAATATTACTAATTTAAACAACATTTGTGAGCTAGTTTCATTGCTAGTTTCGAATATAATTAATAATGATCCCTTTGTATCCATATGTCTCTCTTAATAAGGACTTATTCATAATATTAAATTCCATTCAATCTCAGCTCCAATTTATCTTAAATTAAAACAGAGAACAAATTAAGGCGAAGTAATAAATTTATATTCTTACAGAAAATACCGTCACGCTTGTATCCCTTGTAGGGTGTAGGTAGATGTACCGCGGTACATCCACAGTTTGCCAATGCTTTTTATGTCCCATATCGTGATAGATTTTTATATCGAGCACAAAACCAATACCAGAACAAATAAAATTAATTCAAAAGTAAACAGATTCCTTCATCTGGAATTGAAACGACAAATATATCAAACTCAATACGATTTACGGATCTCTAGCTCTGAAGCTTCAAAGGGATCAGAGGGGGGAGGGATGCGGAAACGGTCCGGACCTGGGCGTTCATTTCCGGTCCACGGCGGTGCGTCCGGCCGACTACCGCCTGGTTCAGTGAAGTACCTCATTTGCTTTTCACAGAGATAGAGGATTAGTAATGCCTTCCGATGTGCTAGTATCTGGGATAATTAGGATTAATTTTGTTGTTTGTGAAGATATAGTTCTCTGTTGTAACATAACATAAGCTCACGTCTGTGCTCGAAGGGGTAAGCAAACTACAGAGGTGCACTTATTTATTACAACCAGAGTGGTAGAGTCACGCCGGAGACAGTAATACCACACAAAAAAGAGGAATTTGGCAGACTGCATATACTCATTCGAAATTCTTATGAAGAATCTAATTTATAAGTTACAGTTTTTAATGGATAAGATATTTAATATTTATATCTTCGGTATATGATCATTACTCTAGTTTAAAATAAATTCAATATCACCAGGAATGGTGAAATATGTTAACATCTATTTTCTACGTTAATGTCTCCTCATATTTTAGAGCATCATAATGTTATTAAAGTGTTGGTTGATGAAGTATCGCCCGAGGTACGGCTGCATGATATGATGACATTAATAAGATTTGAGGTCGCCTCAAAATTATGCTCTCAAAATATTACTGTTATAAAATTCGATATTATTATATTGCTGATGCACGCTAATGCAAAATTCAACTATGGCGAATTTTAATAACAACTTTAGAAAAATAATCTAAGTTTTAAAACATCTGCGTCCAAAAATAGAACCGTGCAAACGTCTAATATATTTTGGAGTACTGTGACTGCCTTGGTGTGTGTCGGTTATTTCTGCCGCAACAGTGTGTAAGCACTTGTTTTTGGTTTGAAGGACATGGAAGCCAGTGAAATTACTGGACATTATAAGACATCTTGTCTCGGGGTGACGAGCACAGTTCAGTGCCATTCAGTGCTTTGTAATTCAAAGTTCTGTGTGGTGTTGCTTCTTTTTATGGGCTGGCGTGGCGCTTAGCATCAGGCGAGCGTCTGGCTCGTCTCATTCATCAAATTAAAAATAAAATATAGCCTACCGGGCCAAATTTTGATTAACAAACAATTTCGCAAACATCCAAACATAGTAGAGTATCACACAGAAACACGGCATCCTATTCACAAATAATATTACCTGCAATAATATATTGAACCACAATATCATTGCAATCATGCCCGACCTTTTCCTAATCACGTCCATCCAATATGGCTATCATTAACTCCGGTGACGCAGTGTCCCATTCTCGGGCAAATATTGAGAGCGAACATGTCTAGGTCACCAATGTTTGCCCTCATCGGTTCGTGTTTGCCGTTTGAGTCGCATTCTCTGCTAAAGACTATTGCTTGGTGTATTTTTACGACTGTTTGCATGAATTATGAGGCATAAGGAACGTTTGCTGTATGTGCCTTTGTTTTTATTAGTTGTTTTTAAGACCCCCACTCCTCTTTTCAGTAGTGCGCAGCAGTAGGACGTGTATAATACAGGTCTAGTATTATTTATATGTTTTATGTTTTTATTATTTGTTAGGTTCTAAAGACATGGAATGGCAATTTCATTTGATTTTCACTGTCAGTGATAACTTGGGCATAATATAATTGATGCCGTACAAAGTAACATGTACATATATTATTACGTATGTATGTACAGTTATACGAAGCTAATCCATCATCCTGAACATTGCTTATTTGTAAACGAGACAACACGTGAGCACCGAAATATTAACGTTTTGATATATTACCATGGAAATTAAATTCTCCTCGTGTTATGATTTCGGTTTTTTTTTTTTTGGCATAGGCCAGCATACGAGCCAGTGAGTTACCTGATAGCAAACAATCTCAAATGCCTATATAGGCCCGCATTACCAGAAAAATTATGAACGCGTTACTGTCATTAAAGGAAAAGGATAATTAAGGGATTGGAAAGAGGAGAGGAAATTGGGCCTCTGAATATCTCAGTCACCGTGATAGAGCCACGCTAAAGAGAGTTTTTCCTTATATTAGCTAGAGATTTAACTGGTGGTAGGATATTAATATCCGCCACTCAGCTTGTATGGATTACGTTCCAGGATCAGCCAGTGTATATCCGGTTCCCCCGAGGGACTTGCAACATGGCTTGATGGTTGGTTGTGGCGGGTATAATGGTGCATCCTTGTATCCCTGTGCCTTCATCGGTCAGCCGCCTTTCCTTTTCAAGCCTCTCAATTTGTTTCTTCCCTCTTCGGAGTGGAAAGAAGCATTTATACAGGCCGGCATGTTTCTGGTGACCACCGATAGGCTTATTGTTTGTCAGTGGTCGCTGGTTTTTGGGCTGTACTGCGCTTACCATCAGGTGCAGCCCAGTCACTTTGCCGTGTGGGGATAAAAAAAATATATATCGCGTGTCGGCTAAGCGCAGCTCTATAGCAAATTTATCAATAATACGTCTCTTGAGTATCAGTTTTATGTCTGAAAATATTTATGAATATAAACATGCTTTGAATTTAAAAAATTGGAGTCCTGTCAAATGTTTGGTGGACGTATATACAAGATCAAAAAAGGCAGTGTTCCGTAATGAACAGATAATTAACGAGAAAACTCAATAAAGCTTTGTTTATTTTACTTTTTTGTAACAACAAAAAGTACGGGTCTCGTTTCTCCGTTGTCTTTGAACTGTAAAGTGATTAATATTGGAGAACATTCTCTCTCCATTATAGCGAAATTTTAACAAAATTAAAGTACGCCCTCCATATTGACGTCTGGATTGCTGAATATCTATTAATTAGTTGTTAAATATTACTATCGCAATAAATGTATTATTTTTTATTCGAACCTGATCCTGGAACGCGATCCACACAAGGTGGGTGGGTAGTATGACAGGTTTTAACACCATATAATACATAAAATGTACCCAAAATAATGAAACCGCACATCCAATTTCAATGTTGATTAGTTCCTGAGATATAAACTAATAATGGTACGGTTCGGATTATAAAGTCAAATTCATATGGATCCACGATCGAAAGAAACCCTTTCGAAAACAGAAAAAATTGTTAAAATCTTAAAAGTCTGTGAGTGGTAGGCCGCACTTTAGATAGTTTTGTCTACAGCATGAAATGGCCGGCTCGACTGGGTCGTAAACTGTCTCACAGAAAACCAACGTAAAGTAGAGGCTTCCTGCTACGTTTCGTACGATGAGATATCCGGTGGCCAAAATCCCAGTCCCTTTCCCCGTATTATGGGAGTACATAAGCGGTGGAGATCACATACCATCAGATTACCCGCGTGCTCGTTCGCCGACCTATGCTATAAAATATATGTCCACATTTCGCAGTTATGCGTAAATGCGTGTATACAAAAAAAAGTATACAGTTAAATTGCTAACCTCCTCTTTTTAAAGTCGGGTAATATAACCACTAATAACTTAATATGCACAAGGACCATGTTTGCTCATTACTTTCGCAGTAATCAGGGTACGTCGAGCACGTTGAATCCATTATAATGTATTAAAGCAAATATTGTCTCTGACAACGATATTATGTTTCGGAAAGCTCGAAGAGGTCCAGTGTTAAATAAACATTGCTCTATTAATACAGTGTGTGGGAGTGGACAAAGATTATATAAAATAGAAAAAAAAAACTGTGGGTGGCTATGGGCAAATAAATATGTGCGAGTGGTAGACCCAGGCTATAGACAGTTTTGTCTACAGGACGAATGGGCCGGCTTGACCGCGTCTTTATCACTGTCTCACAGAAATCTGACGTAAAGTAGGGGCTTGCTTGACGCGTCTGTTTTGAGAAGGAATTAGACTGTTTACTAACATTTCGACCTCTCATGGTGGGACCCTCTATAAATTTTATAAGACAACTGTCACGTTAACCTGCCTATTTGGGAAACTGGGTAAATGAAAAGCCTCTATAAGTGATAAAAAATGTAGGTCCCTTCAGATTCCACTTATCCAGGTTTCAGTGTATTCTATTAATGCTGTCGACAAATGTGTCTACAGCGCGACTGCACCACACAGAATAGAAAACCCCTTATAAAGACAACAAATTAAATAGACTATTGTATTTACATTTAGGAATAAATAGTCCCTAAATATATAATAGAAGGTAAGAGTTGTAATAAACAATAAAATCAGGCGAAACCCTATTTGCTATTCACAGTAAGCTATATTGTTCGGGATTTATCAAAAGGGATCGGAATCCGTACAATGAAGTTACAAATTGTCTATTTATTTAGGTTCTAACTGTGTGAATTCTTTTGTGTGAAGTTTATATAGTATAATTGTATTTATATTACTTATCTGTATGAACAATATACAGCCAAATAAGGTGTGAGTAGCCGACTATGAAACTAGAGGCCGTGGTTTAGATCCCCAGACCGAGACAAATGTTTGTGTGACCTACAAATATTTGTTTCAAGTCTGGGTGATGTGAAACCGAAAGTCTTTCGTAGTTTCTGATACCTACGACACAGGAGTCGTAACTTACTATGGGGTTAGTGTTATGTGTGTGACTATTGGATGTATTTATTTATTATTATTTGTTTCGGTCCAACACCCAGGAGTGTTGGCAGACAATGAGCACCAGAGGATACAGGTTAACCTAGTGTGGGGTCAAGACTATGTGTATGACTGTAAGGTGTATTTATTTATTATCAACACTTCATTGGTCTAGTGAAATCCTACTTACGTTATAAACCATTGAGAACCTTGAGCTGTCCAAGATATGCAATAAAATTTTAAATATTTGTGAGGCTTTCCATTAAAAAACCTCTAATACCTCTTTAGATTTGTGGTCAAGCTTGTACGCTATTCAAGTTTCCAGACTGAATTAAATTCTTTAAAAGTCGTAGTTGAAATTCGTGAAAGTAGGAGGCATTATGAGACAATATTGTTGTCGATTGGGTCATTGTGACGAGACCATGGTGCACTGCTTTGCTGTACTTTGATCACTAAAATTATGTGTGTATTACAACATGTTCATTGGTATAATATATGGCGCTTATGAAGAAAACTAAAAAAAAACGCTGGACGAAAAATGTGTGCATCTCTTTTGCGTCATTAACTTGAAATAGAGAAAACGCTTTAACAATAATATTTAAAACCTTTAATATCTCATTTATGTTTTACATTAATAAAGATTAAGTTTGTGGTTTGTTCAGTCAATATTTCAATATATAGGTATTTATCTTCCATTTATAGGTTCAGAATCATCTATTCCATGTCTTTTTTCATTCAAGACGCTTTCAATTATATCATCTTCTTCCGATATTAAAACTCCTTCATCCTCCTTCAAAACCTCATCTAAAATGTCTTTATCTTTATTTACATCGTAATTTTCTTGGTTAACATAATTATTATTGTCTAATTCCTGTTCTTTATCGGTATCCTGTTCTATGTCTTCATATTCATCATCGATATCTTCTATATTTACGTCAGAATCGCCATTAATCGATACTTTTTCTGATGTTCCCATAATACTATTTTTAATTACAGTATGTAAGGAATCATCTTCCTTATAATCCACGTGGTTATTTTCTATAACGGAACTTTCTTCTGCATCGCTACTATCAATTTCATTTTCATCACCGTTTTCCATTAAGTTTCCACGGTAACCATTTTTTTGACTTTGACCATTCATCTTAGAATTATCATCATCAACATCATTATCTGCTTGACTGTTTACCAATTCAGGTGGATTTTCAACAGTTATGCCTTCGTAAGATTTACTTCTGACAAACGTTGGAGGTTTGTCTCGACGTTTTTTTACACTATCTAGTACGAGGTTATCTTCTCTTCTCAGCGTTGAGCGACCCGAGAATTTATCTCTGAAATTAGAAAAATAAACATTTTCTGCCAGAAGTAAAGCAATATACTATAGTTATTTGTATTAATATTTATTTGAAGCTAATGAGTCACAGATCAATTTACTACAAAATTGAATTGAAAATTATGTTCTTTTCAATAGATTTTCCTTTCCGTTTTCTAATGATTCAGCATTGAGCCGTAATTTATCTGTATTCAAATTGATTCATTCAGCACCAAGAGATCTACTCTACAATAAAACCTACTAGTAATAAACCAATGACAGCCAATTATTTTGCAACTTGCAATTATTCGTTGAGGGATTTTTCATTTTGTTTTCGTCATTATGTGATCATGACCAAAATTATAGGGCCACTCTTGACTTAATCGATTACGAAAAGCATCATCAAAATCGATTCATATTTGGCGGATATACCGTGTAAATTATATAAAAACCTTCTTTATATATTTGGCACTATATCTCTGCCATTTGCGTGTATGACTACGATCAATGAAGGGTTCAAAGTGTAAAAAAAAATATCCCATGTCTCAAAAACTGTACAACCTAGCGTAAGGTACAATAAAAAAAAATCACCCTCTCTTACATGTATAGCTTTTGTAGCCACTTCATTTTTGTTCAATATTTTCACTACACCTCTGTATAGCGGTTAATAGAATAGATCTAAAATCCAAATTTCATCAATATAGTGTTAATAATCTCCGATGAACCCGGCTATGACGTACAGATAGACAAACAGACAAACGGGCAGACTTTTGGTGGGAGTATGGACGGAGACATCAAAATACCAACTTGTGCTTCTCCTCGTATTTGCTGGGCACCATAAAACAATTTGACTCCCTCCATATTATCTTTCTTTTACAAACCCACGGCCACTGAAGACTCCAGTATGAGTTCTGAAATTAATAAATAACACGCAACAGTCACACACATAGCCCTAACCCCACAGTAGGAAAGTCTCTCGTAGTTCTAATACCCTCGACACAAGACTCGCATCTTACTGTTGGGCTAGAATTATGTGTATGACTTTTGAGTATATTTATTAAAAAAAAAAAAAAATGGGTGCGTGTACTTATGTACGCGCGTGAGAAGTTATACTTCTTTGGCATCATTAAATAACCAATAATAAGTATTTAACATTAATAATTTAATAATATTTAGTGTTAATTATATTAAATAAAAGTATTTTAATTTATATCAATAAATAATACATACGGATAGTTAACCTCAATTATATTGGAGCACTTGAAAAAGTATATAAGCACAATTTTTTTCACTAATATTCACAAATAGTAAGTAATATCAATCAAAATATTCAATTTAAATCACTACTGAATATAATTTATTAGCACATATATAATTCGCACTTGTATGAAACTCAAACACGTGTTGTGAATGTATAAACTAGAGACATGTTGATAAATATTATAAATATGAAAACAGTGATCAGAGGTGACGAGCGTACCAACATGCGCGACTAATATCGAGGTTCAATTCCTATTTTGTTGGTAGCTTTTTTTTCGAGACTTAATGAGCGGTTAAGCAGACGGCTTCATACTGTTAATTTTGTGTCACAGGTGCGCGCGCATCTTAAAATTTCACTCTCATCATTTTTTCATAACGCGCCTAACTTCATACTGTTAATTTTGTGTCACAGGTGCGCGCGCATCTTAAAATTTCACTCTCATCATTTTTTCATAACGCGCCTAAAGAAGTATAACTTCAACAATCCAGAAGATATTACAAAATATTCATGTCATATTCTAAAGAGAATATGTTTCTTTTTCTATAAAGTGATTTTCGTGGACGACGAGAAATACCCTCTTAATGCTAATTGGATAAAATATGTCAATTCTATAAAGTCAAAAAATGAGCCCACAATACTTCATAAAGAACATTATAATATTGAGTCTAGTTGAAGTTTGAGCATGACTGTTAACGAAGTAAACAAGAGCACTCACAACTCCGGCGTGGACGGACTGCCTGCGCGCCGCCTCCTCCGCGCGGAGCCGCTCCAGTTCCGCCTCGTACTCGTCAATCTAAACAAACAATTATATTAACGCTTATTTTATAGTATTTGGGTAAATTGACTGGAGGATGATTAAAAAATTAACACTTGTAACACAGGCTCAGCCTAGTATAAGTGTCAGGGCATTTTTATTAGAGTAACCATGAGTAACATGTTAGAATAATTTACATTTGTTCTGTTCTTTTAGTTACTTTATTTGTTGTTAAATAGAGAATTATTATAATTTAAAAAAATAACTGTCACACTGTTTTGAGTCATGATGTTTTTATTTTGTTTGCTAGTGGTAGGATATTTATATCTGCCCGGATAGCGACCACCGTACACATGGTGTTAAAACCTGCCATAGTGACCAACACATTTTGTGTGGATCGAGTTCCAGAATCAGCCAGTGCATATCCGGTTCTCCCTAAGGCCTTGCGATATGACTTGGTGGTTGATTGGAGCGGGTATAGGGGTACATTCTTCTATCCCTGTGTCTGCATCGGTCATCCGCCTGTCGCGTCGGAAACCCCTCGAGTTGCTTCTTCTGTCTTCGGAGTGTGAAGAAACATTTATACAGGCCATCATGAGTCTGGGGACCACCGATAAATTCATTGTTTGTTTACCTTTACATTATGCTTACCATCAGGTGTAGTGCAGTCACTTTTACGTACTCGAATAAAAAAAAGATTTTTCTTAATAGAATGGGCTTTTATGACCAGAACGCACTGTCTTACATATAATATTGCTTGCTGTTACGTTTCACTGCAATTCCAAAGAAATTAAATAAGGCTCAAATAATTAATGAGCATATTCACTAAACTCGGGCTATTTTCACTTTGCACCGCCGCACCTTTTTAGATGTATCTCGGCTAAGGGTCAACTAAAGTTATAACAAGTTATACGTCGGTGATAACTAGCATAAATGGGACCCGAGGGACCTATTAACGTATTTTCATAAGGATTATAAACCACTTAATAAAGCTTAAATCTTCGAAACTCAAACTCGTAAGTAGTTACAATACGATTACAACTTGAACAAATTTTTATTTCTTTGAAAGATCAATACTAATCTTTTATCGTACAAAAATCCAAATCCTTAATGGATTAATGGATTAGCTGCCATTCTCTGGTTCGCATTACCTTAATTAAAACAACACATTTTTATTCTTATAAGTGGTACAGCCACGCTGTAGACAGTCCTGTCTACAGCATGAATGGGTCGCTCGACCCTCGGTTCGTTACCACTGTCTGAAGAAAACTGACGTAAAGTAGCGGCTGCTGCGTTTCGTGCGATATCCGGAAACCTAAATCCCTCTCCCCATCCCAATCTCTAATTATCCCTTCCCTTTAAGATCGGCAATGCGTCTATGATTCTTCTAGTATTTTAGATGTACAAGGGCGGTAGAGATCATTTACCATCAGGTGACCCACTCGCTTGTTTGTCGGTTTACGCTATAAAAATATAAGACATCAAAACTAAATGTGTTACTGACTCGATTGTAGCTTCAAAATTCCTCAACTAATTTCATTTAAATGCCATACAGAGGTAACATATTACTGCATAATTATCTTCAGACCCTGTTTTAGAGGAGTCACAGACTGGATACTAAGTATGAAGAGTTTATTTCTGAAATTATACTTAAGTATTTATTAAGCATCCAGAAACTGCCCTGACCTTTCGATATGCAAGATTAGAATTGGCAACTGAGGTCGGTTTCTTACTACGACTCTTTACAACTTTTACTCTCAAAAAAGAATGAACAAGATTTAAGTAGTCCGTGTTTTTTGTATCCTTCAGATTTTTTTGTAATTTTTCAGTCCTTAACCTTAGCAAAAATATCAAACAATGTTTCCAGACTCATGAACCACATTTCAACTTCATCATGAATGACTGAGATACCAATACAATGTGAATTTCTATCTCTTTCTAACAGCAGAGTAAGCGGCACCCACAAGCGGAAATACTGTGTGTGAATTTCTGAGAGGAAATCATAATAATTTACGGCCGCCAGGTGTTACAGAGAATTTGAAACAGAAATCAAACTTTATGACCCAGTTTTACCTTAATATTATATTATTGGATTTAGTCTTCAGAGAATATCGACTTCATTTTTGGGCATGATTTAGATGGCTCATAAAATATAGTAAAAACTATGCAATTATCCTGATCTTTTATTTATTTTCTATTGTCCAAGCATGCCAAAGTGACTGCACTATACCTGATGGTAAGCGTAGAGCAGTCCATAAAATCAGTAGCCATCGATAAACAATGCGTTTATCGGTGGTCACTAGAGTCATGCCGGCCTGTATAAATGCTTCTTCACTCTCCGAAGAGGGAAGTAGCAAAGCGAAGGGGCCTGCGACAGGATAGGCGGATGACATTATCACAGAGATACAAGGATGTATCCCTATACCCGCCCCAACCAACCATCAAGACATGTCGCAAACCCCTCGCGAGAACCGTATCTAATTTGCAATATCCACTAAAGTAAACCCAGAGCTCTTAGATCGGCTGAATAATATATATTTACCTAAGTAAATTTTGTATTGTCGGTTAGGGCCTTTGTTATTTCACTGATAAATAACGTTTACTTCGAGATGGAAATACTATTATATTATTTACTTTAAAATACTTTTTTATATCATAAACAGTCGCCTCCTTATACTGTCAATCAGACGCAGACACGGTAGAAGGTTTAATGGCTTAACGCGTTATCGGCGACATAGGTGATGTAGGTCTCCAATAAAAACTTTAATCACTGACAGAACGCATCTAAAATTTTATATCTACAGCAGAATTCTAGACTTAAACCATTCAGTCGGACAATATAAATTCTTAATGTCCAAAGGTTAACCCTCTTTTATTGCTGAGTGTTTAGTCGAACCCGCATTATTCGGTTACAAATGAGGCATGAAATCAGCTTTCCTTTACTGAATCCACGGTGAATGACTATTGTCATAAATTATGCTGAACGGATTTTATTCCTATTTCATTAAAAGGCAAGATATTCGAGTGGTTGCAGGTTCGAATGCCACACCTAAATATTTTGTGATCCGCAAATTTTAGTTTCAAGTTTGGGTGTTGCAAGACCGAAAGTATCTCATTGGTCCTGATACATATTATACGATATAAGTGTATCTTATTTTTGGTAACATCTACAAGTGTCACTATTGAATGGTATTTATTATTAGTTTGTCAGATAATTTACTTCTCTGCATAGAGAACTCCGTTTTTGATTCAACCTTTATGAACGTTGCCTTTCCTTGGCCTATCGCTTTCCCTAAAATGAAACCAAATGATTCCTAAATGGCCAATATTAATAAACGATATTAGATTGTTTCTCCGGATAAATAGCACAAAGGAGCCAATCAGAATACAGTTTGAAGGTCACGCGTACTACTTAGTTTGATGAGTTGATTTCCATGATCTATCTGGATAATCATTCTAAGATCGTTTATTAATACCAGCCTTAAGGCATTGGGCAGCTAAAAGTATCAGTCAATCCCCTGGCTTGTTCCTTATTTGAGATCAGCCATCCTGCCACTTTTAGGCCACTCTTGGTGATTTTGTGTCATTTACACCGTTAAGCCCATAGTTCGCATATCATTATGGATGTCTCGTGGCCAGATAGTTGGTGGATGTTCTCTACTCCTCTTTCCTTTATTATAGCTAATTAAATGTCCCAACCAGCAAAAATGGCTTTGTCAACGTAGAAATATAGATTTTTCTTTTAAATTCCATACACTTTTACTTGCTGACGTAAGGGTTCCTGAAACATATGTAGTTATACCCCACTGGATAACGACTACCACGCACATGTTGAAAAACGTGCCATAGTAGCTCGTTGAGGCGATTCACAATCCGAAGTCAGCTAATGCATACCCAATAAATCAAGCCGCTATAAGTATGCCGACCGTTTAGAGACAAAATGTCTTTCGACGGTCGATATTTCATTTGAAAAAGAAGAAAGAAAGAAAAGAGAAAGCATTTATTGGCAGGTGTAAGGTGGTACATTTATGATTTGATATTATATTGATAATTTATTTTATTATATTATTGTAATGATATATCTATACTAATAATAAAGCTGTAGAGTTTGATTGTTTGTTTGTTTGTTTGTTTGTTTGTTTGAACGCGCTAATCTCAGGAACTACTGGTTCGAATTGAAAAATTCTTTTTGTGTTGGATAGTCCATTTATCGAGGAAGGCTTTAGGATATATAACATTACGCTGCGACCATTAGAAGCGAAGCATCAGTGAAAAATGTTGCAAAAACGGGGAAAATTATTCATATTTGAAGGCTTCCGTTGCTAAGCTACCGAAATAATATTATTTGAAGGCTTCCGTTGCTAAGCTACCCAAATCTATACTAATATTATAAAGCTGTAGAGTTTGATTGTTTGTTTGTTTGTTTGATCACGTGGGCGGAGCCGCGAGCAAAAGCTAGTGATATTATATTTGGACTGCACTGTACCTATTTACCATATAAGATTATGTGCAGCGCAGATGGTAGCGATGGAATTTAATAGTATATATTGTAATTATTATTGAAATTTGAAGTATTTCCTGGCAAACAAAAAATCAATAAACAAGGCTGTCAGTTCAATGTCCAATTACTGTACATTTTTGCGAGAACCTTTCACAGTGTACCGAAATCTCAATTCTTCGTCGAAATATTTGTAAACAACAATGTACAAAACATTTCGATGTAATAAAATAGGTATTTAATAATACTAAAATGTTCATAATACAAGCAACGATAGCTAAGTGGAGAGTGTCACGAAAAGCCCAGACAATAGTCGGAAACTAGCTCCAAGTTGATTTTTTTAAGTTACGTCTATATTCGTTGTTATATAATTATTATTAGTCTTATCACTGAAGGAAACATCGTGAGTAAAGCTGCATACATGAGAAATTCTCCATTCAAATTTCGAAGGTATGTGATATCTGCCAACCCGCATTAGGGCAACGTGGTGGGCTAAGGCCTAATCCCTCTTATTAACAGAGGAGGTCCGTGCCCAGCAGATAGAATAAAAGGCTGGTACTATCATATTAGGTAAGTCTGTTCAACGTAACTTCAACGCACGTCTTTATGTAAGTCGAGTTGAATCTAGTTCACCTATGATTTACCAGGTTTATTTCTATCCCATGATGTGATTAGGCAACACGTGTATGTTTTTTGACTTGAAAATTCACATAAATCGTAATTGAGAGCCCTGGAAATCAAATATAACCGACGACCTCAAAATTTTCAGTAATGGAGTAGCAGATATGGATATTTGTGTTAGAAAGATTTTATTTTACCAATTCCAGTGAATAAATTAACAAGATCAGTGCGTATTTGCCGAAGTTATATTCTTTCATCCCAGTTTTACCCCTTTATAATAATATAATAATAATAATAATAATAGCCTTTATTCAGATCAACTTAATCTAACCTAATAACAATATTCTAAAACAGACTAAACTTATTCTAGTATTTGCTGTTTTTTTATTTTCTGTAGATCTGTTTGCCAATCGGCAAAGGCCTCCTCCAACCTCTTCCATTCTGATCTTTCTTGAGCCACTCTGTTCCACATCACTCCTGCCACTTCTCTGATATCATCATCCCACCTTTTCTGCGGTCTGCCTCTTTTCCTTTTACCTTCCCTGGGATACCACCTTGTCACCTTTTTACTCCATTTGTCATGACCTCTTATTGTGTGCCCTGCCCATCTCCATTTTAGTCTTTTAATTTTTAATACTACATCTATGGTTCTTGTTTTATTCCTGTTTAAAACAGGACAGGTTTTACCCCTTTAGGGGTGGAATATTTTAAAGGAAAAATGGGATCCTCTTTGAGCCATATCCCATCGAATAAAAGAAAAATAAACAAAATCGGTCCACTCCACTGACCACGGATCACTCTGTAAAAAGCTGAGTGGTTATACATAAAAAACAAATATACGAGTCAAATTGCGAAACTCCTTTTTGTTTCGTTGGTCAATAAGTGTTATTGCTGTAGTTTCTAGCACTATGTACTGTAACAGTGTAGCAACATCTTTGAGTTAATCATTCAGCGCGCTGCCACATTGTGAAGTTTATGACTCGGCTTGGAACTAAACTGTACGCCAGTAATAATTCTAAACAGTGTTAAATGCGGCCCATAAACATCTACGTAAAATGTAAGCGTTGAAAACACTCGGACTCAATAAGAATTATTGATATAACTTTTAACGGAAACTTTTTAACTTTTTTAGAGTGGTAGAGCCACACTGTATGAATGGGCTGGCTCGACCGGGTCGTTACCACTGTCTCACAGAAAACCGACGTAAAGTAGTGGCTTGCTGCTGCGTTTCATACGGTGAGTGAGGTATCCAGAAGCCCAAATCCCCTCCCCTTCCCAATCCCTAATTATCCCTTTCCTTTAAGGTCGGCAACGCGCCCATAATTCTTCTGGTGGTGGGCGTACATGGGCGGTGGAGATCACTTACCATCAAGTGACCCACTTGCTCGTTTGCCGGCCTATGCTATAAAAAAAACGGCTAAACAGATTTTATTGAAACACACTCTTAAATTAAGAACCATACCGATTAAACTAAATTTCATTACAAAAACCGCATCCATATCGGTCCATTCCTTTAGATGCTACAAGGCCAGATTATTTTGAAATGAAAAATGGTTAATGGTGTCACTTTGTAGACTTTTGTCCACAGCATGAATGGTCCGAATTTTCCGAATAAAATCCGAAATTCTCGAAGGTCCGAAAATTTTCTGAATAAAGAATTTTATTATAAGAAACAAGAAATCGCGGTCGATGCTAAAATCAATAAGATAACGTTTCTGAAATCAGTTGGTCACCTGATATCATAATAATCACCGTCCGCATTGTTGACCTTTGGCGTATGGACAAAAGTTGGGAGAAGGAGACAAGATTTAGTCGCAAATTCTAAGACACACTTAAAGAACTTCTAAATCTGACCACGTTGTAGAGTTGCTACAAAATATTAAAGAAGATTAAAACGAGTAATATATTACCAACTTTGTTGCAGAGAAATAGCATCAGGAGTAAAAAAAAGTGTCTGTAGATCGTGCCAAGTAGCACTGCGGCGGAACGTGGAAACATTTTAAATGTAACCTCAATATACAAAAAGATCATTAAAGACGAATACACCTGCAAGACGTCACATTATAGTGAATTGTGACCCAGAGACTTTCGCCAATAGAGAACTAAAAATACTCTGTACCTAAGACAAAATGGCGGAGAGCTATATACGGCGTATATGTTTTAGATAATTTAAGGGCAGACATAAAAAACAATCTTAATAGAAATTTCCAGATCGATCTCGGAAAAGGACCAATAAAGTTTTATAGCAACATCTGTAGATTAGTTTCTTTAATTTTTATCCGATATCTATCTATTGATTTTGATTAAGAGAAGGGAAATAATTAATTTTCAATAGCTTATCATATAAAAACCTTCCGTCAAATTACAATTGTGTTTGTTGTGTATGTAAAACTTAGCCTCCGTAGCGTCTTTGGTTTTTATTGTTCTGCGCGTAAAATAACAGTTTTAAATGCAGCCTCTT
Organism: Amorpha juglandis; assembly: GCA_949126905.1. Lineage (NCBI taxonomy): Eukaryota > Metazoa > Arthropoda > Insecta > Lepidoptera > Sphingidae > Amorpha > Amorpha juglandis. The sequence goes on along the minus strand of OX421375.1, from coordinate 307,273 downwards.
GAGGACTCAGGCAATTTGTATTTAAGATCGACATACAAGCCTGGAAGACTACAAGTATATTACTCCAAAAAAATATTCAGTCATAAAATGTACGAAATTTTTCCATTTCAAGTTTCTTGGAACGTTGCTATAATAAACTATAATAATATGATTATAACCTTTCGAAATAGAACACTCATCACAATTTTTTTTATAGGTCCTGACATTTGTGCGTGACGGTAATGGCAATAAGTTTTAAATTTCAAAGGTGTCTTGGAATGAAAATCAAGTGGTTGGAGTCAGTAAAAATTTCTTATTCATCAACATCGCCTTTATAAGGTAGGAGCGCGCTCTTTTTGTGAGTTGCCAAAAATGTTACTTCATCACGAGATAAAATATTATTTTCTAGTACAAAAATAGGTCCTTATTTTATATCTAAGATCATTACATCAACATTTATTTTTTTACTACTGGCCTGCCCACGGCGCCACAAAACACGTAATATTTTCTTGTCAAAAACCGGTCCGTCTCGGCGAATCGAGCTACTAATATGAGAATTAATGAGATAATAGCTGTCCAAATTCAGTTCAGCAACTCTCACTGTGTTACCAAACCATTAGCTAACTGGAGAATTCTTATCGAACATGTTTCAATAGTTAATACTAAGTTGCGCCCAATAAAAACAGATAAATTAGGCTATTTGAAATCCACATCTCCGCCCAGCTTCAGTTTTACAGCTCTGTCCTACGCGCCACCTCACTTCGCTTAAGTAGAAACGCAGTCTGAGAATATTCTTAGGTTTTTTTTTGTTATAGCATAGGCCGGCAAACGAGCAAGTGGGTCATCTGATAGTAAGTGATCTCCACCGCCCATATACGCCCACCACTAGAAGAATCATGGGCGCGTTGCCGACCTTAAAGGATTAATTAGGAATTGGGAAGGGGAGGGGATTTGGGCTTCCGGATATATCACTCACCGTACGAAACGCAGCAGCAAGCCGCTACTTTACGTCGGTTTTCTGTGAGACAGTGGTAACGACCCGGTCGAGCCAGCCCATTCATGCTATAGACAAAACTGTCTACAGCGTGGCTCTTAAACTCTTTTCTTTATACGGGCTATTACGAACATTTTTTTATAGCACGTCCCGGCAAACGAGCAAGTGAGTCACCTGATGCTAAGTGAACTCCACTACCCATGGACATCCACAATCAGTGGTAACAACCCGGTCGAGCCGGCCCGTTTATGTTGTAGGCAAAACTATCTATAGCATGGCTCTACCTCTTAAAGAACCATATTTACAAGGATTGCTAGCAAAATACAGGTATAGTATACTCACAATAGGATCTTCATAGCAGTAGTAAGCATCTGTTTCATCTTCTGGCCTAGAAAGAGAATAATAAATATTTAACGAAAATTAACTAACAAGTGGGATCCCTAATGTAGACCAATACACCTCTGACTTTTGTAAATTGCGTGTATATTAATTGTTAATTATCACTTGCTTTAACGGTGAAGGTAACATCGTGAGGAAACCTGCATACCCGAGAACTCGAGAAAATTTTTGTAAGGCATGTGAAGTCTACCAACTTGCATTAGGCCAGCGTGGTGCACTAAGGCCTAACCACTCTCATTCAGTAGAGGAGGCCCATGCCTAGCAGTGGGACATGTACAATACAGGGCTAGTAAAAAAAAAAGTGGGACCCCTAATTTTAAACGATCTCCATCGCCTATTACCAGAAGAACCATTAAGATAAGGTATTCGGAACAGAACGGAGTATTTTGGTCTTCGAGTAGCGTTAGCAAGGTAAATCTGTGAATTTATATACTCACGCTGTAACATTGATTTGCAAATGTATGCCGGCTTTGATGATCAAGTCATGAGCCTCCTGGATGGTGAGGGATGATGTTTCAACTCCATTGATGCGCAGCAGTCGATCGCCTGGTCGTATACCAGCCTTCTCTGCTCTGCTGTCGGGCTTAACCTGTTGAAAATAATAATCAGTTTACCTCCCTAGCGTACTGGGCGAGTAGCCGGCTGCGAAGTGATAGACTAAGAGTACCGTTCCCGCACCAAGGCAAATGTTTATGCGATCTACAAATATTTGTTTCTGGTCTGGGTGTTGTGGGACCGCAAGTCCGTCGCAGTTCCTGATACTCATGATACAGGTTAACCTAGTGTCAGGTCAGAGCTGTGTGTGTGACTGTTGGGTGTATTTTTTTTTATAGCATAGGCCAGCAAACGAGCAAGTGGGTCACCTGATACTTGATAGTAAGTGATCTCCACTGCCCATGTACGCCCACAATACCAGAAGAATCATGGGTGCGTTGCCGACCTTAAAGGAAAGGGATAATTAGGGATTGGGAAGAGGAGGGGGATTTGGGCCTCCGGATATCTCACTCACCGTACGAAACGCAGCAGCAAGCCGCTACTTTACGTCGGTTTCCTGTAAGACAGTGTGTTATTTATTTTTATCCTAATGTGGATATTTCTGGGCGGCAGTGTAGGGTCACTTTCAGGAAACAGACATGTTTTTTAATTCACTGGTTAAATCTATTAAGAAAAAATACTTACAAAAGTAACTCTCAAAGGAGTGTTATAATAAGAGCCACCAGCCAAATCGAAGCCCCATATGGTGTCTTCAAAGCTGACTCTCTCGTGGATGCCTTCATTCCTGGATTCCCACGAGGGTTTGGTGATCTCGCCAGCAATAAGCGCAGCTTCTTCCGACTTCAGCTTCGTGTGGCGCATAGACACTGCCATGTCTGGAGGCATTACACTGGAAAGAACAAGGTTCGACTTTACACATGTTATAACTCACGTAACCTAATTACGTAAGTAACTTAGGGCCTGTTTCATGATGTTTCAGTAAGATTTATTCAACAATTAACGTTTAAGATAGCCATGTTGGAAAGTATCTAGCTTTCATATTTCTTTCGGTTAATTATTATACGTATATCAGAGTATAGTATTTGCTCGAGGTTCCGCCCGCGTGATATTCTCCACCGTCATATTTCCGGCATACTTCCACAAAACAGTTCATCCCTTATTTTACCCCCTTAGTAGTGACATTTCCAAAATTCCTTACATAGTTGATACTTACAACTTAAAAGCATCAACTGCCAAAATTTCAAGTTTGTAGCCCCAACAATTTAGGCTCTACATTGATGAATCAGACAGTAACTACTCTGTAGTGGATAACACAGACACTTATTTAAAAAACATACTTATTAATTTCGATTTACAGAAATTGATGATTGATCCTCCAAAAGAGTTGAAGAGAAAGAAGCAATGATTAATTATAAATGCTGTAAAATACATCCAAACGTGTGGTATTGACGACATAAAATCACAAACAAATAAAACCTTTATTACAAATCACGTAGGCAAACATAATTTCTCTTGAGAAATCAAAATAAATAAACACACTCTCCATCTAATTATACACAAAAATATAAGTATGTGAGTTTTCACGTTTGACCTATTTTACTTATGATTCTGAGATAATATTTTTGTGATCTTAGAAATATAACCTTCATTGGTAAATCTTGCTCGTCTTATACCCGTAATTTGGGAGAGGAAATAATTTCTGGGAATATCTATACATAGATTTCATAAAACGTCTCCCGAAGTTGTTTGCCTTCGGCAGCAAAAAATCTTATAAATTTCTTCGAAAATACGATAATCTGGAACGAATAAAACGTTAAAATATTGGACGAATCATTGAAGTTGTTTTTTGCCGCTGGGCGTATGATTGAAGACATCAATTGCCCATCTCCCCTTCCCCCCTGAGCCCCATTTATATCGTGATTATTTTACGTACGAGATGGGCAAGAATAGTATTAAAAAGGCCGCGATTTTTAAATGTGTGAGCTAATACAATGTCTCACTTCAAATGATGCGAGGCGTGTGGAATGTTGCAATTGTACTGAAATTAAGGAGTATTGTATTTGCGTTTAGTATTACTGAATACTGTGGTTTGTAATGTAACCTAATACATAAAAATACACAACTGCTGTCGAAGTTACAGATTTAAAATTTAAAAAAATATGTGACTAGCTTGTTCTCACTCTGACACGATCATCCGCGACATGTGAATAATAAAATGTAAGTAATGTAATACTTAAAAGTAAAAGTTTCTCGACTTCCGAAAAAGGAATTCGCATCTAGCGGGCAACCTTTTTTTTTTTTTTTTTATGGCATAGGCCGGCAAACGAGCAAGTGGGTCACCTGATGGTAAGTGATCTCCACCGCCCATGTACGCCCACAATACCAGAAGAATCATGGGCGCGTTGCCGACCTTAAAGGAAAGGGATAATTAGGGATTGGAAAGGGGAGGGGATTTGGGCTTCCGGATACCTCACTCACCGTACGAAACGCAGCAGCGAGCTGCTACTTTACGTCGGTTTTCTGTGAGACAGTGGTAATGACCCGGTCGAGCCAGCCCATTTATGCTGTAGACAAAACTGTCTACAGCGTGGCTCTACCACTCAAAAACCTCACATATAAATAGTACTTAGACTGATTCTGATTAACACTTCTCGGTTTCGAATTTCGGATCGGATGTAGTTCGTAAAGTGTAAGCGATCTAAATAACAACAGGAGATTCATCAATTATTTTTTGTGAGAAAAAGTACGGCGAAACATTGATGCACTAATTGCACCTCTTTTTTTTTATAGCATAGGCCGGCAAAGAGCAAGTGGGTCACCTGATGGTAAGTGATCTCCACCGCCCATGTACGCCCTCAACCAGAAGAATCATGGGCGCGTTGCCGACCTTAAAGGAAAGGGATAATTAAGGATTGGGAAGGGGATGGGATTTGGGCTTCCGGTTATCTCACTCACCGTACGAAACGCAGCAGTGAGCCGCTACTTTACGTCGGTTTTCTGTGAGACAGTGGTAACGACCCGGTCGAGCCAGCCCATTCATGCTGTAGACAAAACTGTCTACAGCGTGGCTCTACCACTCACAAACCCTCTGCCTACCCTTTTGGAGATACAAGCCTGAGCTTGTGTATGTATGTCATGTTAGGGTTTGAATCAAGCACCATATAACTGAAAGGTCTTATGTGATATAATGTCAGTAAATCCCTTTTTATAAAGCACATAATAATATGTAATTACATTCTGTCAATATCAGTCGTGTGACGCCTCTACCCAGGTTACATTATGAAGCTTATTTCACCCTTAACCTCGAGTCCCTTTGAGTCTCAACGAATTACTAAGTGTGTGTGTACTTCGCCTTAGAAGGTAACCTGAGGTAATGAGATATTTACTAATTTCCAGAATTGTAATAAACATTGAACGCCACGTCTCGGTGGCTTAGTTATATTGCGTACGCGGTACGACAAACAAATAAAAATATCCAATTACATGTGTATATGCCGTGAGTGATGCTTTTATAATAAAAAAGAAAAGTTTTCTTTTTTGTTTTTGTAGTAGTTGTAGTCGCAATTGCTGAATTGCATGATGCGTCGCAGTTTGTCTCGGTCGAGTATCTCAAAACGTACCTTAAGTTCTAGCTTCTAATTCTTAATTTCTTAAAAGAAACATCACCAAATGAGCATGACGGCTGGTGGTAGGATATTCATATCCACCCGGATACCGACCACCGTGCACATGGTGTTAAAACCTGCGATAGTGACCCACTCGCCTTGTGTGGATCGCGTTCCAGGATCAGCCAGTGTATATCCAATTCTCCCGAGGGGCTTGCGACGTGATTTCATAGTTGGTTGGGGCGGGTATAGGGATACATCCTTGTATTACTGTGCCTGCATCGGTCATCCGCCTGTCCTTTAACATTTATACAGGCCGGCATGACCCTGGTGACCACCGATAAACTCATTGTCCCTGACGATAAAATATAATTCCCAACATATATTTTAGGTATGAGTTTATTCGAATTATTGAAGTGATAACTTCTTATGGGAGGGTGAACCGAAACGTTCCGTAACGCGAGCGGTCCATCGACCAGCCAGCGTTAGCCGACCTCCCTGGAACATCGATTATTTCGAAGTCCCAGGTGGCGTCAAGCGTGACCAGCGAGTGATGACTCACTCGCTTGGACCGGACTTTGACCGGACTTCAACCGGACTTTGACCGGACTTTAATCGGACTTAGACCGGGCTATGACCGGAGTTTGACAGGTCTATGGCCGGACTTAGAACGGACTTCGACCGGTATTTGACCGGACTTCGACCGGACTTTGAACGGACTTTAACCGGACTTTGTCCGGGCTTTGACCGGATTTTGACAAGACTTTGACTGAACTTTAACCGGATTTTGACAGGACTTTGACAGGACTTTGACCGGACTTTCATAGGACCGGATTTTGAGAAGACTGACAGGACTTTCACCGGACTTTAACCGGATTTTGGCAGTACTTTGACCGGGCTTTCGACCGGGCTTTGACCGGATTTTGACAAACTTTAACAGGACTTTAACCGGATTTTGGCAGGACTTTGACCAGTAATTGACCGGATTTTGACAGGACTTTGACCGGTATTTGACCGGACTTTAACCGGACTTTGACAGGACTTTGATAGGGCTTTGACCGGATTTTGACAAACTTTGACAGGACTTTAACCGGATTTTGGCAGGACTTTGACCGGTATTTGACCGGACTTTGACAGGACTTTGACCGGATTTTGACAGGACTTTGACCGGTATTTGACCGGACTTCAACTGAACTTTGACCGGACTTTAACCGGACTTCGACCGGACTTTGATAGGGCTTTGACCGGATTTTGACAAACTTTGACAGGACCTTGACCGGATTTTGACAGGACTTTGACCGGACTTTGACAGGACTTCGACCGGACGTTATCACTTCTGTCGAGCGTCCTGAGACGCACATTTTTTTTATATTATACTATTTTCAAGTTTATAACCCCAGCGGTTTAGGCTCAGCGTTGATGAATTAGTCAATCAATCAGTCAGTCAGGACAAGTTATTATAAATAAATATATTTATTGATGTGGACAAAACTTGCCGGATAAAAGATGACGGTAGGTTTGGCAGACTAATTGCAAAATAAGGAATTTGACTTGATATGATATGCTTAAAACATATTTTCACCCAAATGCACACAACTATAAAATGAAGGACAAAAACCAGCATAAAAATTTATTAACCGCACCCAAGTACACTGAATGGCACTCAACCCGATTCCGGCTTATTTTCATAACAAAAGCTACCTCATGGAGACGGAACGGTGAGTGAGAACGGTAATGAGTTTTTGTCACTTCCACGACACTGGAATGAGGAAACTTTAGCCGAGGCGACGTCCCTGATAATGAGAATGAAATATTATATATCGTTACTGACCTGGTATTAATATCGCACATAAGATTTTTTGTAGCAGAGGCCGTCAAACGAGCGAATGAGTCACCTGATGGTAAGTGATCTGCACCGCCCATGAACATCTAGAATTCCAGGAGAATGGCCGCGTTGCCAACGTTTATAACAAAGGGATTGGGAAAAGGATTTGGGCCTTCGGATACTTCACTCGCCGTACAAAACGCCACAGCAAGTTATTACTTCACGTCGGTTTTCTATGAAACAGTGGTAACAACCCAGTCCACCCGTCTCCTTTTTGGGAGTAGTGTAGACTGCCGAGACTTAATTTACGGTTTTGATACCAGCCCCAGGATATATACGAAATTACATATATATTCAACATTGAAGGAAAACATCGCGAGAAAATCTGAAAACCTGAGAATTCTGACAAGATTTACGAAGTCATGTGAATGTTTACCTATTTATTCCTAAGTGGATTAGGGCTTAGCCTCTCTCATTAATATAGGAGGCCCGTGCCCATCAGTGGGACAGTAAAAAAATATTAGAAACAAAATTTTTAACAAGCTTTTTCGCTTCGCTTTATTTAAAAGCTGGTTTCACCCAATTGGATGGATCTGTGTTTGACAAAAATGGTGGAAAACCGCCATAGTGGCTCTTTCAGGCGAGTCGCGTTCCAGTGTCAGCCAATGAATCTATACTAATATTATAAAGCTGTAGAGTTTGTTTGTTTGAACGCGCTAATCTCAGGAACTACTGGTTCGAATTGAAAAATTCTTTTTGTGTTGGGTAGTCCATTTATCAAGGAAGTCTTTAGACTATATAACATTACTCTGCGACCATTAGGAGCGAAGCATCAATGTAAAATGTTGCAAAAACGGGGAAAATTATTCATATTTGAAGGCTTCCGTTGCGTGCGCTGCGTACACGGTTCAAGCTACCCAAAAAATATGTATGAAAGAATTATTCTAACTAATTATTCTAATATTAAATAATCTAAACGATTTGAAAAATTCTTTTACCATTAGAATACTACATTATCCCTGATAAACATAGGCTACTTTTAATGCCGGAAAAAATATATCACGCGTGCGGAGCCGCGAGGAAAAGCTAGTGTACAATAATTTCAGGCCGGCATAATCCTGCTGACCGTCGATGCACGTAATGTGTCGACATTATTTTTAAATTGCACTGTAATAAACATTATATCTATTGTAGTCATTAACCGTGATAAAAAAAAGATCTAATTATTCAATAAAAAAATCTGGACTTTTAACCAACTTAATTCTAATCATAATCGATGTAGGTTTTTGTCGGTTAAGTTATGCTTAAACCTATAAAACTCATGTTACGCAAACTAACTTTAGAACAGTTTATAATAGTATCAATTAACAGTTAGTGGAGTTCGAGTTATTTTAACCGCCACCTACTTGAAATAAAACTTTGTTAAGTGTGTGCCCTGGGGCCGCCGCGCCGCATTTAACATTAGTTCGGCAATAGAACCAGCGTTTAGTTTACTTTTAATAATATAAATAACTGGGATCATTGGCGCGTTGCCGACCTTAAATGATAGGGGTAATTAAGGGATTGGAAAGGGGAAGGGTGAATTGGGCCTCCGGATAACTCACTCACCGTACGGAACGTAACAACAAGCTGTCAGCTGCCACTTCACGTCGCCGCGTCGGTTTCCTCTGAGACAATGGTAACAACCCAGTCGAGCTGGCCCATTCATACTCTAGAAAAAAGTGTCTACAGCGTGGTTTTACCAATTTAAAAACTAACATTTGTGATTTGCAGCCGTCCCATAGCCAACAAACTGGGAGTTGTACAAAAGTATAACCGAATTCATTAGCACTTTTGCTAACGCGCCGACCGCTCGCCGATTGCTATTTTTATGAAATAAATAGTTTATTGATCATGTAGGCGCTTGTCACAATACAGCACAAAAATAAAACAAACTTATGTGCAGAAATTAATATCATCTAATGTGTACATAGTATCATCAAAATACACTCGGCAATTACACTAAATCTATTTATTTATCCATCAATTTTTCAATAGGTTTATGATTTTGTATGGGGTGGCTATGAACCACACGAATTACCGAGATTGTAGAGTTTTTCTTTTGAGATATATCTTAACGTTTAAATGTCGATTCTGTTAACGCAATTGAAAGGACTAACGGAACGGAACAGAACGGAACGGGGTTTTTGTTTCTTAAGTATGTACCAAAATGACGATTTAAAACTCGATAAATAGCTAATTTCGTGGCTGGATCGTACTGTGTTCCATAAACAACCCGTGTCTCGCCAGACATAAAACTATTAGGACGTGAGGTGTATATTGATTGTATATTTTTAGTTGTGAACTGCTGTGGTTATAAATTATGTTTTCAGTGTTTTATTTGAGTGGAACTGTATATTTGAACTACATTGTTAAATCATTCAACTTAAAAATAGTAAGTGTAAAATAAAAATACTCACGCCTGTTATCTCCCAAAGGGTAGGCAGACGTGTAACCAGTACACCACACGCCGAGCGTATCTCCGTCCCATGATTTGATAGGGGGCGAGCCTATCGCCATATCGGGCACAATGCCACACTCCGGGCTGATACTGAGCATTGCGTTGTAAAAAACCCAATATCACTTTTACCCGAACCGGGATCGAACCCGAGACATCAGACATAGCAGTTATACCGCGCCACCAAGGCAGTCACTCTTTAATATATACACTCGTTAATGTATATATATACAGAGGAATTAAGGACCTTCTCGTTTTGTAAATTCAGTAACTAATCGTTAGAATGTTGCTTCTACAAACAACAATGGTCATTTTATCCTTGACAAATGAAATCCTTTTGACCTTTTGTTGTTCATTCTATTTTCCATTACTCGGAAATGGATTTTTTTCTTAAAGCGCCAGTCACTTTGTGTAGGCATTTATTTATAAAACATAAGAATCTTAATAGTTACAACAAAATTAACAGTAAGTCTTCCTTAATGATTTCTTCGTTTACGCGAACGTTATTCATTAAAATAAAACGAATTTAAACGCGTTTTAGCGCGGTTTTTTATTTTTATTTGTACCAGACGTTTCGAAGGCTTTTCAGCCTTCGTGGTCACGGGATGGACTGAGCTGTAAGTTGTACCGAAATGTTAATGTTACATTATCTACCTTCAATTTGAAATTATTAAGTTTTCTGGTTTGTCCGATCTAACTGGGATAAATATTGAGAGTTGATCATTGTCATCTATATGTATGTATTTTTAACGTATCACTATTATGTATTTTTGTTCGTAACGTTAAATAATTCGAACAATGGTAATATTCATCCAATCTATATCTCTCTATAAATTTAAAATTTGTTAATTTTCATTTTTTATATGTGAGTGCGAGTGCCATGTATGTCGGGTATACTCAGGGCTATTTACTCAAAAAGCCAATCCAGGAATTCCTGTACATTACACTCGCTCAATCCTGGAAAATCATTAGACATTAAAAGAGGCCATAACCCATGAGTTTTTTTCGGCATTTCTCCTCATATAGCCACGAAATGCCGATGAAAGATAAAAAATTAATCTAGTTAAAAAATATATTGACATGTATAAGTGACTAGCTTTTGCTCGCGGCTCCGCCCGCGTGATCTGCTTTTTCCGGGGTAAAAAGTAGCCTATGTCTTATTCTGATGTATACGCTATATTATTGTAAAGTTTCATTAAAATCCATTCAGTATTTTTTACGTGAAAGAGTAACAAACATCCATCCATACTTACAAACTTTCATCCCCTATTTTATCCCCTTAGGGGTGGAATTTATCAAAATCTTTTCTTAGTGGATGCCTACGTCATAACATCTACCTGCATGCCAAATTTCAGCCCGATCCCTCCAGTGGTTTGGGCTGTGCGTTGATAGATCACTATGTCAGTCAGTCAGTCAGTCACCTTTGAGTTTTATATATTTAGATATTTATGATCCAATTTACAGAATAAATGATTTGATTTGATATCATTTATCCACACGCCGGTGAAGTATGATGTATATCTATAAAGATAGATTATGTATATTAAAAAAGTTAAATTTTTGGGAGTGTTGATTTTATATTGTAGACATCGTTTAAGAAGTGATTTTTCTCTTAACTCAACCCTTAAAAGGAGTAAAAGGATCGCAGCGCTTGTTTAAGGGAAATACCTTTTGGTAAAATTCACTTCACGCGGGTGAAACTGCGGGTAAACGGTAGTATGTCAATAAGCACGCGTTTGTTTAGACATTCCATCCCCTCCCACATGGACCCTCCGGCTGCCACCCTTGGAAATATCCGTGTAAGGTATTCACGTGGCCACCCACTTGTTACATTGTTAATTGATTACAGAACAAGGGTTAATTAACTGCTAAGGTAAATTTCCGGAATTCATGAACTATAATATGTAGTCGTAGGAAAGATAGTATTATTTTTACGAGTATAGATTCTTTTTTATTTGTTTTAATGACGAATCGAGCAAGACGCTCACCTGATGGTAAGCGCCACGCCTGCCCATGAACAGAAGCAACACCAAACAGAACTTTAAATTACAAAGCACTGCATGATACTGAACTGTCGTCACCCTGAGACACAGGATTCTCAAGTCTTATGAGACTGCCTTATGCTTACTTATGCCCAATAACTTCACTGGCTTCAAAGTCCTTCAAACAGAAACAAAACAGTGCTTACACACTGTTGCTTGGCGGCAGTAATAGACAAAGTGGTGGTACCAACCCAGACGTCCTCTGGCATACGAGAGCCTTACCAACTTGTAGAATAGAAGATTTTCAAATAAATGTTTGAAGTACGCGAGCGAAGCAAGAGACTGCGACGCACTATGACAGCGACACTTCCACCTTCCACCATTCTACAAATATATAAGGTGTAAGAGAAAATGAACCCCATCGAGTACTGTGATTTGATGACCTCTTGTGTAGAAATTACATTAAAATAGCTTTAAGACTTCGTTCCGGGCATTATCCATCAGCAAAATTTGCATACTTATTGAAAAAGAATAATTCACCAAACTGCACAATACGTAACACCTTAGAAGATATTCAACATTTGCTGATGGAATGTGTTCGGAATAAAAATGAACGAAAACTACTACTTTTTGAGTGGTAGAGCCACGTTGTAGACAGTTTTGTCTACAGCATGAATGGGGTGGCTCGACCGGGTCGTTACCACTGTCTCACACAAAACCGACGTAAAGTCGCGGCTTGCTACTGCGTTTCGTACGGTGAGTGACATATCCGGAAGCCCAAATCCCCTCCCCTTCCCAATCCCTAATTATCCCTTTCCTTTAAGGTCGGCATCGCGCCCATGGTTCTTTTGGTGGTGGGCGTACATAGGCGGTGGAGATTAGAGGTGTGTACCGGAGCCAATTTTATCCTCCGGAGATTATGCGGAGATTTTATTGAATAACCGGAGATTCTCCGGTTATACTCCGGATAGTCAAAGTAATGTAAATCAATATAGCTTAAGAGAAAAAAAAACAATGCTTTCTTAAATATGAATTCACTTTATCAAAAAAAACCAATAGAAAATATCTAACCTACTAAGTAAAAGCAAACTATATAACTATATTTATAGTATACTAGTTGTCCCTCGCGGCTCCGCCCGCGTAATCTGCTTTTTCCGGGATAAAAGTAGCCTAACAGTGGCGCCATGTGTCGAAAATTGATCGTAGCCTCTCAGAAACCTTCGTGGGCACATGCACAACAACTTTGCTAAAGATCATCACATGATCAAATGCATAGTTTTGTCGGGAAAGATTTGATCGTCTTGGTCTCGGCATTGTTAATGATGATTCAAAGAGAAAACAAATTACTGATGATATTATCAATTACGTTTAGCTATCATTTTTATAATTGTCAAATTTTTTACCATACTTAACCAAAGACAAAATTAGGTTTAGCTGTCAATTAAGTTTTGTTATTCCACTGTCATTTGCGTTTTGTGTCATGTCAGATGTGTTTTTGTTATACCACGTTTTATAGTGACTTGACTGAAACGCGGTCGAACGGGATAAAAAGTATCCTATGTCCGTCTCCTGGTTCTAAGCTACCTCTCCACCAATTTCCAACTAAATTCCTTCAGCCGTTCTTGAGTTATAAGTGGTGTAACTAACACCACTTTCTTTTATATAATATATAGAAAGTAAGATGAGATGAGATTATTATTATTCTTTTAGGATATTCATAAGAGTAGTATCGAACAAAGATACATCCGTAACCGCGACTTAATAATTCGTTCAGACATTTTTACCAATCAAATAACCGGTAGTTAAGAGAAACACCGATTAGGCTCCGGTACTCACCCTAACCGGTAATTATCCGGTTTTTTAAGAACCGGTACACATCGCTAGTGGAGATCACTTACCATCAGGTGACCCACTTGCTCGTTTGCCGGCCTATGCTATAAAAACACTACTAGATGAAATTAAAGATTAATTTGGTAATGGTAATAAAACACTACCTTAAAGTACATACGCACCCACGGGAACACCCAAATACTCCGAAATATTTTATTCCGAATTTCGATGTTCCGATGTTCAAAAGTCCGAATTTCATAATACCTAAAAATTATAATGTCTATTATTCAAATTTAAATTAATTTAATTAAATTAAATTAATTAATTCGATCTATTGAAACTCGGTATTTTGAGAATCGTAATTATCTACGTTAGGAATATTGAAATTTCAGAATTATAAAATTAGGATAAATGATACATCGGAGTTGTTAAATTCGGAATTTTGAACCATTCGGAATTATGAAAATCGGTATTTTGAAATTCGTATTTGTGACTATCGGAATAAAGTTTGTCGTATTATTGTAGTGTACCCACGCACCCACGCCTGTAATCCCCGAAGGCACGGCGCACGGCGCGATATAGCTACCGAGTATTAGAGCGCGGTAATGCACGCGGGCCATTGATCACGAGTTTAGCATTAGTACGCTTTACAATGCGGGCTTATGTTCCTAAAATAGTAAGTAATGGCAAAGGATTAGCGTTTCCCGTTTATGTTAAGGTAAGGTAGACTGCTTCGGTGGCGCAGTTATGTTAGGATAGGTGCAGCTGGTGTTAGGATATTCATATCCGCCCGGATAGCGACCACCGTACACATGGTGCTAAAACCTGCCATAGTGATCCACCTTGTGTGGATCGCTTACCAGGATCAGCTAGTGTATATCCAGTTCTTCCGAGGGGCTTGCGACATGATTTGATGGTTGGTTGGGGCGGGTTTAGGGGTACATCCTTGTATCACTGTGCCTGCATCGGTCATCCGCCTGTCCTGTCGCAGGCCTCTCGATTTGCTTCTTCCGTCTCCGAAGAGGGAAGAAGTATTTATACAGGCCGGTATGATTCTTGTGACCACCGATAAACTAATTGTATGTCGGTGGGCGCTAGTTTTTTTTGGACTGAACTACGCTTTCCATCAGGTGTAGTGCAGTCACTTTGCCGTGCTCCCCGTGGATCCCCGGGTTTGGTAAAGTGATATTGGGTTTTGCATCACGAAATGCTCAGTATCAGCCCAGAGTCTAGAATTTGTGCCCCGTATGCCGAATATCTCGCCCCCTATCACATCATTGGACGGAAATAGGTTCGGTAAAATGTAGGTTACACCTCTGCCTACCCCTTCGGGGATTACAGGCGTGAATGCGTATGAAGATTAAATGAATTAAAATCTTATGGCTTGGTATGAATACAGTTTATTAGCCATACATTACTTTGTAATTCAAAGTTCTGAGTGGTCATACTACTGTAAGAACGCGTTGGGCTTACCATCATGCAAGCGATTCGTCTTGTTAACCACCGAATAAAAAAACACTATGTTAATCTCTGATTAGAACATTTTATATTATTTATTGTTACAATTAACATTTTACTGTTACCAATGTAACCCAAGAAAACACCATGTGATTATATTATGATTCGGTAAGTTTAACATCCAGATTTATTATCTAAAAGTAGCCCCGTCGCGTCGTCTGGGGAAAGAAAAATTGCTTCATTCGGCACGATTTCTATAGAAGACGCGGCCAAAATAAAACGCAGGCGGACTATCAAATCGTTGGGGATCGTTTTGTGAAATATTAATGTATAAAGCCCCATTTTTTTTATTTGCCTAAATGACGAAACGAGGCGGTCGCTTGTCTGATGATAAGCATCACGCCTCCCCATAAACAGACAACACCACATAGCACTTTGAATTACAAAGCACTGCATGACACTGGACTGCGTTCTTCACCCCGAGACATAAGATGTTGAATCTAATAATGTCCAATAATTTCAATTGCTTCAATTTCTTTCAAACCAAAACACATTATGAATATGTTTGTCTCTTTTTACTAACGCTTTTTCGTTCCATCGAACTTTCAAATCACAACGGTGCTATAGAAGATTCACTTCAATAATTTCCTTGCTCAATCAAAACCAACATTTCAAAATTTATTCAACAAAACACAAAGCAAATATCAACGATATTCTGTTTGTACAAAGTTGTAAAATAACAGAAGTTGTTAAATATTTTTTGTTTTATGATTTCAACGTGTGATATTGTATTTTTGGATGATACACGTCTAAATAACGTGTCACCGTGTAATACTGTGAAGAAGATGAACGACGTTCTGCTATGATACGGTTTTAAACTAGGTGGTAAAATCAGCTAGACCTCATAAAATATATGCAGTAGTTATGGAAAATATTTTAACATTATGATCCCCTATATACACTATCCATTTGCAGAGATCTGGCCTCCTTTACTTATGAGCCGACTTCTGACCACCGCCTTGGTCAAATAATGGCTGTAAGAATATCCAACTAAATAAACTAAAAATAACCCGCTTTTTAATATCAGATAACAGGAAAGCAATAAAGTAGGTCCTAATCCTCCTAATCATCCCCATCGTGCATGAACCTCAAATAAGTCACTCCACTCCAGTCATTTAGACACTGGATAAACAGACGGGAACACCCAAATACTCCGAAATATTTTATTCCGAATTTCGATGTTCCGATGTTCAAAAGTCCGAATTTCATAATACCTAAAAATTATAATGTCTATTATTCAAATTTACGAAAATTATTTTGCCGAAAGTTGTAAATACGATCTGTTTGTTTTCCGAATTTTATATGTTCGACGAGTCAAATGCTCGATAGGTTCTCGGTCCGAAAAACGACATTCCGATTTTCAATATTCCGAATAAATTGCTAAAATCAGGATTTTGATTCAGTTATAATCATTACATACATTTGGGTTAGGTTAGGTTAGAACTGAGACCATTAAAGAGCGAAGGCGAGCGAGCGTAACGAATGTGCCGCGGTAGCGGCCGCCGAGCGCCAGATCCTCTCTATTGTTGGTGAATCATTCATTTGGGTTAGGTTAGAATTGTGACCAGCGAAAAAAATATTTTTATTGGAAAGAAAATATTTTTAAAACGCATTTGACATTAGTTTTTTTTAATTCTACCTCCTCATACTATTATATTTCTCTTTGACAAGAAATTATGTGTTGATTTGTCTTTCTATTCAGTTGAACAAGGCGTTTTTATTTCGGAATTTTAATTATTAGATATTTTAATAATCGGAATTCGTATTTTTGATGTTTCGAATTATCATTAATTCGGACTTTTTGTTATTCGATCTATTGAAACTCGGTATTTTGAGAATCGTAATTATATACGTTAGGAATATTGAAATTTCGGAATTATATAAATAGGATAAATGATACATCAGAGTTGTTAAATTCGGAATTTTGAACCATTCGGAATTATGAAAATCGGTATTTTGAAATTCGTATTTGTGACTATCGGAATAAAGTTTGTCGTATTATTGTAGTGTACCCTAAACAGACAGATAAAAGGATCAAGTATATAATACTCTGCTTTTTAGTTGGGGGTTAAAAATAGAAGCTGGCCATACTAGGATAAAAACATTACCTTGCAATGAAATTACGGAACCCGTTTGAGGCGTTTTCAGCCAAAGCCACAGGAATGAGCTCAATTGAAATTCTGTTCACTTACAAAGGATTGTATTGTATTCTGCATTTCAGGTTAACCGAGCAAAACCATTTAAGTTTTATTTAAAACTAGGGAATTTATTACCATTTGCAGCTATTTTAACTGTAGTTTAACCCCTAGTATTATAGATTTTTTTTATGAGGCTAATTTATTGAAATAATTAATTAAGCCAATCCATCATTACCAATCTGTGAATCGAGATAGTCTGGGTCAACGGATTGTGAATGTAAAAATGAATGCTTTTTCTTCCGTTGGTAAAATCATGTTTACTGACCTCGCAGCCCTAGGGGAGGAGGAATACTTATGCTAGATTCATCAACCTTCCAACCCAGTTGTTTTTACCCGAACTGCTGGATCGTGTCCCTAACTATTTTTTTTATCCGAGTACCGCAAAATTACTGCACTGTATCTCATAGTAAGCGCAATGTAATCCAATAACCCAGCGACCATGGTTCGGAGAATCGTACGAATGTTCACGCTCCGAAGAGGGAAGAAAGAAATCGAGGGGCCTGCGACCGGACAGGCGGATGACCGAGGCAGGCACAGGTATACAAGAAGGTCATGTCACAAGCTCCTCGGGAGAATCGGATATACACACAAGGTGTGTGAGTCAGTATGGCAGGTTTTAACACTATATGTACGGTGGTCGCTATCTAGGCGGATATGGATATTCTACCACCAGGAAAAATTCCCACGGTGACCTGCATAATTGGAGTGATCGAGGAGATCCTGAGTGTATTTTAGATTGCTGACAACCAGATTGTTCAAAAACCTGTCTTATTAGATTGTTTCCATATATGGCCTTATGTAAATGAACCATAAGATAAGCAAGGTAATACAATTTATTTATTCGAAAGCATAATAATCGTACCAGCCTTTTACACGTGTCTCTGGCTTAACACGTGTTCCCAGTTTATTTATTTTCGTTCCAGTTTAAAATGTACTGATTTCCAGTAGGTAGTAATTAAACGTGCCTCAGAGAAACGCGTGTGGGACGTATTAACACAAGGGAAATTAGTTTACTCGGTCCTAAGAATAGGTTCCATTCACTGGTATCTCTGGTGGTGAAGCTTTTTAAACGAAGGAAAGAAACAAAGAGGTCCTTAATTCGTCGATATATTTTTTATGTATGTTCAAGCATTACAAAGCATTTGTTCCAGTGGTAGAAACACGCAGTTGACAGTTTAGTTTACAGCGCGAATGGGCCGGCTCGACCGGGTCGCTACCACTGTCTCACAGAAAATCGATGTAAAGCAGCGCCTTGTTGCTGCGTTTCGTACGGTGAGTGAGATAGCCGGAGGGCCAAATTACCCCTTTCCTTGACATTCACTTATCCCTTTCATTTAAGGTAGGCAACACGCCCATGATTCTTCTGGTGTTATGGTGACCCACTTGAGCATTTACCGGCCTAAGCTATAAAAAAAAACCCCATAAATGGTCCGATTTGGAGAACCCTTTTTTATTTCATAAGTTCAAAGTTTAAGTTTTTTTATAAATCCCTGATGGCAACACCACGTCTGCCCATAAACTGAACCAACCACCTAGAACTTGGAACTAAAAATAACTGTACTGCACTCGTCAATTAGAAACGTAGGATGTCTAGACAAAGCATACTTACTTCAATGTCCTTCACAAATAACTGCACTGCACTCGTCACTTAGAAACGTAGGGTGTCTAGACAAAACCTACTTCTATATCCTTCAAACCACAATAGCGCTTACAAACTGTTACTACGCGACCGAATTAGACACAGCGGTGGTAACTAAGCTGTACTCGCGTACAAAAAACCTATCCCAGTGTGAAATTTATGTTAGTCACAACACAAACACTAACCTTCCCCTTGTTTAAGATCGGCTCACGATTTGAAGTTTAAAGCGCGACTGAAGTAATTGATATTGATTTAGCACGACGTGGGCGACCATTCCCACATACTTGTTGAATGATCGACAAGCAATCGCGGCCCGGTTCCACGTAGTGTTGATCTATTGTTAATCGTAGTGATTTGGCACGGTCGCAGGTTAGTGTCGGTACAGGTACGCTTGATAGCACGAGCACAGCCTAATCATGTAATGCCTTCCTTTCTTTTCTTATCCGAGCACGGCAAAGTTACTGCACTACGCCTGATGGTAAGCGCAGTACAGTCCAAAAAACCAGCTACCACCGACAAACAATGAGTTTATTTGTGGTCACCAGATTTTGTGGATAGACATTGGTAGATTACGCTATAAAAGTAAGAAGATCCATGATTAAGCTTCGATCACTTCGACGAAGGTTGGAGATATCTTGAGACTTGCAATTTTTAGTAAACTTTCTGAAACAACAGTCGTTAACCACGCCTGATCTCCCGAGTGACTTGGAACTAGGGTTGCTAACGATTATATAAAAATAAAAAATAATAATACTGTCACGTTTTCAGGAATACGCAAAAGTACATCGGTCGCACATGCCTGTGTCAGATCGTACAAGGGATATGATCCCGTTGGCAACACAAAAAGCATTAGTGCGGTAAACGTGTTAGAGGAAGAAATAAGAGCCAATTAATGAGTGGTAGAGCCATGCTGTAAATAGTTTTGTCTACAGCATGATTAGTACCGGATCGACCAGGTCGTAACCAGTGCCTCAGAAAATGTACGTAAAGTAGTATCTTCTGCTGCGTTTCGTACGGTGAATGAGATATCGGGAGGCCTAACTCCCCAATCCCTTAAATAATCCTTTCCTTTTAGGTCGGCAAAGTGCCCATGATTCTTCTGGTATTGTGGACGTACATGGACGATGGAGATCTGACTATCAGATAACCCACTTGCTAATTTCCCGGCCTATGCCATTAGAAAAATATACAATGCTCTTACTACGGAAGATACTATATCGGGTGAAATGGAAGCATTAAAGTAAGAACGCTGGTCTAAGCACCAAGCCACGATAACGTCAGGCATAAATGGGGAAGAAAGAATAATCATTTTTTGGCGAAGTACATAAAACAAAATTACAATTTAGAATACAAAGAACCTTATTAAAAGTACTGACATCATTTTAATGTTTAAACTTTCGCTATTTGCATAGATACTTTAATATTAATTTTAAACGGGGGATAAAATAAATTGGTATTGATATTATTTATATTTTTTTTATATTTTTTTAGTCAGCAACCCTATCGAAAACTTTGCAGCCAATTTGTCTTGATGTTTACTGTCATCTATCAAAGAGTACATTCGAGTGAAGTTTGAAAATTGGCAATAAGTGTATACAGCAGAAGAGACCTCAAGAAACGAGATATAATAAAAATAGGGTTTTTTCTTATTGCTCTTACTGCACCCAGAAAGTACCATGCTTGTATTGTATTGGGCCTTGGAAATAAACAAGCAGTTAATCTCTGTAAATCCAATTTCGTGAAATGTATTCGGGTAATTACAATTGGACCTAGTTAAGCAAAAAGGAACCAACCCACAGCAAGGTCAAATAGATATACTGATTTTGTTTTACTAAATTAGTTATACCAGCTATACTCTAAGTGTGTTCCGTGGAACCCTAGGGTTCCGCGATACCTCTGTAGGGGTTCCGCAAGAATTTAGAAAAAAAATCAAATTACCTCTCTCTGGTCGAACGTTTTGACTCCGCGGCCGCGCGTAGGTATATTTATTTATTTATTTGTATTTGTATAAATATGTGTTACAATAGCTGGTACAATATCTCATAAGTTTGGTATCAACATGTATACTTGTATACTTGTGAGCGCGCAGTCCCTTTGATAAAAGCCGCCTCTGAATTAGACGCTATAGTTGTCAACAAGCGACTTTCGACTCTAACATCAAACAATAAAGTCGAGATTGTTTACAACGCAATTTTTATATCTCTTTTTATTTTTGCTTTTTGTTTATCAAAGGCACCGACTCGAGTATTTTCGAGAATATTCGAGATCGAGTCTAGGACTAAGTATAAAAGCGGCGATCGCGCGTCGCGCCTCGTCAATAAGTTGACGAGTAGTATTCGGAGCGATAAGTTCCTACCTACCTACTTACAAGCTCGTTAGCGAGAAACTAGTGTTCATTGTTCTACTGCCTGCTGTATTCTGTTGTCTCAGTTTTATACATTTCTTCATTGTACTAAACTTAGTCTCTTATACGCAGTACATAATGATTGTGCATTATTTAGACTCCACCATCCTGACGTGTAACATTATAAATAAAGAAGAAAGGAACGTTGGCTTAAAGGTGTTAAACGTGTTGCAACAACATCTTCTAATGACGCTGAATGTTCAAAAGCAGTACGCGCGGAGAATATAGCAATCACCGATCAAGACGATGATGCCACGACGTCAAGCTCGACGGTTTCAAAGACGAAAAAAAGGAAGTATGATAAATCATATATCGCTTTCGGATTTGTTGATTCCAACGGCTCACCTCTCTGCATGCTATGTAGTAAACTGCTTCCTAATAGTTCCATGGCACCTGCCAAATTGCGCCGACATTTAGAAACTGTACACCGAGTCTAAAGACAAGAATAAAGAATTTTTTGTTTGTAAAAAAGATCAGTTATTGGAAAGTCAAAAAAATATGATGCATGTAACACAAACTATCAACGAAAAGGCCATGGAGGCATCATATTTAGTTAGTTATCGCATTGCACAAGCAGGTGAAGCGCACACTATTGCTGAGAATTTAATAAAGCCATGTGTATTAGACATAACAAAATGTATGCTCGATGAAAAATCTGCAAAGCATCTTTCTACTGTGCCGCTATCAAACGATACTGTTTCACGGCGAATCTATGATCTGGGAAGCTACGTCAAACAAGAACTAGTTACACGTCTACAAAAAACACGATTCGCCTTGCAAATGGACGAGTCAACTGATGTCGCTGGTTTGGCTATCTTGCTGGTTATCGTGAGATAAGATATGAAAGTTCTTTTGAAGAAGACATGCTTATGTGTTCACCGCTGCTCACAAACACTACCGGGGAAGAAATTTTTAATAAAATAAATACTTTTTTTGAAGAAAATAATCTCAGTTGGAACAATTGCATTGACATTTGTACAGATGGGACCAAGGCGATGACAGGTAAAACAGCAGGAGCAGTGTCACGAATAAAAAATAAAGCGCCTAATTGTAGTTCCAGCCATTGTATTCTGCATAGACAAGCACTTGCGATGAAGCAAATGCCGTCAAATCTAAAATTAAACAGACAACAGTGTTTCAGGCCTATAACAAAATAACTGCCTTCAAAAGAAAATTAGATTTTTGGATTATTTGCGTTGGTAAGAAAGAAATAGAAAGCTTTACGTCACTCAGTGAGTTTGTTAGCGATAACGACTCAGAAATGTTTCAAGATGATGTGTTTGAAGAATTGGTCCAATATCTCAGTTCAATGCGCGCATCTTTTGAAAAGTATTTTCCCGAAGAACAGAATACAAAAATGAAACTGAATTCATGGATTCATAATCCTTTTTTACCCAACTTGGAAAAGCCCGAAAGTATTTCAAACGAAATGTATGAATCTCTTTTAGAAATGTCATCAGACACAAGTATGGAGTCACTGTTCAAAACGACGCCTCTCAACGATTTTTGGTGCAGAATCCGTGATGAATATCCAATGCTTGGCAAAATAGCTCTGAATATTCTTCTCCCGTTCCCAACAACATATTTGTGCGAAACAGGATTCTCAACCTATGCAGCCACGAAAACAAAATATCGCAATAGACTGGACGCCGAACCTGATATGAGACTTCAACTGTCTTCTATCAAACCTGATATCAACCAATTGATGAAAAATAAAAAACAATTTCATACCTCCCATTAGTTAGATTTTTTCTTTTTTAATATCTTCTATTATTGTACTTGCCATGTGGTAAAGTAAGTAATAATTAGTAACTGTTACATTGTACTTTTATTATGCTTATTAATAAAGAATATACTTAAAAAATAAAAACTATTGTTTTCTTGTAGGGTTCCATCAAGTATTTAGCTTCCCAAAAGGGTTCCGTCACCAAAAAAGTTTGAGAACCACTGAGTTATACCATACCATATATTTTAGTGTTACCTTATTTTTTTGCAAAATCGTATATTGAATATATTTCATACCCGATTTGCCAAACAATTACGAGATAAAATTATTTTAAGTTATTGAATTTAGTAAAACAAAATCAGTATCTCCATTTGAACTTGCTGTGAGTTGGTTCCTTTTTGCGTAACTAGGTCCAATTAGATTTCGAATTTTTCGAATGTTAAATTAAACAAAAAAAACTGCATTCAAATTGGTCCCATTCGTTTAGATGCTTCTGCCACGGGCAGATACATATATTATACGACCACACATAGACAGAACCTTCTTTTTAGTCTGGGGTTTAAAAATTCACTTAATCTGAGACAAGTACCAAATTTATCTGTAATCATTGTTTAAATTAACTGAGTTTAAAGAAATGAATCAACCCGCCGCCCGTTCGACACATGAATGAAAGCGTCAATTGAAACAGATTACTTTGCCAAGCTCATATGCATTGTCGCGGCATCCTACCGGGAATAGTTTAATAGTAGGGTGATGGCACCCGGTAGTGACACCGAAGGGATAGTACTTTAACCACTGAAAAGAAGGTGTTTTATAATTTTGAACTCTTTTTCTGTACGTCTATGTATCTGTCTATTAGAATTCGGTTTTTTAATACTGGTTAAATCGAGGTGGTACTTTTTTATCTATACCTGATGGTAAGCGCAGTGCAATCAAAAAACCAGCCACCACCGACAAACAATGATTTTATCGGTGGTCTACAGAATTATGCTAACCTGTATAAATGTTTTTTCACACTTCAAAGAAGGTAGAGGCACATCCAAGAGCCTCCGATAGGACAAGCAGATGATCGATGCTGGCACAAGGATACAAGGATGTACCCCTATACTCGCTCCAATGAACTAAGTCCTGTTACAATCCCCTCAGGAGAACCGGATATACATTGGATGATCCTGGAACGCGATCCACAAAGTGTGTGGATCACTATGGCAGGTTTTAGCACGATGTGTATGGTGATCACTATCCGGGCGGATATGAATATCCTACTTACCTACAAAGACTACTTTTTATCTCGGAATACCCAGAATTTTTTATCACGGTAAAGGCTGTTCACGCGGGCGGAACCGCGAATAAAAGCTAGTTTCTGATATAAACAAGCACTGTATTTTAAAATTCAACACAAACGTATCAACTTCATGTTGTTTTCCGTAAAGACAACAATCCAGTACAAATTACAATCAACATCCCTAACAAAGAACTTCCCGACCCATCTGTTCCAATTACTGATGTTACAAAATTAATTACAATTGTAGACGTATCGAAGGGACAGATGCCCGATAAACGATCTATAAGGAAGCAGACGGAACATACGTTTCGTAATCCCATAAATGAGACTAAATAATATATAGATATTTTGCTTTCTCTCCGACAAAAAAAATAATGATCTGTCGGAGTGATTAAAGATCCTATTGTTTTGTTGATCGTAACAAGTTACAAACAATTCTGACGGTAAGCATCATATGTCATTACCAAACATACATTCTAAAAAAAAGATAGATAAAAATAGAATGATATTAGACCGAACATCGGTCATCCATCTGTCCTATCACAGACCCCTAGATTTTCTTCTTCTCCGAAGAGGGAATGATTCTGGTCTCCACCAATAAACTAAGGTTTTGTCGGTGGTCGCTGGTTTTTTGGACTGTACTACGTTTTCTATCAGGTGTAGGGCCGTCACTTGTCACGTACTCAGTTAAAAAATCTTTGCGGTAACTTTCCCTATAGGAAAACACTTTATCATTGAATTGAATCATCAAATTGAACTGTGTGTGAGTTTTTGTATGAAGGCATAACAGTCACACTTTTTTGTTATAAATTAGGTCTGTTTCTGTTATACATTTGTTGTGTAAACAAAACCTTTTTCCCTGTTATTTATTTGTCTCCTCTTTAAATTCGAATTGGCAGTGTCCTGTTTTTTATAGCACGAGGCCAGCTTTGGTACGATGTAAGTAGGTCACCCAATGATTACCACCTCCTACGAACACGTACAATTATAGAAACATCTATGGTGCAATGCTGTCCATAAAGGCAATAAACAAAAGGAAGGAAGTCCAGACTCAGGAACCTTACAACTTTTAAAGGACAGCAAAACAATAATGATATTCTGGAGTTTTGTGTACATTTATTACCAAGCGATCCACTTACTCGTTTGCCTCTCCTTCTACGGGCCAATTTTATGTTGTTCGCGGAAAAACTGGCTGTTATATGAGACTGCTGATTTAAATAAACTCGTAGCTGGCAATAAATTGGTGACAGCTATTTTCTAATTTTTATTTCCAAAACAGTAATTCTCTTATGAAATCAAATTATTATGTTATGTCATATTGTTTATAGTTTTCTTCGTGGGTTTTACAGACATGCAAATAAATACACTAATTGAGAACCTTCCTCAAGTAAAATATGTTAGAAATCCAATAAATAAACAGTTAAGTGGAATTTCGGGACCTGTTTGTAATTAAGCCATTAAATACCAAAACCGCAACAATAATGGTAAACAGATCCAAGTTATTTTTGGAACGAAGTTCCTTACGGCAGGCTTGGAGGGGATAGGGATTTCGCTGCGTGACCGAACTGAAAAAAATGAGATAGTAAAACCGTAAGAAAAATGCGTGGAAAAAATGCGTGGAAAAAATGCGTGGAATAAAAGCGTTAAATAACCAGCCAGCGTTAGTTCCTTTTTTAAAATGAAATTCATTCAGCCAGTTATTGAAGTATTTTTATATCTCCTTCGATTTTTAAAAGATTACGCTAGCTCGTTATTATTTATAATTACATAAGTTGATAAAAAATGCTATACAATAGCTTTACCGCGGCAGTCTCCGAGTGCCACACGTCTTTTTTTTATTTCTATTTTTTTAGTTGATAATTTGAATTACGATGTTTTTTTATTTTAAGTAATTTATTATTTCCTAAAATACTGAATTTCCTAAATACTTTCTTGTACTTGTAAATAAAAACTAATCAGCAAAATTTAAGAGAAAAATCAAGAAAACCTACATAAAATTGAGCACGACTTTTTTTGCAATTTGTGTCGATTCTACATTAGCCGAAGGAACTTCGTTCCTACCTGGTGGCCTACGACACAACTATTAAATTTCAGGACGATTGTAACCGAATAACACTCATAATGATATTTGTACTTAATGTCATACTCTTAATTACATTATTTGTAATCAAAATCCAAAATCACGTTAATGCGCGTAAATGTTTAAACATTTATAATTAGAGTTTAGATGATTCCGGAAGCCTTTTTGCAGCTCCCGAAGGTATACCCCGGTAATGGGCCCAGATAGCTCGTTTCACACTTAAAAATACATAAAATGTGATTAAGGTATTACTTAAACACATTTTATGCTACCTCTTGATTTAATCATTTCCGTAATATTTTCTGACGAGGAAAAAGTTCAGTTGGGAATATGGAATTGTGATAAAAATTGTTTAGGAGACATGATGATGATGAAAGAGTGATTGTTCATGTTTTTAATTCGATGAGGCGAATCTAATTACGTGAGTTTTTGGCATCGAAACTTAAATTTCTTACTCCATCTCTAATTTTCTCGACTTCTTTAAATTACATTAAACTCTTATTTACTTTTTAAAATCACTTCTCGCTTGCATAGGTACCGAGGACGCTGGTCAGTGTGGCAGAAGACGTCGACCCATGCGGAGCTAAAGAATTATGTAAGCGGTAAATGTTATCGTGGAAGAAACAATCAAAGTTGTACTAAGTACGAGATTTTTCGATAGCTCTCAAGTTATTCGAATACGAGAAATGTAATGAAGCTAATACGTTCTCAATGCACTCTGCTAGGGGCATTGTAACGATTTACATATATTTTCTTAAATACGGTTGATATGACAACTGTTACTATCGAATATGTCGTAAAGCTTGTCATAATACCGAACAGAAAGTGTACTACTGGTGTCACTTATCCTTAAAATGAACGTTCCAAGTTTTCGTCATATTATACATTTTGTAGCAGAATAATAATACTCAAGACTGTTTACTATCGAAATATAGAACATTTAGTTAACGAGATTTTAGAATCCTTTGTCACCCATTTCAAAATGTGACAACCCACTTTCTGTGTAAATACATTTGTCAGGTGGAGAGAAGCATTTAATGAAATCCCAAGCGCTTTACCTCGTATTTCTAAATACAGGCAACGAAATTGTGAATGAAATAAAAAACAAACGCCACTAATATATACGTGGAATTTTTTTAATAAGTCTCCACAGAGATTTGGATTAATTTTAGGATTTTTGTCAACTTTTGTTTCCTGTACGTAATGAATATGTAAGAAGATAAAATTCAATAGGTTTAATCTAAACGTATATCAATAGTTTTGAGCTATTAAATGTAAACTAATTGGAAGGGGTAGATCCACCCTTTAGGCAGCTTCATCTACAGCATGAGTGAGTTCGATTAGGTGAGGGATACCATTGCATTTCTATATCGACATGAAGTAACAATTTTCTGTCGAATTCTAGACAGAGAAAGAGAGACAGATTTTTGGATACTAACAGACCTCTCTACTTCAATTCTTCCTTGGTATTAAAATATAAATTACCTACAAGAGAAAAATACCATAAAAACAATTGATACTACTATACTAGAATGTATTAAACTCATTATAAGTCAGGCAATATCTTAATATATCAAAATCAGAAGACCAAGTGACCACCATACTCGATGTACCAATCAAGTAGAAAGCCTTCTACTATTAAAAAAAACTGCCTCACAGAAAACCGACGGAAAGTAGCTGCATTTCGTAAGGTGAGTAGAATATCGGTGGCCGAAATCCCCCTCTCCTTCCCTTGCCGGTTAATGCAATAAAAAATTCCCAATTTAATAATCGTAGTCCTTCAATCGTTTTCCAACATAGCTAGATCTTAAACGACATTCCTTTTACCTCTACACCCAAACAATACACAAATTAATAATGAGGTTGGACAATGGTGTCCGAAACAAGTGTACCCTCTCCGCACGTGAGATTGCAACAACGGGGGCCGAGCCAACCGAGTCGACTCATACGGTCACGTGGACAGTAAAGACTGAGTCACACATGACCCCAGCAATATAACGGCATCGCCTCGCCATCGGCCAATTCAATACAAAGCAGACAATACTACGAGGTATATCCCTTGTACGGGAGATTCCATCTGGATGGATACCATCTTTTTGACAATTTCTGCTCAACCAGCACACGTTATCCGTGCTGCCTCCCGTCATATCAAGTCGGGACCCCAACACAACACCGCCGACGCGTCCGTGCCACGTGTCTCCTCGTGCATCTCTGCGTGCCCGTTCACCTCGACTCGGAAACCTCGACAGGCCAGTGACTCCGTTTGCATACCATCCGCAAATATCGTGAAGTGATAAGGTTTGTGTTGAAAAAAGCGCGTACCACGTACTACCCTCTTTTTGAAGTGATAACTTCTTATGGCAGGGTGAACCGAAACGTTCCGTAACGCGAGTGGTCCATCGTCCAGCCAGGGTTAGCCAACCTCCCTGTAACTTCGATAATTTCGAAGTCCCAGGTGGCGTCACACTGTGACCAGTCGGCTTGGACCGGATTTTGACCGGACTTTCACAGGACTTTGATAGGATTTTGACCGGACTTTGAGAGGACTTTAACAAGACTTTGACCGTACTTTGACCATACTTTGACCGGACTTTGACCGGACTCTGACAGAACTTTGACTGGACTTTCACAGGACTTTGACAGGACTTTGACAGGACTTTGACCGGACTTTGACCGGACTCTGACCGGACTCTAACCGGACTTTGATCTTACTTTGACAGGACTTTGACCGGACTTTGACCGGATTTTGACCGGACTTTGATAGGACTGTCTACCTGTGGCTCTACGCCGAAAATGTTGATCTTATGTCAAAGTTGTGTGTGCCACAATCCTAAATTTCCAATTATCCATTCAATTGTCGATGAGACAATGTTTACACCCACAAGAAATGACGGGGCTTTGCGGTGTAAACTAAAGGTGGTGAAAAGCAGGCGATAAGGGTATTTAGACATGCAACAATGCTTAATCATTTTAATATAGATATTTGTTTAAATAATTAGAGATAGCCAACACCGTACACATGGTGGAAAACCCACCTTAGTAAATCGTTCTTATAATATGATCAGTAAGTTTTGAGCTGCTCTAATTCAAATAAATTATATTCCAATGTAGTGCAAATATTGTAAATCATCATCATCATCATCATCATCAGCCACAAGACGTCCACTATTGAACATAGGCCTCCCCCAAAGATTTCCAGATCGACCTGTTGGAAGCAGCCTGCATCCAGCGACATCCTGCGGCCTTTATCAGTTTTAAATCAGTTTAGAAAAAAGCAACCTTAAGAGTTTTTTGCCCGTTCTTCTTTAACGAAACATTGGGAATGATAATCATTCCGATAGTCGGAAAATATAGAAGTAATAATTACTGAGTATTATGAAAATTAACATCTTCTGTATCAAAATAACAAGCACAGTGCAGTATCACTCAGTGTTTTGTAAATCAACATTGTGAGTCGTGTTGCGACTGTTCATGGGCAGTCGGGCTTACCACCAGGCAGTGGTATGGTTTCAGGTCCGCTGAAATCAGTTTGCCTTGCAAAGATAAGAAAAGTCTCGGTGCGTACAACGAAGCCTCACAATGTTGTTTTACAACCAACTAGCCCACGGAAGCTCAAAATTAGCTTAGTTTTTCTTTGGATATCATCAGGCTGCGTCATTTAGTTATGAAATAAGTTGATTAATGCCAAACGACACGTGACATTCCGATCTCAATAAATCACTACCTATATACCTATGATGAATCATTTCACTCACAACAATGAGTCTCTTTTTATTTCTATTATTTTGACAATGTATTTGCTCCGCCATTTTTATACAGGGTTAATTTTAAAACACCAGCAATCTCGCAGGACCAGATAGCTGACCCCATACGGAACAACTTTTGTTCTACGAGTTTGGATATAACTCAATATATTTAAAAAAAAATGATTTTACAAGTTTTTGTTGTGTCGTGTTTTTCTTCGTAGACTGCGGCGCGGCGCGGCGTGCGCGCGCGACATCAAAGGCGGCTGGTCAGCTGCTCGAGCGTTGACCTTCAAAGCCGCTAGCCCGGTTCCCCACGCTTCGCGTATTTGTTTACGTAATCTGCGATGCGCGTTGTTAATATTCAAGACGGAAATTAAGTGAATACTTATTTTTGTATGAAAATAAAATCTAACAAATTATCAAAAGTCGTAGAACAAAAGTAGTAGCTTATAACCTTAGGAATCTACCCCTGCGAGGTTGCTGGTGTTTTAAAAATAACCCTGTAGAAGTATGCTGCCAAATTAGCAAGGAGGTCCTGTGGTAATTAAATTACCGCTGACTTCTGAAAGAATGTAAAAGGGGGGGAGAATGGAATACAATACAATACAAAACTCTGTATTGTATAACCAATAATCACAAAATAATTTAGAATAGGACTACTTAATGGTTTTACAATGGGGGGTCTTATAGCTACGAGCGATCTCTGTCAGACAACCTTTGGATGGACAGAAATTGAAGTAAGTCACGGTGGTGTACAATAAAGAGAGAGAGATAGTAAGAGACATACATACATACATATCGTAATTGGAGATGTTACTATCCTTCAGTTATATTACCTACTGATTGCAGACACAAGCAAAGCTGTAACTTTTCGTTACTTACTTCAAAGAAGGTAGTTAATTCCACTCTATTTTTCTAGATACGTAACGTGGTATCTCCGCCAAACTGGGGAATTTTCTTGACTCTAAGAGTAGCTCTATAAGGTTAAGATCTCATGACGGGGCTATGACTCATAATGTTAAAAAGATTCTCTTCAATCATAGCAAACAAGTTTCATCTGGTTTTAAAAAAAAGAAGTATGTTTTAAGTTAGTTAAACTTACAATTATAATTTTTATCAACTTGATGCGGTTTCCAATTGAAAATTAAGTCCGTAACATCCATCTACTATAATTAAAGTAATAAGACAACAAAATGCCGAGGTGTCACACACGCCCGCATCAAAGCGACGATCAATCCGAGGGAATGCCGGCTATGTGAATCCGCATTGGCGTGTGCCGAGTGCGGCCAATTTGTTCGTCATACTATTGATGTGCCAGATTTGATTAGAAAGAAATTGGGCCCCAGTATTACTTGAACATGTTTCTACAGTTCGATTTCAAAATATAGTGACAAGAATTATGTAAGAATTTCGAAGATAAATGTTTTGAGAGCTAATAGAGCCACGCTATAGTCAGTTTTGTCTACAGCATCCACAGCAATTCATGTGTAATATTTGGAATCGAAAATTCGAAACATAAATTACAAGGTGTTTGGATTGTTCAATTAATTTTACAAGGTGGTAGATTCCTTGTATGCGGGTAGCTATCTGGGTTGGTAGCACTGCTTTGTCTGTTTCTGCCGCCAAGAAAAAATGTGTAAGAACTTGTGTTTCGGTTTGGAGGACATTGAAGCCAGTAAATTACTGGAGCGCAGTTCAGTGCCATGCAGTACTTTTATCAATTTTATTTTTGTTAAACATAAGTTTTTTTGAACAAATCATTAAAATCGATACGTACATGATAATTTTTTTGTCTTACATCTACTGTTTCATTCCCTTAAGAGTTGAAGAATGATAATGAAAAAATAATCCAAAAAAAAAAGCGGATCACAATTTAAAAAGTGTGTTTACTCATACAAAAAGAGTGTGTGTGTGATATTCACATACGGCAGAAGTAAAACTTCAGAATAATAAACTAATTAATTAACCAACTAATTTTAATATGCAAATGCAAAACATAAAACACGTGAATGATACACCACATTGTTTATAACACATTTACCGAAGGCTTCATTGTACGCAGGCGCAAAGAGACGTGATAGCATACATACAATACAATACTTGTAATCTATCTCATTCTCTCACAGGCTAAATTCTATTTATGAATTAATGTTTGTCTCTTTTTACTGTCGCTTTTTCGTTTCATTAAATAGTTAAATCACAACGGGGCTAAAGAAGCTTGACTTTAATAAAATATGAGCGTGTAAGAACCTCATCTTTTCTTTCGTCAGTTGATCACACATTCATTCATTAGAAATACCAATAGATGATGACAATTAATCATACAACTCATCAGCCGGCAGAATCCTGACAATCATTAGAAGAGAAATTTTCTGCTCGCTCGAACTGAGCGTTTATTACTTCATAATTCTTGAGTACCTGCGTTTAATTGAAATTGTTTACAACTGGGCCCTTTGGGACGATCATTGCTCAAACACATTGGGTAACAAGTTCTCTAATTATTTGTAAGTCTAATACGAGTTACAAACACACACAACAAACACGAAGTGTCAAACTGGCAATTCATGTTGTAAAAAGAGTAAAGAATCATTCAAAGACTTTGTATTCAGTTATTCTTTTATGGCGGAAGCCAGAAAACGAGCACGTCGGTCACCGGATGTTAAGTGATTTCCACCGCCCATGTACATCTATAATACCTGAGGGATCACAGGTGACAAGGGGACTTTGGGCCTCCGGATATCTCACTCACCGTACGAAACGCATCACCAAGCTGCTACTTCACGTAGACTTTCTGTGGGAACACTCGGTCGAGCTGACCCATTCACATCGTAGACAAAAGTATCTACAGCGTGGATCTACCACTTATATGATATAAAATTACTGATACTGCCAATTTTATATATTGATAGTTTGAGTTAGTAGCGTCGATTATATGAGAAAATGGAGACTACCATCGTTTCTGAAAACTATCCAAACCACAGCAATCCATGGACATGACTAGGTGGATAAATGTTAATGTCTTAGCAATGCATTAGCTGTATTATTATAAGGTTTGTCTACATGATGAATGGTCTGGCTCAACCGGGTTGTTGCCACTTTCTGACAGTAAACCGACATGGAGTGGAAGCTTGCTATTCCGAAATTGCCGGAGGCTCCTATTCCCTACCCCTTCTCAATCTTCATTCCTTTGCTTTAAGAATGGCGACGCATTCATGATTTGTCTGGTATTGCGTTCTGTAGGCGGTATAGCTCACGCGTGACCCACTTGCACTTTTGCTGACCTCTGTTACAAAGACAGCTGTCATTTAAACATTGTATCAAGGAAGAAAATAAATAATTTAAACAAAGGCTGCGCGTTCCACTTGGTTGAACCAAAGTTGAACAAACAACATCTGAAACAAGTGAAATTATTGTGCAAATGTTTTGTGAAAGTGACGAATCGAGATCTCGCCGCGCCTCCATTCAAAGTCGAACATTTTCCAATTATTTAAAATCAATGATGCTGTTTGTTTGAAGTGGAATAGAAAGTTATTTTCGTCTTGAGTTTCAGTTATATTGTCAGGGTTATTTATGGTGGTACAGTAAAGCCTAATTAATAATACATTTCTTTCATTTCTACATACACATACCACTATCACGCACAACACACACACGCACGTACGCACGGACGCACGCACCCCCCCCCACACACAGGCACACACACACACACGCACACGCACAAGCACACGGACACGAACACGAACACGCACACGCACACGCATACGCATACACACACGCACACACACAGACGGATGTTCCAAACTAAAAACTTACCTTTTCTGTATCTGTATTGTTTTTATACCTTAAAACTTCTGTCAAAGTAATGTACCATGCAGATTATTGCTTATACTATGTGTAGTTTTTAATTAGGTAAACCTATAATTGGCTTGTATAAGTATAAAATGAATTGTTATTTATATTATTGTATAACAGCTGTTGGTTTGCTAAATAAATAAAAAAAAAAAAAAAAATACTATAAAATACCAAGCTATGGAAAACACGTACCACTTACCACGTACACATACCACGTATATAAATTTATATCAATCAGACATAGTCAAATACCTACCATATTAGAATGTGTTTTGTTTGTTTGAAAAGGTGGTTTACAAGATGGTAGGTCACTCGTATGCGAGAGGTCGTCTGGGTTGGTACCACCGCTATGTCTATTTCTGGCGCCAAGCAACAGTGTGTAAGCACTGTTGTGTTTCGGTTTGAATAACATTGAAGCCAGTGAAATTACTGGGTATTATGAGACTTAATATCTTATGTCTCGGGGTGACGAGCGCAGTTCAGTGCTGTGCAGTGCTTTGTAATTCGGAGTTCTGTGTGGTGTTGCTTCTGTTTATGAGCAGGAGTGGTGGTTACTATCAGGCGAGCGCCTTGCTCGTCTCGTCAATCAATCAAATAAAAAACAAAAAGTATGGAGGTGGTTCATAGTTACGTTTGAAGAAATTAGGATCGACCATTTAGCAAAACAACATTTAAGTTAATACCATTATATACCAGTATTTAGTATACCATTTAAGTTTCTTAGATCAAGTCGGAGATATTCTCGACAAAGGCCAGCCCCCCGACCGCCTATTCAAAGCGATAGCGATAGCGATAACAATGCGCGATAGCGATGACAATGTATTGTATTAATTACTTAAAAATTAACGATCTTAATTACTTAAAAATTGACCGAATCATTTATCCATACATTTGACAGTAAACAGACAGTAATTTTTAAGTAATTAAGACAATACATTGTCATCGCTATCGCTATCGCTTTGAATAGGCGGTCGGGGGGCTGGTCAAAAGTACCCTAAACCGACGTGCATGCATGAAGAATATAATGAGAGTGAAGGAGGCTAAAGAGGTGTGTAAGGTTCGTAGCAGGTGGAAGTCCGTTGTCTCTGCCTGCCCTTATGAGAAACAGGCGTGGGTGTATGTATGTTTCTAACAGAGAATTAACAATTTATCGAACAACAAACATAATTGTTGAACATGGAAGCGCGTAAGCACGACGATTGGTATATGAGCAGATGATTAATTCTTATTAAGGCGAGGCGGACCGAGAACTTTAGGTATTTTGGGCTGCCTCCGCCGCCCCTGGGTGAGCGCGCCACGTCCGCATTTACGCGATCGGCAGGCCGCGCGCCACTTGACTTTGCATGACAGCGTTCGAAATCTTTGTGCCACAGTTTAGAAAATCAAGTAATAGATTAATATGTACTTACTAACTTCAGGTAGGTAATATTGATATGATGGTTACCAGTATTCTTATTACTTAATATTATAAAACTAGCTGTCCCTCGCGGCGCCGCCCGCGTGATCTGCTTTTTCCGGGATAAAAATAGCCTAACAGTGGCGCCATGTGTCGAAAATTGATCGTACCCTTTCAGAAAACTTCGTGGGCTCATGCACAACAACTTTGCTAAAGATCATCACATGATCAAATGCATAGTTTTGTCGGGAAAGATTTGATCGTCTTGGTCGTAGTTTAGAGTTGTGTTTATTGTATAAAAGTAGTGTGGATTTGTTCAATAAACATTGACGGTGAAGAACAGTGTATGGACTCCGGCAAGACCTTGAAATCGACCGCACCCGTGTTTCATCGTTCTTGTAAAAATAACTTGAGAATAAATAATACTTGACACTGGTAAAATGCATAATAATGCGAAAGCCATAAATAAAAAAAAAATGTGTGCGTGTACTAGTGTACATACGTAGGAAGTGAAACTTATTTATGACCTTATTTTTCGAAAAATGGTCAAACTCTGGTCGAAGTCTGGTCAAAATCCAGTCAAAGTCCTGTTCCAGTCAAGGTCGGGTCAAAGTCGGGTCAAAGTCGGGTCAAAGTCGGGTCAAAGTTGGGTCAAAGTCGGGTCAAAGTCGGGTCAAAGTCGGGTCAAAGTCCCGTCAAAGCCCGGTTAAAGTCCGGTCAAAGTCCTGTCAAAGTCCGATCGAAATCTGGTCAAAATCCAGTCAAAGTCCTGTCAAAGTCTGGTCAACATCCAGTCAACGTCCTGTAAAGTCCGGTCAAAGTCCGGTTAAAGCACGGTCAAACTCAAGTCAAAGTCCGGTCAAAGTCCGGTCGAAGTCTGGTCAAAATCCAGTCAAAGTCCTGTGAAGTCCGGTCAAAGTCCTGTTAAGTCCGGTGAAATTCCGGTCAATGTCCGGTCAATGTCCGGTCAAAGTCCGGTCAAAGTCCGGTCAAAGTCCGGTCAAAGCCTGGTCAAAGTCCGATCAAAGTCCGGTCAAAGTCCGGGCAAAGTCCGGTTTACGTCCGGTCAACGTCCGGTCAAAGTCCGGTCGAAGTCCGGTCGAAGTCAGCTCAAAGTCCGGTCAAAGTCCAGTCAAAGTCGAGTCAAAGTCGGGTCAAAGTCAGGTCAAAGTCAGGTCAAAGTCTGGTCAAAATCCAGTCAAAGTCAAAATGTGACGCGTGCCGCGTAACGGATAAATGTGACGATTTTATTTTTCTAACGCCGATAAAGAAGTCAAAGTCCGGTCAAAGTCGGGACAAAGTCGGGTTAAAGTCGGGTCAAAGTCGGGTCAAAGTCCGGTTAAAGTTCGGTCAAAGCCCGGTTAAAATCCGATGAAAGTCCAGTCAAAGTCTGGTCAAAATCCAGTCAAAGTAAAACATGTGACGCGTGCCGCGTAACGAAAAAATGTGAAGATTTTATTTTTCTAACGCCGATAAAGAAGTTTCACTTCAAAAAGAAGAGGAATCCTAACTTGACATTGGCAAAATGTTTAAATACAATTGCCATTCCAAAAAACAAAAAACAATGTTTGGAACTTTATGGCATCGTAGAAAATCGGCATTATAGTAAATAGGTATTCCTTCATTACATACTATGTAGGTCTATATAAGTGAGTATGTAGGTACAAATAAACTATTATTTGTACAAAGCAGTAGATATCTACATCCCAACAATCAGATAAAATAATGAGAAATATCTACTATGCCATAACATTTTTGGAATAACAATAATTTTCTTTGTGTCGGTTTTTTATTGTAACGGTTTATCATATAAGCCTAAATATATACTATGTATAATATCACTAAACAATATAATTTGTAACAAAAACAAATACAAAAATAATTTTATAAACATAAATGTAAAGAAAATAATAATTAAGAAGCAAAGTCAGGCCACATTATATGTTTAGCAAATGACGACACGCATTTATTACCCATTTTATTAATCTGTACCAATGTAAACGCGGGGGAATTTTCGGGAGACAAACGGCGTGCGTCCTACCTCGAAGACGCCTCGACGGGCTCTGGCGGCTGGCGCGAGCGCTTCAACGGCTAGATTTTGGTAGTTTTTCTTCACAGAGATTAACAATAAAGATATTTTTTATTATTTTTCTTACAATTCGCTAGTAAATAAAAAGCCCTATCTTTTGATATAACTTTGACATGATTTCAAGAAGAAATGGCTTATTGCCACTCACATGAAATATCGATTTAGTGTCATCTTTATGATTTTTTTTTATCGAGAAAATTATGAGTATTCATGTTTCCATCTTTACAAAGCCTTAGAGAATATGTTCAATTTTTATAATAAAAAATATATCGTGTAACTTTTACATATCAGTGGAGATACACTGGATCAAAAAAGCAAAAGTATGGGATAACGTCGCCTTAAATTGTATCGTTATTGGCACGGCACTACTGTGTGTTTGATTGATGTTTGATCTGCCGCCAATTGACCGCTATCACCCACCCATGACTCACCCACGCACGTGACTAATACTAGTTAGTTTAAGTATTTAGTTGGAGTTCAATGTCTAGTACACTGAACTCTCTATATTTGACTCTAACTACTTTTAAAGTGCTTTAATATCTTTTAATTTTATAATTTAATATCTAACCTGATGGCAGTCGGCGACGGGGCAGACCGTAATTTTACTAGCTCCAATGTCCTTCAAACCGAAACACAACAGTGCTTACACACTGTTGCTTGACGGTAGAAATAGACAAAGCGGTGGTTCCAACACAGACGGTCTCTCGCATACGAGGGACCTCATACCTTGTAAAATACCTCCACCATATACTTTACATAAATGTTCCGCCTTCCAACTAGATAAGACAAACTAAAAATGATTGAATTCAGAAGTACATACAAAGTGACCGCGGGCTGCCCTGAGGCCCAGACAATTACAGCGGGCAACCTAATCGTTTTGTGGTTTGGACGTGGGTCCTGGAAACAACTGTATTTGTACCTAACTTTCAACTTTAACACTGCACTATAGAGTTTAAAATTGTTAATGTGGTGAGTGGTGTTGCTTCCGTTTATGAGCAGGCGTGGCGCTTACCATCAGGCGAGCGCCTTGCTCGACTCGACATTCAAATTCAAATAAAAAAAATGATAACACAAATGTGTCACTTATATATTTTAGAATATCTTCCTGAAGTTATTATGAAATAATCTATAAAGCCGATCAAAATTAGGCCCAGGTAGTGGATTAAGACCCCCTCTCATTTAGTAGAGGAGGCCCGCACTCACCAGTAGGGCGTGCTTAATATAGGGCTAACTTACTGAAAATAACAAATTAATTTATTAATATCAATTTAATATCTACAAAGAAATATAAGATTAAAATCTGAACGTTTCTACAAAGAAAATAGGATAATGGGATAATACTAAAGTATTCAAATGGAAGGGATTTTCCGGGAAATTTGTTCTCAAACAGAAACGAGGGTAGATTGAAAAACCGATAAGCTATTATTTACAATACATTAAATATTAAAGGAATTTTCCGGCAATATTAAACCTTACTAAATTCATCTTGCGGCTCCGCCTGCATTAGTTTTAGTTTTCCGGAATAAGAAATAGGTTGTGGTGGTTGCAAACGTCGAGTGTAGCGTTTCCGAACGCCTTTTTAATGTCTATGGACATTAGTCTGTAATTGTCTATGTCAAGGGGATGAAGAAGCTGTAATTAATTAGTGTAAAAGTAACGTGTAAAACAATTTTATAATCAAACTGTGTAAATATATCCTGTACCAACATAGAGTGTCTAATTTATTTATGAGGCCGATTGAACACGACCGAAACAACAGCGTGGGATTCAGGACTCCGTCACTCATCGCCCTACGCATCCCCGCAAGGTCATATCCTAAGCCAGTTCATGATCTACGTGTGCGCCAAACTTCATCGAAATCTATGCAGCCGTAAGGTGTGATTTGTTGATAAATACAATGTTACAACTCAGAAAGATGGTTTGACGCAGTGGGCGAGTAGCCGGCTGTGAAGCGATAGACCGTAATCGGTTCCATGTTCGCACCGAAATAAATGTGTGATCCACAAATGAGTCATTTTCAAAAAAAATTACCTAACATAAAATAAAACAGTGGAAATATTTTTTTCGTTACACAAAAGAATTTATAAAGAACAGTTCATAAAGCCCTTCAGCCCCAGCCCACCCGACTTCTTATTCTAATTAATAGGTATTTACAG
Organism: Amorpha juglandis; assembly: GCA_949126905.1. NCBI lineage: Eukaryota > Metazoa > Arthropoda > Insecta > Lepidoptera > Sphingidae > Amorpha > Amorpha juglandis. Next base: position 267,578 of record OX421375.1, on the reverse strand, counting down.
AGAAAAATATTAATATATTATTATAAAACACTACATTATCCTTGCTACCTCTGTTAGCTACCACAATAGAGATTTTCGCATAGGGAGTTGTTGGGCGTCTCATCGAAATGTAGCTACTCACGGAAAATTAGCTTGATAGTAATCAAGTGGAAAAATGGCTCAGGGATCCCTGACCATATATTACACATAATATTTTACATGTCATAAAGTCATATCTCCGTAAAATCATATTTACACCTCACAATTCATTATGAAACCTAACATCTATTCACGCCGGGTATGCAGTTGAATGCTAATTAATATCGACGGCAATAATGTCATGTCTGTCTGCTGGCAACCTATTCGATGGGCTTCGATTCTGTGTGGCAATTTATATGTATAAAAGCCTTGCCACGCACAAACTGTGTCAATAATGTAGTAATTCCTTTAATTTTTTTTAAGTTTCTTTTATATCTTTCTTTATCTTGCATATTAAGATCTATAATACAGAGTTTATAAATAAATAAATATCGGCCCATGAATCTGTTCACCTCATCAATTAACCATTCCTTCGAGACTGCGTAGATTTTTTATTTCTGTTTAAAGACTTGAAAGTCAAGGCTTCAATTTTTAGGATTTCACAACATACAGAATCGTATGCCGTCTATACCCTGAGGTATAGACAGATGTGGAATTAACAAACCCACGGTTCGCCAAACTTATTTTTCACCGTTCCCTGATGGCATAGGCAGCCTATAACCATAGCAAGTATAATTTCTAAATCCATAGCAACTAATTTGTCGTTTTTCAAATCAAAAACTCAGGCACATGTCCCGGTCTGGGACCAAAAAGTTTAGAACAAAAAGATTGGCAATACATCTATAATTTCTCTGATATGCAGTACAGTTCAGTGCAGTGCAATGATCACTTACCAACAGGTAACCTACCGATCAATTCCCAACCAATTCCTACAAAATATATATTAACGCGGTTGGTGCATGGCAAGAGTGTGATATCCTTTTCATAGATAATTGAAACCTGGTCAGTTAGAAATGCATTCAGATGTAAAATCTAAACTTTGAATGTGAGGCAATAAAGGCAAGGCACGCGTTTCTCACTTGAATACGTGGTGATAAAATTACATGTTATTCGGAATCTTGAGGGATTTGAATCCGCTTTTGCGGGTAATGGTTACAAAGTGAAATTTTAGTTTGGTTTTGAGCTACTTTAATTAAATTCATTCATAAAGTCACTCCATCGCAATCGGGCACAAATTTCAATACTATAATGACATCCTATAAACCTATGAGATCTGTACTCGTATGCGATAGGCCGTGTGTGTTTATACCTCCGCTTTTTCTATTTCTACCGCCAAACAGCAGCGTGTAAGCACTCTTGTGTTTTTATTTGAATCACATTAAAGCCAGTGAAATTACTTATCATTATGTGATTTAACATGCTGTGTTTCTAGTTGATGAGCGCAAGTGTTATACAGTGCTTTGTAATTTAAAATTGTCTGCGGTGTAGTCTTTGTTGATGGGAAGTTATGGCACTTACCATCAGGCAAGCGACCTGCTTATTTCATCCTTAAGGCAAGCTATAAAAAAAACGCTTTGACGCCTAAATTGCTTGACCGATTTTTATGAATTTTCATACAGAGATAGACAGGACGCTGGAGACGTTTACAGGCTTTTTATCATGGAAATTCAATTCACTCACTCTGGTGTAGCCGCAAGCAAAAGCAAGTATAATATATAATATGTATAATATATTGGTAAGTATAAAAATTGGTTATTGTTATACGATCGTTATTTCTAGTCTATTAAAAATCAAAGTTAAAATAACAAATACGGCTGTCAATAATAAAAATCACACAAAAAAATATTCGATCAAACTAGAACGCACGCAATATACGTTTGATATTTCAAACGTATATTGAAAAACTTTTTCAAACTGAACAACGCCAGTATATTAGAATAAAAATCACGCCAATTTTTTTGAATATATAAATTTGGACACATAAATACACACTCACGCCTGTGATCCCCGAAGGGGTAGGTAGTGGTGTGACTAGTACACCCACATTTTACCGAGCATTTTTCCGTCCTATGATTTGATGGGGGCGAGCCTATCGCCATACCGGGCACAATTTCAGACACCGGGCTGATACTGAGCATTTCGTGATAGAAAAACCCCAATATCAGTTTTACTCGACCCGAGGATCGAGCCCTATACCTTAACATAGCAACCGTGCTACGTGCGCAACTGAGTCTGTTAAAATTTGGAATGCTTGTATATATATTCTGAATAAAAACATTCGCGCAATACAGAACAGTGATTGATTTGTTACTTTGGTCGTGCCGGATCGTGTGAGAGATTTATTTTATTTGAATAAAATAACTCTTCGCAACCTTTTTACTCGCAGTCCGAGCAGGGGGAAAGCTGGCGGCCCATCGAATCCCCCTTCCCCCGATCCCGCATTCGTTTTTAAAGTCAGTACTAAACCTATTTGGGATAACGTTTTATTGAAATAAGACCAATTTAAACGGATTTTATCGCGGTTTTTTATCATATTTGATCCCGACGTTTCGAAATCTTTTCAGCCTTCATGGTTTTATTCCTTTTTTAAATCACGAAACGAAACGGTAAGCGCCACCATATGCAGAAATAGAAACTGGCTGCTCATAAACAAACACAACACCACACATAACAACTTATCATCTAGTCTTCAAATATAACCTAACGTTAAAAGCACGTGTAGGGGTACATCCATGTATCCCTGTGTCTGCATCGGCTATCCACCTGTCCTGTCCACGCTGGCCCCTCGATTTGTTTCTTCCCTTTTCGGAGTATGGAGAAGCATTTAGGCATAATTCTGGTGACCATCGACAATCAATGTGGACCGCAATGCGCTTACCATGTGATATAGTGCAGTCACTTTGGCGTGCTCGCATAAAAATTGTTTCGGGTCTGGGCGTGTTATCTCCCCAGAGTGGTTGACGTCAGGTGGGAGGCCGGTCGTCAAAACTACAAACCACATCTTTCTGTAAGCTAAGAAGCATGTTGCGCCGACTCCACTGTCAGTGAGATAAGGGGAGATGGAAGAAGAGATATTTATGTGTCTTGATTGATATCTCTGTCCTAAAAATACCTTGTATGGCTGATTGCGTGCGTGACGAATAAAATATATTTTCTTTCTTTCTTTGTTACTACTAAATGGCTAAATATATTTTCTGTAAACATAGTTAAGAATCATCTGGAATAAATTACCTTTAAAAAACCCACAAGCAATTCGGTCGGTTCGTTTCGACACAACACACACACCCAAATACCCAAAAACAGTCTAAGCGGTTAAACTTATAGCTCCCCTCTTTTTTGGTAGAGATTAGAAAAATCTTTCTTATTTTTAATGAAGGCAATATAACGCTCATAAAACTTAAATCGTTCCTTTCCTTAATGAGTTCTGAAAATTTTCAACGCATTAAAAAGTTTGATTGATTCATAAGCGGATATCCGAGTTGCGGAAGTACGTCAAATTGCTTTTTTTTATTTGAAAGATAATTAAAAATCCGCCAATAAGATATATACGAACCCACCTTCTACTTAAAATGATCCACATTTGTATATGTACCACCTAATACCAACAAATGCTTTATTTCTTTCTTTCTATATTCACTAATAATGAACGCGAAACACAACTAAATACAATACTTGTATAACAATTTCAATAAAACTGAGTTTCCCCGTCCACTGCGACATCTTTGATATTGCCAGCATGTGGCCTTCCACATCGAAATTAGTGATACGATATATTGTATCCGTTGAGGCGAGGGTAAAGCTGGCGCCTAGTTTTCTCTCTTTCACTAGGTGGTAGGTTCCTGGTATGCGAGGGGCCGTCTCGGTTGGTATTACCGCTTTTTTTTGCCAACAGTGTGTAAGTACTGTTGTATTTTGGTTTGAAGGACATTAAAGCCAGTGAAATAACTGGGCATTATAAGACATAAAATCGTATGTCTTGCGGTGATGAGCGCGGTTCTGTGCTTTGTTATACGAAGTTCTGTATGGTGTTGCTTCTGTTTATGGGCCGGCGTGACACGACCTACTTGTCGCGTCATTCATGCAAATAAAAAAAATAACACACCTCACTCTTGTATAAACTCATACAAATAATTGCCTGTTTTGAGGATCGATACCCATCGGTTTTACAGCCAGTACTAAAATGATAGAATAAATATTTTATTAGATTCCACTAGAGTAGCCGCGTTTGAAACTTTAATCCACTACACACAGTATTTCATCAATCTTCATTATTAACAACTTAGATCCCAGTGCACCTGCGTCCTTATTTAATATTTTGGTGGGATCTATCGAGACAAGCTTAGCCAATATTGAAGAGAATTATTTAATTTATGATGTTTTCATCCTAAGTTTGAGAAGTAGTCTGTCAGAGTAGGGAATTATGTATTTTGGTAATAAAATATTAAACCAGGGAAAAGCCTTTACCACTGCCTTTACCTAAAAGTAAAGCAATATGTTTATTGCACATTTAATTCAGGCTTCTCTAGATACATACAAAATTCAATAAAAAGCGTTCATGCCAGTAAATCACCAAGCCAACTTTATGCTATTTTCTAATTTTATTTTTAATTTATTCTCGTTACAGAGAGTGCTCAAGCGATGATTTTTTACGTTTACGCGAATGTTATACATTGAAATAATTCATATTTTAATTTTGGTCCCGACGTTTCGAAAGCTTTTCAGCCTTCGTGTTCACGGTGTGGACGGTGTAGGTTGTTCAGAAATGTTAATTTTCGGACAAACAACAAAAGTTAATAATTTTAAATTGAAAGTAGATAATGTAACATTAACATATATATCTTCGCTACGACATAATTTGAAGATGGAACCGCACACATGACGTTAAAAATATACATAATAGTATATCTTTTTGAAGCCCGTATTTACAGTCCCACGTTAAACTTTATTACATATCCAATAAGCTTACAGATTGTTAGAATGATAATAAATTCTCGCCGTAAAGCATTGACGGGATTAAGTATTGTCGTAAAATGTCTGAGTGCGAAACGGCACCGCTACAGCTTCTTTATTATATTTTTTGGGCTCTTACACATGGAAAGGTATGTATGTGAATAAGAATGATTTTTTTTTTCCGGCAGTGGGTCTGATTAAATTGAATTGTGTATTCTTATTAGGGGATAGGGTACACTTTACTAAAGATGAACACGTTCATGAAAATTTGGGGAAAACGGAACATGTGCGAATAAACTCGTGCTCTGGGATGGTTACGAACTAAGAAATATTTACCCATCGCATTAATATTAATATTTAAATGTATTTAGTTTTAGAGATAAACTTAAATTCAGCAGTCGTAATAATTCCAAATGTATTTAAATGAATGATTTTTATATTTGTTTTTATCATTCCACAAGATCTCTTTTCGCTCCAGGCTCAAGGCTGGCATCACTTCTGACGGCCGTCAAGGGCCTCAATGTATACATATCGACAGTGGCCTTTATATTTGGACTGCATTATACTTACCATCCAATCCAGTGCCACTTGCTGAGCCAGTATAAAAAAATATCAGTATCTAATCCGCATGAACGCAATTTATTAGGCTGTTACATCATTCAGTTTTCTGTGAGACAGTAATAACGGTGGAGACAAAACTGGATTCACCACAGCTCATAAGATATTTTGACAAAGTGTAATTAAAGTTTATCATTAATATGATTACAACACACTTGAGAGTCTACTTGTTAACATAAAACGTAATGAATGCGAAGCAGATTTTAATATAATTTTATAATCTTTGTAAAATAAGCACTTTTGTTCTAACCACTTCGTTATCAAAGTACACGAGTAATTAATATCGGAATGCCTGTCTGTGAATTGGCTGGCTTATTTTATTTAGTATGGTTATTTTCAGACTGTTATTCTTCTGCCTGGCGTTATCCTTTTGAATAGGATAGAATTGACCTTTCTACTTACACGCTTCCACTGCGCTCAGTCTTCAGAACAAGTGCCTCCCATACCGTGTTCTATTATATTAAATCAGCACTTTGCAGTCTGTGGTTATTTTTATCAAGGTTAAAGGGTATTAACTTATCGTAAAAGCGCTAACTATTCATTACTGACTGATCATAAAACTGGCACTGACTATTTATCTAAGATTGATACTTACGACTGAGTACTGGCGTCATAAAAGGTATTTACTTGGCTACGTGTTAAACAAACTAATTACATTTAATTTCATTACCTTTTTGATAGTAGGGGTTTACCGCAATGCAGCTAACAAATGTCAGAAGAATCGTGAGTTCGTTGCAAACTATTTTGAAGTTTGTATTACGCTGTACTTCGCATCAGGTACAATGTGTGTACAATTGCGCTAAAGTGATGAAAAGTAGATTTTAGGTTAAGGTTGTGAGTGGTAGAGCCACGCTGTAGACTGTTTTGTCTACAGCATGAATGGGCTGGCTCGACCGGGTCGTTACCACTGTCTCACAGAAAACCGACGTAAAGTAGCGGCTTGCTGCTGCGTTTCGTACGGTGAGTGAGATATCCGGAAGCCCAAATCCCCTCCTCTTCCCAATCCCAAATTATCCCTTTCCTTTAAGGTCGGCAACGCGCCCATGATTCTGATATTGTGGGCGTACATGGGTGGTGGAGATCACTTACCATCAGGTGACCCACTTGCTCGTTTGCCGGCCTATGCCATCAAAAAAAAAAGGTTGGCAACAACATATATCCTCATAACTCACAATATATCCTTTCTCTCAGCCTGGTTATTCCGGCTTAGTGCCTAAATTCTGTTTTCCTACCCATTTTTTCCATTTCACCCCATCATTTACTTAATTATTAAGAAGGTACTTATTCTTACCTATAGTACTTGCTAATTTCGACATATATCCGCGGACAAAAGTTAGTTTTATAAGTATACTATTGGGATGAATTAATATTAATATTTTCTCAAAGGCCTCTCGAGTCGTCTTGACAACGGTGTCGCATCTTGTACAGTTATGAGCAGATTTCTTTGAAGGCTTGTTTTGAGTGGCATAACACAATATTGGACCGATCCCCTGAGAGAACTTAATCGGACGCCCTGGATATTGCTTTTGTAGAAATGTGTTTTGTTCGTGAAGTTTGTTATTATAGAAAGCCCATTGTTGTATCGTTGAACTACACCAGGAGTAATGGGAGGAGGAGCTCAGTCTAGATAACTACAAAAGCAATTTAAGTAACATTTTCATTATAGCGTCTGCATAATTTATTAGTCAACTTTGGCTCTACGTGAAAGGTTTTTGCGTGACTTATAATTATTCTATCTTTTGTATTCCATACCTTACCGTGTCTTTAGTGTTTATTTAAGGATTATGCGAATATTTGTTTTACTTGAATATCCGTAGCACAATGGGCAGCCCGTGTAACGTATGTAACCTTGAAGCTTCCCAATGTAGTATTCCATTAGTTTGTTTCGGCATTTCTTCTCATGGCTAGCCACGAAATGCCGATAAAAGATAAAAATAAAATAATAATCTAGTATAAAGAATGTTGACATGTAAAAGTGATATTTATGATCCAATTTCCAGAATAAATGATTTGAGTTTGAATTTACCTTCTCTATGGAGCTTGTCTGTCTCTATGAAGCTGGAGGCCGTCTTTCACCTGCCGTTATCCTTTAATAATCCTTTGCCCTTATCCGTTATTAATCCTTTGCCCTTATCCCTTATTGATCCTTAGCCTTTATGCACTAATACATGAAACAGTGAAGCTGCCTAGATATATTATTATGATGAGGTCATTGGCAGCGAATACCAAAACATCACTCCATGTTCGGACTTTCATAAGTCACAAAACAGCAGTAAAAATAACATTCAATAAAAATAGCACTTATCTGTGGAGAATAAAAGCGTGATGGGTGTCCATTACGTCGGCGCCCTCAATTTAACAACGATTCAAATGGGTCGTGAAAAAACATTGTTCGATATGGCGTTGATTTACCTTTAAATATTTATGGTTAAATAATCATTAATATTATTATTATTAATCTTTATTTCTCACGAGCAATTAATCTATCATCATCATCAGCCACACCGCACATCAGCCGACCTGATGGAAGCGGCCTGCATCCAGCGACAATTAACGTATACATATGTATAATTTCAGTTATTGATATTTATAAGGTCGACAGTGTTATCATTATTAAACAAATTTCCGCCTCACTGGTCTAATGATAACAATTTGTTTCGAGTTTTCGATTCGAAAAATGATACACGGATTGCCCGGGCTTGGAGTTTGTGGCTGGTATGGCCCACCTACTATCACATCATGGGACGGAATTAAGCTTGACAAACGTGGTTGCACTAGTTGCACCTTTGCCTACCGCATCGGGGATAAATGCGTGAGCTTTTATACATAATCTATGTATATTATCAACGACATAAAAGAAGCATCGACAATAGCAAGTGGGCGTTGAAGCCTTCCATGACATGAACAGATCCAGCGGAGCGGAGGTGGACCTACCTTATCAGCACCAAAATAGGTTTTAAAATATTAATTTGCAATATGAAAAATCTTATAAAATATAGTTTACAAATATTTCAGTTAAATAATATGAATTACTACTAACTACTACTACGGCTGTTTTTTTTTTCTTTTAAAGGTGGCTGTGGTCCAGAAAAGGTCGAGAGCCCTGGCTGTAGAATGTTGGGTGTGCATTCGCTATATTTTTTATAACAAATGCATACATTTTCGTGAAAATATTTTTTAAACCTCGTTTGACGAAAGAAAAAAGCATTTATTGGCAGGCGTCCGATGATATTATAATTCACAGATCTGTGTGGTGTTGCTCCTATATATGGGCAGGCGTGGCGCTTACCATCGGGCAAGCGACCAGCTCGTTTCCTCATTCAGGCTACTAAAAATTGTATTTTTTATGTTGAAATCGGTAACAAACCTTAAATCCAATCCATTATTAAGTTCAGTGCACACGAGACTACAGAAAAAGAATCTACATGGAATAAACATCCAAATGCGGCCAACAATATCCTGAACTCAGTTAAATGGAGGCATCGTAATCTAGACATCTTTTGGCATGCTTTAAGTCAAAGGCTATTAGAGTGAAGATTTATTTTGAAGAATTTAATACATTTTGTGTTAATAAATGATACCCAAGTCACAAACATAGTCTTATGTGCATAAAATAAATGATTATGTTGTGTCATGCGACTCAGAAACTACGAGAGACTTTCGGTCTCATAACACCCAAACAACAAAACAGCCGAGCCGAAAATATAAATCGTTAAAACCTACCAACTACTACTCTTGACTGATATACACACACAGGTTTTGACAGCCTCCGTGGCGCAGCGGGCAAGTAGCCGGCTGTGAAGCGAGAGGCCGCGGGTTCGATCCCCGCACCGAGACAAATGTTTGTGTGATCCATAAATATTTGTCTCGGGGTCTGGGTGTTGTGAGACCGAAAGTTTCTCGTAGTTCCTGATACCCACGACACAAGACTCGTATCTTACTGTGGGGTCAGGTCCATGTATGTGACTGTTGGGTGTATTTATTTATTTAAGTTAATATAGTCTAAAAACTATACAGTCTGTTAGCAAAGACATTGAGACAGTCGTGTGGTGCGGTACGAACTGTGATGTGAGCGTAACGTAGAATATTTCAAAGTCATAGATTATCTCACTCACACCTCATCCACCACGGTAGCTCCTGTAACCCAAGATTGATAGGGGTACACATTTTTCGACAACGAGAAATAAAGGTTAGCGAATTTGTGGAAATGCGAATATGTCTTTACGACGTGACCAAATCGTAGCAATGATCATTTCATGATATAGTCGGCCATTTAATGGCATTCCATGGCTGCCGTGTCACCCAAGTGCAAGACCCCCACAGGGTGAACAACACCTTGGTTGCCGTGCCCTCGTGCAAGATTCCGGATTCTTACGCATCTTTCCAAGGACGGTACCAAGCGGAGCAAAACCCAGACGGCAGACATCCTACCCCCTGTTATTTTTAAAACATAATTTTATTTTGTGGACATGGTTTTTTGTGCCCGAATTAGCGGGTCGACGGCCCAAACGTCACATAGTAGTAGGTATATATTATACTAGCTTTTGCTCGCGGCTCCGCCCACGTGATCAAACAAACAATCAAACTCTACAGCTTTATAATATTAGTATAGATTTGGGTAGCAACGGAAGCCTTCAAATAATATTATTTAGGTAGCTTAGCAACGGAAGCCTTCAAATATGAATAATTTTCCCCGTTTTTGCAACATTTTTCACTGATGCTTCGCTTCTAATGGTCGCAGCGTAATGCTATATATCCTATAGCCTTCCTCGATAAATGGACTATCCAACACAAAAAGAATTTTTCAATTCGAACCAGTAGTTCCTGAGATTAGCGCGTTCAAACAAACAATCAAATCAAACTCTACAGCTTTATTATTAGTATAGATACTGGTGGGTTTTTGCTTTCCCACAGTTACATATTCCAAGGTGGTATAAGTTTATTAAAAGTATATTTCCTTGATGTTTTCTGTTTTATTTTCTATTTAACCTACTTATTTACTTGCTCAGAGAAGTTAAAATATCGTAGTACATTGCAGATAGTTAAAAACAGAAACACATAAACCTGTTGGCTATCATAGTGGAAGATGCAATGAAAGTATTTAATATGCTTTAAATTTTGACTCTATGCTTTAATATTACAAGCAACTATATAAATATATAATCTGAAACACGTTTCAGGGGGAGATGCATGATGAAGATAAGCGCGCCCGAGTGAAAGAGCTGTCCATGGTATTCAGTCAACTTTTAGAGCGACATCAAACGTAGTGGCAGAAATAGACAAAGCGATGGTCAGCCAGACAGCCTCTCGTATCTCGTAGGTTCAAATCTCAAGCGTTACATTTCGAACCTATTCTCCGTAATAAAATAGTAGTAGGCCCTTCCGTGAGCAAATAACCGACTGACTCGCGGCATACTGACTCGTGTACTCGGCGTGTGAGTTTTCGTGCAGAATATGCACGTATTTAGCGAATAATTGATTTCAAAAACTTGTTGTGTTCTTTTCGAAAATTTAAAACGGGCAAAATATTCACTATTAAATTGCCTTTCTAGTGATAAAAGGAGACGCACGGAATCTTTGCATTTTTCTCATTTTTATGGTTCATTTATAACGACAATTTAAAAAAATATAGCAACATTAACATGAATTTGAAAAGTAATGACTAGATAGCCTCTAAAAATCTCGATCGCGCGGCGTTTTACTGGGGGTATGGCCTTTATGCTAATATACCACATACATCGTATCAAAGAATCAGGACTATCGGTTGTCTATCGGTCATTTTGCATGCATTAGCAATGCGGATTGCGCGTCACGTCGCCTCATTTCACTTCGGTTCCACCACATTGTGTAAGGAAATATACGCGACACATGTACAGACGTTGTAATGAATACATTTTAAACTCCTTTCTCCTTTTATATTTTGGTATACAAGCGGTAAATTCGGTTCCAGTGTTGGAATACCAAAATGTTGTTAGTTTACGATTCGGAAACGTGAGTTTCCCGGGATTGGAAAATCTAAATATTGTACCAGCTTTTGATTCGATAACATGAATATCCAGGGGTTGGAATATCAAAATTTTGTGTTATCTTTTTTTTTTTTTAATTAAAATATTTATTGTCAGACAACCATGATCCATTGTGTTAGTAAAATTTGATTTAAAATTAATTTATTATTAGTTAAAATTAAAATTTAAAATTAAAATTAAGAATTTAATACATTTTGAATTAATTAACTGATTAATTTTATTACAATGTCACCTTGTGTACTTCGCCAAAGACTTGGTCAGGGCAACTAAATGATTCACGAGAGGACAAGTTCCACCCTCAACAATCATTTTCACAACGCTGTTAGTGCTGTTAATTAAACGGTGGAGTAGAGATGCTGCTTTTTTGCGTAAAATTGCAGTAAAGCTATCCACGCCTGCTGTCGCAAACATCTCAGACGCACTACAGTAACGTGGCAAACCAAACAGCGCCCTGAAAGCGTTGTTGTATTGAACCCGCAACGCGTTGTATGACTGTTGCTTGTAGTTCATCCACAGGCTACTCGAATAAAACGAGGTGCAATACGCTTTAAAAAGGGTGATTTTAACTGGAACTGTACATCGAGCAAACCTGCGAGCTAACATATTTGCCCTCATTGACAACGCCCTGCGTTCCCTTTCAATGTCATCATCATCCTTAAGACTTTCGGTAATATAATGACCGAGATATTTAAACTTACTTACTCTCTGTATGTCTTCATTATAAAGTTTAACTGATTGAGATACACTCGGACAAATTTTACCAGCCCTAAAGATCATGTATTCAGTTTTCTTGACATTATACAATAAACCGTGTGACTTCGCATATGACATATGATCTTCGCATATGATATATAAGATCATATGATCTTTTATTCGAAAACATGAATTTCCCTTTGATTTCTCACGAAACAGGTTTGACCTAGAGTCGGCTCAGGACTATGAGTTTGAATGTTGGGAGTATTTATTTATTTATTTATTCAGGAGCACCGAGCAGTAGGACAGTATAATACAGGTCTGATATTACTTGTAATGTACTATTTTATTTCACCATCCTGTCGTAAAAAGTCGCTAACATTGCATTCATCCTACAAATATACATATTACCTAAATCAAAGTAATCTTGTAGTAAAGAGTTTCGTGTTTCATGGCGTAGAGATCAGTTATCAATTTTCTTCGAGGATTAGGGCGTGTCGGGGATATTCGCCGATTTATTTTCACGTCTGGCCTTATTTTATCCTGTTCGACAAGGAGGTTTGGGAATAGGGGTACCATCCATCCTTGTATTCCCGGAACGGTCCTGGTTTAACTGACATCTGAGGTGTAAAAATTTCCAGGTAAAAATCCTGAATTATTAATATAGGAAAAATGATTGTCGGAGAAAAAATTAACACAACACACTCACACATGACATCAAAAAGTTTTTTATTGATCGTTTCATTAAAATCGGTGCATAAATATCGAAGTTATAGTTTTTCATCCCCTTAGTAATATATAATACTTTATTTCTTCTAACAAATAAAATTGGTTTACTCTCAAGTAAGCCCTATCGAATAAATAAAAATATCCAAATTGGCCCACATTTAGCGGAGTTAAGTTTAATCTTACATAAAAATACATAATCAGGCCAATTAAGAAACTCGTATTATTGTTGAAAAAAAAAAAGATCTTAATTAACTTACGTCATCCCCAACTAGGAAAAGGTTCCATTAATAATGTGATTGCTTTTGTCGCAATCTTTTTCTGATCTAAAATGACACTACGAACTATCAATTTTGTATATAACAAACAAAATTGAGTGGTGCAAGTATAGATTAAAACCAATTGAGATGGAGAGTTAATCACACGATTGAGGCAATGATTTAACAGAAAACTGTTATTCACTAGTCCGCGTCATGCATTTTATAATATGTATTGTATGACGCGTCAACGTAAATCACAGTTTTCTGTGATTTTCTGGTCTGTGTCGTTTAGATAAATCTATTTATCTAAACAGGGCTTATTGAATAACAACATTATCTATTTAAGAAAAACTTACCTATTTACAGCCTTCATAGCACATCGGCCGAGTAGCCAACTGTAAAACAGGAGGCCGCGGGTTCGATCCCCGTACCGAGACAAACGCTAATTTGGTTTATAAATATTTGTTTGTTTGGTGTTTTGAGATCGTAATTCTCTCGTAGTTTCTGATACCCACGAGACAATACTCGTATCTTACTGTGGGGTCTGGACTATGCGTGTGATGGTTGGGTGTACCTATTTATTATGTATTTCACCAAAACGTCCCGGGTGATAGCGACTTTATCCGGTGTTAACAATTGAAACAATGGCGAACCTAGTCGGGGTTAACGGATCTTGCCGTGTATTTGTGTTGCCACTCTATAATAGAACTACAAACAACATTCTGTACGTGAGATATCTTTATGGAAATCTGTGGGATGATAGTATAAATTTGGTCGCTATGAAATTTTCTTTGTCAATTTTTTTTTGTCGAGGCTGGCAACCGAGCAAGTGGTCACTTGATATTAAGTGATCTCCAACATCTATGAAAATAAAATGATGCATTTCCGACCTTAGAGGAGAGGAATGAGGATTGGAAAGGATGGGAAAGGAATTTTGGCCACCGGACATATGTGATGAGTGCACCATACAAAACAGCATTCTGTCACTTTTTTTTTTTTTATAGCATAGGCCGGCAGACGAGCAAGTGGGTCACCTGATGGTAAGTGATCTCCACCGCACATGTACGCCCACCACCAGAAGAGTCATGGGCGCGTTGCCGACCTTAAAGGAAAGGGATAATTAGGGATTGGGAAGGGGAGGGGATTTGGGCTTCCGGTTATCTCGCTCACCGTACGAAACGCAGCAGCAAGCCGCTACTTTACGTCGGTTTTCTGTGAGACAGTGGTAACGATCCGGTCGAGCCAGCCCATTCATGCTGTAGACAAAACTGTCTACAGAGTGGCTCTACCACTCAACGCAATGTTCCTATAGACAATGACACTACACCGGTCGAGCCGGCTCATTCATGCTGTAGACAAGACTAATGCAGCGTGGTTCTATCACATACAAAAATAGAAAAAAGCCAAACCTACATAATTATTTTTTTCTGTATTCCGTACCTCATAAGGAAAAATAGAACCTATAGAAAATCATGTTATTGTCCGTTTGTCTGTCCGTTGTGACCCATTTTTAGTAACGAGTAATTTGAAATTAATACGAAACTCGTGAAATCTAGGCTCACGTGTTTTAACACTAAGTGCATCTTACACGACGATCATTAATAGCATTTAACGCCTAATAAAAATTTTATACTATAAACGTTTCTTAAACATGTTTCTTGGTTAAAGTGTCGTGTCGTGTGTCGTGTGTGTGCAAGTGCAAAAATAATTAATAAATTGTAGAAAAAAAATAGCATTATTACTTTATTGATATAGAAACAAGGTACAATAAGCTATAGTAACTTATTTAATATTATTGTTAACACGTTGCATTCACTATCGAGTTCTGTACAAACATACAATAAAATGTTACATTCGACACAATGTTCTTGGGATTATACAGTGTCATTTTGACACCCTATACTTAAATGAAACCATGTGTAGTGTTCGTTAATACAAGTACTTTGAGCTAAGACACTTTCTTATTAAAGGCAAAATAAAAAAATAATATTTCCTAACAAATTAAATGCCGATAACATTAGATTAATTTTAAACAGTCTGTATACGCGCGCACACACATATAAAAATCAACATACACACCCGTCATCGAATGAACGAGACACACACATACATTACCATTAAGCTAGCAATACATGTTGGACGAGATAAGGCCAACACGAGTGTAGGTAAATTAATACAAGGCAAGCGCTAGTGCCTAGACGTTCGGCAAGTTTATCGAAAACCAATCGAGTAGCCGGCTGTGAAGCGAGAGGCCGCTGGTTCGATCCTTGCACCGAGACAAATGTTTATGTGAACCACAAATATTTGTTTCCCGAAACAAACCCAGACCCCGGGCTGGGTGTTGTGAGACCAAAAGTCTCTCGTAGTTGCTGATATCCACGATACTATCCTGATACCCAAAAATACTATCTATACGTTGGTGTTAGTCATCACTCGGCAACACACGTCCAACATGTATTGCGGGCTTTATACCGTCGAGGTCAATGTGCCCGCTTTATAAAAACGACAAGCGTACAGAAGGCAAACGGCTCAAAATAGTAATTTAGGAATTGAAATAAATATTAGATTACCCTATGAAATGTAATAAAATCCTAAGTAAAATCGAATCTTGTAACTTTTATAATGATTATTTGTTTTTAGTCAAATTTGTGTTACCTATTTATAGGTATGTGCATTTCCCAAACACATTTTTTTACGTTTTGTCATTATCAATGAACTAAGTAATACTGTCGCTACTTTTTCAGTGAATCTGTCGAGAGCGTCTTTGTGAATCTGAGACGTATTTTCATATGTATGAAGTTGCCCTTCTTAAGCGTTTGTGTTTTATAATTACATCGTCAGCTGTGACATTTTATTCAATAGAGTTAAGTGCAAAAACCGTACAGCGTGATTTAAAAGGCTCAAAACTTAAATGACGTTTTTTGGCAAAACTACTACAAGCTCAAGCCTCATGTTTGGTACAGGGTAAGCAGAGGCGATGACGAATATGTGGTTTCATTTAGTAACAGGGTGTCAAAATAACACTGTATTTTTAATTTCATTACAAGGCATAGATCATTACATTGAAATTGGCTATGTCGCACTTACATTCGTCTTGTGTTTTTGTATGTAACAAGTACTTTTTACTCCCGTCCCTTCATTATTATATTACTGCCTTCCTTATAATCGCCTTGAAAGAAAGATCGGATTGGAGTAATATAAAGGTACAAAATATGTTACAAAAACTACACACATCCTATCCTTCATAAATAAGATGTCAATTAAGACAAACAGTTCCGTCAGGTCCCTATAATAATTGGTAATTATTATTAAGTATTCTTATATAATTCGTCCTTGCTCCATCATTGTACTCGTGGAAAATATTGTGATTTCTTAAGATATAATATTATGTAGAGGCGGCCCAGGCGGATCAGTACAGCTGTAAAGAAGTTATTAATTAACTATTCGTCGTAATACTGTCAAAATATTATTATAAAGCAACTTGATAGCAACACAAACTGGATAGCAACTTTGCTGTTACGTTTCGTATGATCAGTTAGGCGCAAAAATATTTAATTTATCCAACAAACATATATATGGTCCTATCTTCACAGTAAGATACGAGTCCCGTGTCGTGAGTATGAGGTACTACGGGAGACTTTCGACCTCAACACACAGACCCGAAACAAATATTTGTGGATCACACAAATATTTATCTCGGTGCGAAGATTGAACCGGCGGCCTCTCGTTACGCAGCCAGCTATTAGACCACTGTAACAAAACCTACCCTTTTAAATCCTTACGATATTTAAATATCAGAATCTCATACTCCTGTATCGTCATCATCAGCCCCAGGACGTCCACTGCTAAACATAGGCCTCCCCAAAAGATTTCCAGACCGACCTGCTGGAAGCGGCCTGCATCCAGCGACTTATACTGGCACGCGGGTTATCGCGAAATATAGGTACAAATGGAGGTAGAGTATAACTAAATATGATCCTGCGGTAGTGGAGCGGAGCGGGGGGGAATGATCATGAATAACATATGACGTAACGGCACCGTCGCGCTACACACGTGATTAATTGAATACACATATAAACACGCCCCTCCCGCACCGCTCCACTACCGCAGAGCTAACTACTCAGTGATGCGCTACCTCTGTAAAAAAAAATATACAGCAAAATAAGAATTTCCTCGTTTTTTAATTCGCTTAATAAATGGAACTTACTGTGGATGTGCAGCGTCCCACTCATCCATAATCTGACAAATCGTCTTCAGCTCGTCTGCAGATGACACTCTGCTGCTGCCACTCAATAACTTGTCGTCAAGACCTTCGAAAACAAGGAAGCTTTATTGTTGCCGGCGCAGTTGCCCACAGATTGTAAGGCCGTGAACCAACTCTCCACCAGCAAGGCTGGATGTTGTAACCGAGTTTGACCTCGGCCGCAGGTCACACGTTCACACTTAGCTTGTAAATCTTCGCACCGAAGTATGCCAACAATGCGGGGACACGGGTGGTTATGTTCGAGTGTATGTATTTGCGAAATGGTATGAGAAGAGTCGATAAAGGAAATAATCTGATGATGTTAACTCGTGTGTGCTGACCGTATCTAGCACCCCTAGCCTAAGCACTATTCCTACCCTCGAAGTACCGGAGAATCTTCCTTGAATTCTTTCGCTATTTCTGCCTTGAGTCTTCGGGTTTCTTACCTTGTGTCTTTCTTGCCGAAGCTCATAGAACTACTTGACTAGAGACACATTCACGGTTGGGGCTATACCGTCGAGCCCCACCAATTTGCCCGAATCCGATCGGCATAGCGCTTAATTTCAAACACTTATACGCAACATTTACATGTGATATATCATCAAATTGCTCTTTACTAGATACTCAAGTTGTGGGCGAGCGTAAGGACGTTTTAAAAAAGATTTAATTTAATTTTAAACACTTTTAATCGTTACAATGCTATAACTAGACTAACTTATTCTCTAATTTACAGTGGTATTTATACAATGGTTTTGGATCGTATGATGTCATGCCATGAGAACAGGAAGGGCTCCAGACTGTTGACATAGAGTCTGGGTTATTGGAATATAATTAAAACTTCATAACAATGACTTATTGTGTGGGTCTATTTACAGGAAAAAGAATGCTGGCTTTGTATTTAGGTTATTAAAATATGGTACAAAGATAAGTTTGTGGTGTAGTAAAAAGAGTCGACTGACATAACAGTACACAGATTAATTTGTGACGTAGTATAAAGAGTCGACCGACATAACTAGATCTACAACATAACAAAACAAGTGTACAAACAACAAAGATACAAATAAATTAGATACATAAAACAAAATCACATCGTGAGACTTAATTCTGCGGCGCGACTGCTTAAATATCACAATAAAGTATACTTTATGCCCTAGACTCACGCGTCGCAGACACCACATAAAACAACATACACAACTACAACAAACTCAAACCGAATAACAGTCGCGCTCTAAATAAATACCCATAGTACCTAATTTGTCGCCATGCAAAATATATATCGCCGTTTTCGCCGACGTTTGGTTTAGTTTAGTTGACCTAAAACTCCTTGCAAAGCAGTGACGACGCAATATAGTACTAGACTGACTGCTGTTTTGATGTGTGTTTAAGGATCAATTAAAAAAAAATATCGAACACGAAAAAATCTTAAACGGTTCACATTTGACGGATTTATCGCATACATATAAATATGTAGACATTGAAAACCTCCTTTTTAGGTCGATTAAATGCCTTACTCCTTAGTTTAGGTATAATTATTTCAAAAGTTTTCATAAATATTTTCACTTATATGAGGATGAACTCCACAATCTGTTATCAGAACAAAAAAGCCATCGCGTGCTTAGCCAAATTAACTCGACCAATTTCTCAAATGAACAGTGTAAGCGTGAACACGCACATCCGGGTACAGATTTTAATCTAAACAAAGGGCTCCGCCTCGTGGGAATTGGATCTGTTAAAAATCTGACAAAGTTGTGAAATTCATCCAGCATTTTTTCTGTAGAGAAAGCAATTCACCTGAAAGGATATATACCCGACCTGGGTTCGGCTCCACTAGTTTCGTAAGCTATGTAAGGTAAAGTCACTAGTCATTTTTCATTATACATTCTTTGAGATTTGTAGGTAAATGTAACTCTTTTTTCAATCAGTATAATCTATGTTTAATTTCAGTTTAGTATACAGTACAATAAAATATTAAAATAAACAACACTCCTACTCAGACACCATAAATGAACTGTAATTAATCAAGTGTAGGACCCCCAATTATGGACATTATCTAATTATGAAAAGCCATCAATGGACAGTAATAATCCAGTGTAGGACCCCTAATTATGAACAGCTACTTACTATAATGTAATAGGGACAGAACCTATCGCCAAACCGGGCACAATTGCAGACTCCAGGATACTGAGCATTTCGTGAAAGAAAACCCCAATTTCACTTTTACACGACCCACGGATCCAACTCAAGACTTCAGCACAGCAGTGGTACCGCATGCGCAACACAACTGTGCCACCGAGGCAGTCTTTCATATAAAGATTAAATAATTTAACAGACGACCACATTGGACTTAATAAAACCCGTCAATATCGTAACATGGGACAGAGATTATAAAATCAAATTATTCTACAATTGGCGAGCACTGGTCGACTCGTGCAGATTCAATATTCATTCACTACATAGTAGGTAATGGGGCTAGTTTATTCACAATGCACAAGTCACCCACTGGGTTTCAGAATTAGGGATTATCCCGCCCACATGCACCACACTCCTATAAGCTAGAATGGATAATGGTCCATCCAATGTTCAAGATGGTTACCATGACCTATATTGATCCATTATTTTTATAGCAGAGGCTAGCAAAGGATTAAGTGATTTAATGTTGTGATCTTTGCCTCCCATAAACCCCCACGATACCAAAAGAATGATGGGGGCGTTGCCAACCTTAAAGGAAGGGAATAGGGATTGGGAAGGGGAGCGGGATTTGCGTCTCCTTTATTTGTCGGCAAACGAGCAAAGTAACTTATTTCTTACTACGTAATCATAATGAAACCTATTTGGATCTACTGGACAACGAAAGAAGTGAAAATCCCGCCATACTGGTTCATTCCAGCGAGTGGCGTCCCAGGATCAGCCAGTGTATTCAGTTACTTCAGGATGGCGTAATAGTGCCGACCATCGAAGGACGCAATGGTCAACATTATATTTAGATTCCATATAGTGCGCATAGTCACTTTGTCATGCCACAAAAAAATATGTGTCACCTGATGATGAGTGAACTCCACTGCCCATAAATACCCATAATACCAGAAAAACCGCGGTAGAGTTGCCGACCTTTAAGGAATGCAATAGGCAATGGGAAGATAAATCCCTCCGAAAATCTGATTCTCCTCGAAGGCAAGAATAAGCTGTCAATACACATCGATGTCCTGTGATATCGTGGAAATTTCCGCCGTGCCGTCCCATTCATGCTGTAGGTGCTGTACAAAGGTGTGTACAGCGTGGCTCTACCACTTATTTAAGATGGAATAAAGCAACACACACATACATAAGCTGTGATATACACTTCTAGCAAATCACGTTACAACATCGTCAAAAGCGAAATTTTTCAACACCGAAATACATTTTTTCATTTCCACAAAAGGCGCTCTTATACGCAACAATGACGCTTCACTCGTACACAATATCCAAAGCCTTTGGCCTGTCGCTGTCGTACCCACTTCCACTCAGTTCGTAATTAAACAACGCTCGACATAAACCAGTAACACCGTCACCAGGGATGCCAGGAATACACGGTAAAACTCCCTCGTTTTAGGGAGTTTTTTAAAATTTGGCAATATTCTTTGTAAACTTTTTAGCCTATAGTGGAGACATCTCAATACCTCACTTACATGGGTGCATAGTAATAAACATTTTACACGGTAACGTCAAGGTTTGCGTCGCCTGTCATTTGATAAGTGCCATCAGATTTGAATGGTTTTTGGTAAACTAACTTATTGATTTAAAAAATAAAATCCAATCAAAATGTAGCATAAAATGTGAAACAGCCACGCCATAGACAATTTTGTTTACAGAATAAATGGGCCCGTTCAACAGGTAACAGTTGATTACCTGTTACCACTGTCTCACAGTAAACTGATATGAAGAAGCTGCTTGTTGTTGTGTTGTAAGCGGTGAGTGAAATATACGGTGGTCCAAACCCCCAGACTCCCGTCCCCAATCCTTTAACTATCCCTTTTCTTTGAGGTCGGCAACGCGTCCATGATACTTCGTCATCATCTGGTAATTCATTTGCTAATTTGATGATCTCGGCAGTAAAAAAATGCTATCTATCCAGACAGGATGTTTTGTGTGAATCCGGACAACGTCCAATATTCTTAGCTGGTAATACAATAGCTGATAGAAACAGTACGCGCATGATCTCTGTATTGACTTTGTACAGAACCTAACCGATGGCCACTTTGGCATAAAACACATGCATGCTGAAGGTTTTATTTAAGTACATTTCTTTTGTTTATACCATACCCCGCCAAACGACCAAGCGGGTCACCTGATGGTAAGGGATCTTCACCGCCCATGTACGCCTAAAATAACTAAAGAATGCGGCTCATCACTATGAAATCATGGGACGGAAATAAGCTGGGGGAAGCGAGTGTACAGCATTTCTGCCTGCCCCTTTAGGTATATGGATAGACGCGTCTAATTGTGTATGTGTGTATTTTTTTCTAGTCTGAATGACGTTACGAGCCGGTCGCTTGCATTATGGTAAGCGCCACGCCTGCCCTTATATATAAGCAACAACGCGCAAAACTGAATTATAAAGCGCTGCATGGAACTGGACTGCGCTCGTCACCCCGAAACATAAGATGTTAAGTTATGGCTTCAGTGTTCTTCAAACTGAAATACAACAATGCTTACACACTGCTACTTGGCAACAGAAATATACAAAGCCATAGTACCTACCCAGATGGCCCTTGCATACGAGAATCCTACCACTTAATATTATATATCTACCGAAATTACCACGTTTATTATATTGTTAGCTCTTAGCCTATAACGGAATTCTTCTATTAAGTATTCATCACACGCGCTTTACCTTTCAATACACTAAAATGTATACATTTTTACCTCTCCAAAATACACAATAGGCTGGAAAAATCCACTTTTCTCGAACGAAGAACACTCTTCGTACTTATAAATGAGGTTGCTTTTACCAAGAATCAATTATTTAAAAGTTCCCGTGGGTATTGCACGATTCCGATGCAATTTGAAAATGAAATCCGGGATTTGTTGCTTATTTGCTCACCCGTTTGATCAATTTCCACGCGATGGATACGTGATTTTAGTTGCGCGTGCCTGTTTGGCTAAATACAGAAACCCGCGGGAACTCTGGACACAGATTGTTGGTTCCAACTATTGACAAATATTAGCAATTGAAACGAATTAGAACCAGGCGGGTTGTGGTATATTATTTGGTCACAAATCTTTAAGTATTTCTGAGTAGATATCATTTTTATAAATAATATTATCAAAATAGATTTAGGTGAAGGCTTGCGAGGTGGTTGACGGGTTTCCGAGGTGAGCCAACAGGATTTTTAAATGAGCTGAGACAGCACTGGTCTTCTTTTTACTACACCTGTATGACTCTGCCCTCTTGAAGTACTGGTGACTTCCGTTTATATCATCGCTAGGAAGTGGACTATTCATTTCGCATACAAAACTGACTACAGCGTGGTCAAAATACTTCTAAATATGTATAAGTTTGTTTAAACTTGAAGTTCCAACGTTAATATCTGGTAAATTTAAATGATTTAACAGATTGAACATTAGCATACAGCGTTGTATCCAAACCCAAATGGTTTACACCGAATATATTTACAATAACATTTCAGTTTTAACTTAAGCGATCATCCGACGAAACCACCCGCCATATATTTTAAACGTCCAGCTACCATTCCCATTTCAACTCTGTCTTTAAGATGTTAAAGTCTGATGTTCCTTGCAACGTTTTCAGCAAATAAGGCTGACTAAAAGCAACGGGCAAGAGTTAATGGTTTCTAAAATATGCACACCCCATCTGGCCTGGTACACACCGCTTTTGTATGCTTGTGAAAAGCGCGGTGTGTCTAGAATTGCTTAACCCCACAACTTGGCAGCTTTAGATTTCACTCGTTGATAAAATGAATTAATTTTCAAATCTCGCTGATACCTTTTGAATTTAAGTGATTTTTTTGTAATTTTATAAATCAGTTACAGAATTTTAGTAGAATATCCTGGCTCCGGAAATGCAGGCTTCTTTATTCAACGGGAATAGTAATGTATTTTTTCATGTGTAAAATTATTAAAACTTTAAATATCTTTTAAAACTTTATATTTTGCAACGAAAATAATCAACTGATACATGCTCGTATCACACACACCAGAGGCAAGAATGTCTGGTTTATCTACGTTATTTTAACAGTGATTCATGAATTACTGCTGACGTCTCGGACGTTGAAAAAGACGTGGCCTTGTCACGGCTTGGCCCCGCCACGGAGCTTTTTGAATAGACCATTGTTCAGCGAAAGGTTTTGCTTTCAGGAACTATCTAACCGATAGAGATTTTTTTAAGTTGTCGAGCCACGCTATAGACAGTTTTCACTATAGCATGAATGGATCGCCTCGACCGGGTCGTTACCACTGTCTCGCAGAAAACCGAAGTAAAGTAGCGGCTTGCTGCTGCGTTTCGTACGCTGAGTTAGATATCGGGAGGCCCAAATGCTCTCCATCTCCTAACCCCTTAATTAACCTTTCCCTTTAAGGGTCGGCAACGTGCCTATGATTCTTCTAGTATTTTAGGCGTACGCCTAAATGGCGGTGGAGATCACTTACTATCAGGTGACCCACCTGCTCGTTTGCTGGTCTATGCTATAAAAAAAACCTTTTTGTGCTGAAGTCAAAAGTGGCTACAAACTCTAACATATCTCTACAGCTGATTTAAGAAAATTGGCTATACTGCTTCGATCAATCTTCCTGTTCGTAGTTATAACATCTGAATCAAATCTCAAACAATTTGCACTGCATGACTTTGCAATGAAGATGTTCAAACCTCGTTCGCGTCGTTTTCCATCACAAACAGCAGCTCTCACAGTTACCTAGTACTTAATCCGTAATTTTTGATATTTCATTACCTACATTTTCATCAGGTCGTGTTTTCACCGTGTCTTTGCCTTTTGCCATTTTTCCATCGTAGTAATCTTCTCCATCTACATCGCAATAGGTAGACTTGAGTTTTGTTCCCATCGCACTTTTTACCATATCTTTAACATAGTATGATTATTTTACTACAATCAGTATAGATATTATGAGGTTAAACATCTCATCTCGGGGTGTGGACCTAATGTTAACTACAGTGCAGTCCAAATATAATGTCGACCGTCAAGAGACACCTGAAAGAGCTACTATGGCGGGTTTTCCACATCAGGTACAAATTAATCAGGTACGTTGCTACCAACAACGTACGTGTTCCACATCGTAAAATGAAAATACCATTACCAAACATGTTAAGAGTGACGTGTTGTACCGCAATCATTTAATAGCTACCTGGTCACATAGTCATTTATCTGTACATAGCTCTTTTTTTATAACAGCGGCCGACCAACAAGCAAGTATCTGATGATTTTTTTTTTTTTTTTTTTTTTATCCTGGCTCGGCAAAGTGACTACGCTACACCTGATGGTAAGTGTAGCGCAATCCAAGAATAGTGTCGACCAACGATAAATAATGTGTCCATCGTAGGTCGGCAAGATCATGCCGGCCTGCCAAAGGGCTAAGGGGGAGGGGAAGGAAAAAGGGATGGGAAAAGGGTTAGGACCTCCATCATTCATGAAAACCACTATAACAGATTCATAGATGCGTTGCTGTCCTTTATGGAGAAGAATGGTGATTCAAGAGGATTTGGTGCTTCTATAATCTCAATCACCACACGAAACCCACAGCTAAGCTAGCACTTCACGTCGATTTTGTTATGATAATAACCCGATTGAGCTGACCCATATATACTATAGACAGAAGTGCCAACAGCGTGGCTCTACTACTTACAAGTTAGTATTATACTACGATTCTATGGATTAAAAAAACCCACTGTCATGTTGTATCCATTGCGTGGCAGTTTTGTCTGCTTCATCCGAAACGTGTTTCTTAAACAATGCTTCAACGACTTTAGGGGATGAGCTCTGAGTTTCATTCATCTGGGAAAAAATATATTTAAGCTATCTAGTGTATTCAAATATTAAAATCTTTTGGATTATAAGAAATTAAGTACGAGATCCACTACATGTAAACTTAGTCTGAATAAATAAATAAATAACACCCAACAGTCACATACATAGTCCTGACCCCACAGTAAGATACGAGTCTTGTGTCGTGGGTATCGGGAACTACGAGAGACTTTCGGTCTCACAACACCCAGACCCCGAAACAAATATTTGTGGATCAGACAAATATTTGCTCGGTGTGGGAATCGAACCCACGGCCTCACGTTTCACAGTCGGCTATTCGCCCACTGCGCCACGGAGGCTGTCAAAATTGGATTATTTAACACCACATCAATCATAACAATACTAGGTGATCATTTTTTTGTGTAGCCTTTGTCATCAGGCCAGCGTTCTGCTCATTTCATCATTATGTTTAGTAAGTACAAAAAAATATTTAAATGACCCAAATTATTTTCCATTATAGTTAACGTTACTGTACGCTTAATAAAAGTGTTTTATTTTTTTATTATACTTAATAAAGTAATCCTATAATAGGATAGACTCCTCTCACCGGCATAACCTTAATTTGCTCAAGATATGGATGACTCTCGATAAACTTCCAAAAACTGCAACACTTGTCCTCCAATTCAATATTATCTTCACTAGTCAACGCAAAATTAATTCTCAAGTGCTGTCCAGTGGCTGGCTCACCGCAATCTACATCGTTAAAGTCGCTGACACCTGAAGATCGTCGTAGCCCTGATCCAACATAAACTACTTCAGAAAATTTACCCTCAGATTCTTCTTCTTCACATATCTCTTCTTTTAACATTTCTATTTGAGAGCCCTTATTATATTTGCTTTGATGGCCATACAGTTTCTTTTCACTTGTAACTTCCTTGTGTACGTCTTGTTGGTTAATTGGCACGTTTTCCTCAATAGCGTATTTTGTACTAGTGTCAGAGTACATTTTTAGGTTTATTTAAAATGTTTTTAAAACCAATGCGTCTAGTATTCTCTAATTTTATAACGTTATTGCCAGTTTAGTTGCTTCCTAGTGTAGTATACTTTTTTTCAGTTATATAATAATGTACTCTGTGATACTTTTTATTCGTTGGTTTTCTTTGTCCGTTTGATTGACTTTATTTGACACACTTTTGATTTCAATAAAAAAAAATCTAATCATTGACATCATTATAAAAAATGCATGAAGGTTTGATTAAACTTAATTAAATATTCATTTCTAGGAAAATAATTCGGAAAGCCGGTTGACATGTTAAACAAACGACTTTAAAGCATGTTGTGGTTACCTGCTTGTGAAGTTTCGTCATTTTAATTTAGTTTTGCCTTCAAAGAGAAATAACACATTAATACTGCTGGCAGTTCTTCGAATAAAGTTTGACAAAGGAAATGCCCTAAAATCTAAAATAAAATCACTAAAATTCTGCATAAAATATTATATTATCCTAAAGGAATTTAAATAAATAACACCCAACAATCACATACATAGTCCTGACCCCACAGTAAAATACGGGGTTTATGTCGAGAGTATCAAAAACTCTGAGAGACTACCGACCTCGCAACACCCAGACAAAATACATATATTTGTGTATCACATAAATATTTGTCTCGGTGCGGTGCTCGAACCCGCGGCGTCTTGTTTCACAACAGGTTAAACGCCCTCCGGGTTACGAAGGCTATCATAAATAATAGGCTATCCTACACTGGACAGCAAATAAACCGGGCCACCCGCTACTTTGGAACTCTGATTCAATTTTCTTAAAAACTATAAAACTGATAACTATCAAAGTTATACCTACAGAAAGTGCGTTTCATGCAGATTAAAATGATTATAAATTTAGCCTAAAGTGACGCCAACTCACATTATAATCAAGCAAAAAACACAATGATAACGATTTGCTCAGTTTTGACTAGAGTTCGCGATTAGCGTTTTGTTTTCTACAAGGGGGTTAGTCGGGTATTTCTTATCATTTCTTTACTTTTTGTTCATCATTTGCTCAGACGCGTGTATTTTTTGCAACTTTTTGCGATCAATAACGGATACGACACCCCAGGAAGCAGCTCAAGCTGTAGCACTACTTCAAGCAGGCGTTGCGCAACGTGAGGTCGCTCGAAGACTTCGAATTAGCAGATCTTTTGTGCAACGAGTTTACAGACGATACCTAGAGACTGGAGCATTTGATCGCCGTCCAGGCACGGGCAGACCTAGGGCGATATCAGCAGCAGATGATTGTTATATCCAACTTATTGTTCTGCAAAATCGCCGCCTCAACGCGGTTCAAGTCCAACAAAGTCTGCGTGACGGAAGCTAAGGGGTCATAAGTTCAGATACCGTCAGAAGAAGACTTGCTGAACAGAACCTGACTCCAAAGAGAGCTGCAACAGACCCAGCATTAACGGTAGCCCACCTTCGAGCTCGACTTGAATTTGCACGAGAGCATAGGAATTTGACATTAGAGCAGTGGGGTAATATACTCTTCCCTCATGAGACCAGGGTGAGTCAACATGGAATTGATCGACGTCAGAGAGTATATCGTTGCCCTGGAGAAAGTTATTCTCAGCCTTACATCGAGGCAACTGTTGCTTATGGAGGAGGATCTGTAATGGTCTGGGGCGGCGTCTCGTTAACCGCACACATAGCGTTAGTTTTCATAGAACTGACGGGCCGTACTTTGTGGGTTGACTTCTCATCGCTATATTACTTAAATCCTCGCAGACCATGTGGTACCTTACGCAGGATATATCGGGCAGAATATGCAATTGATGTATGATAATGCGTGGCGTCATGTTGCTCATGTGGTGACCCAGTATCTACGCGACGTTGGCATTCGTACGATGGACTGGCCAGCTCGAAGCCCGGACTTGAATCCGATAGAACATTTATGGGATGTGCTGAAACGTCGGGTTCGAGCCCGGGTACCTGCTCCAACAAGGCTTCCAGAGCTGTGAATCGCAATTGAAGAGAAGTGGAATGCAATTCCTCAAGATTTCACCGTCAGGCTCGTGAGGTCGGTGAATACGAGGATGCTGGCAGTTATCCGAGCAAGAGGAGGCAATACCAAATACTGACCAAACTTTTTTTAAATTTTTTTTCTTTGATTCTGGCTTTAATTTTTTATTGTTTGTGTTTGTGATTAAGCGCTTATCACGACAGGAAAACGACTTGTAAAATCCTTAATAAACACTTAATAAATTTATTAATCCCAATGAGTTTCCACTCATTTTAATCATCATGAAACGCACTTTAAGGAGGTATAACTATGATAGTTGTAAGTTTTATACTCTTTGAGAAAATTAAATATGAGTTACAAGGTAGCGGGTGGCCCGGTTTATTTGCTGTCCAGTATATTTAATATAAATAGATCTTTTTAAAAGAGAATTATAATATTTTATCCTTGATTAAAAAAAAGCATAGAATCATAAATTTTATCATAATATTCTGTCACATGATGTCATTTGATAAAGTTATACATAATTTGTATAAGTTTTTTTCTTAAAATGGAAAGTGATAATGCATCAGTATTGAAAATGAGTGCATCTTTAATGACCACAGACACCTATGAAACCACAAGCAATCCTCCAGGGTCAGTCAGATCATTCAGTATGTTTGGAGACAGCGCGTGTGGAGAACCTCTCCTGGCCCAGCATTTGGTAGTTAATTTCACTCCTAACAAGGAAATAGACACAGATTTTGTTCAAGAGAAGGTCTGTGCATTCTGGGAATTTGTTGATTGTAGACCTGAACTGAAGAATTTTCTCGTTTTACCGGTTAGCTGAAGTGTTGTTATTCAATCTTTTTTTATACATATAATTTTTAATCTGAGCGTCCGTGCTAAATATTTGTGTGATTCACAAATATCTGCTTCAGTCCGATGTTCTGGGACAAGTCCATCGCAGTTTCACATACCTACCATACGAGACTTGTCTGATACAAGTCTATGTTTCAGAATTATGTATATAACTATTCGATGTTTAATGTGATAATTTGTACCATATATTGCATGTCTATAATGATGTATTTCAGAGTTTAAGTTGGAATTGACATAAAAGTCTCCATAGTAAATAAGTTGGGATAGTATTATTTTTTAAATTCAAATAAAGACTTTCCCACGTGCTCACTTTCACAGTGGTTTCCTGAAATTGCGGTACCGCATCAGAGTAACTGCTACAAGACATACAAAAGATTATTATGGATATCCTAACATTTCTAAACACTCTCTTTTGGATGCCATATTGTCTTTCATTGACAACGTTTTAGTGACTTCTATAAGCGCTATAGTAAGGTCGCTAAGTTATTGGGCAGCTACGGTAGTAGACCCAAGATTTAGGACTGCGTAACTCCATTACTGTGTTCTAGGAAACTGATTTGTTCAGAATGTCTGACTCAAGCGATATACTTCCTGATGTTAAACACGAAAACAGACAAAAATTTGATCACAAAGCTCTGAGTAAAGACCGCACGGCTGTATCCATGCTGGAATTTGTTGAAGAAAAGGGTAAATATCACATTTATGTTTTTATTACATTGAATGACACTTAACGTTATTTCGGTAATAGTAAATGGGTTTGTCTGATAGCACTAATGAGTAGGGTATTATTGATTTTAAATATATAGTTGGTATATTCACTACTTACAAGGTAGGTCCTTCTCTAAACGGAATAAAGGGTAGGGATAGGGTTGTGCAGCGGAAATCAGAGAGAATGAGTCCAACTCGCATTTGGCCGGATTATTAGAGTAAAATTAGTTTTAAATCAATTTCAGGTGCCTCTAATCGGACACATGTGAAGTACAATGAGAGGACACAAACTACAGTTTTTTGTCAAACTAAAAATACATCAGACGTGAGAAATATGTGCAAGAACATGCGGCAATGGGACGAACAGCATCCAAAGTAAATAACAACATACCCAATAATAAATACACCCAACCGTCCCTCACATAGTTCTGACCGTAGTAAAACCAATTTTGTGGATTCAAATGTGTTGATCACCAAATATCGGACCATGTGAACCTGCTGCAAACCGGCTCTGAGTGTGACAATGAGCATACATACGCATTCACGCCTGTAATCCTCAAAGGTGTAAGCAGATGTTTAACCAGTACACCCACATTTCGCGGAGCGTATTTCCGCGCGCATGATGTTATTGCATCTTTGCATCCAATTGGTGGTTAAATCTTTCCCGGTCATCATTAAACAGGCCCCAAGTGTTCAAGCCATGAATTGTAATTTGTTGTTACAGATCTATGCAGTGTCCACGACATCCGCTTACCAATTGTCAACACAAAAAAAGCAATTAAGCTGATGTATTTACTTTATTAATTATATTATAAAAAACTAAAATCTATGTACATAATTTAGATGATTATTTAATTGAGACGGTTGTTTTTCATTTATATAATTAGTTTTAATTTTGATAATAATATTCTATTATGTAAATTTTAAATATGTGTAAAATAATTATACTAATTTATGTTTTTATTACAATATGAGGCAGTTTATTAGTGTCAGCTTTTTATACGATTTGATGTATTATAAATATATTTAGTCGCTATATTATTTCTTTATAACTATTATATTTGTGTAATTTTAATTATAAATAATTCATTATTATTTATAATTATGTTAATTGTGATAAATTTTGCCTGAATTAAGTTGCCCAAGTATTATGACGTAACTGCAAGATTAATAGTATGAGTGGTTTCGTTCTACGCGTTAAGTCTTTCCGTATACGAGAGGCCGTCTGTGTTGCTACTATCGCTTTGTCTATTTCTACCTCCAAGTAGACTGTTGACTGTGTAAGTACTGTTGTATTTCGGTTGGAGGGATATTGAAGCCAGTGAGATTACTGGGCATTATGAGACTTAACATCTCGTGTATCGTGGTTACGAGAGCAGTCCAATGTCATGCATTGTTTTGTATTTCAAAGTTATGTGGTATTGCTTCTGTGGGCACTGTGGTACTTGGCCGCCGCCCTACAACGGTCGCCACTTAACCTGGCCGCAGGACCTACGTCTGCCTAAACGTTATCTCTACTTAAAAACTGGTATACCCGGCTATGTCGTTATCTGACATCAAAAAAAGAGAAGGTTCTCAATTCGGTTGTTTTTTTATTCCGATTTTGTTGGTAATGGGGATTCGGAAGCGAAGAGAAGATTCATAATGTTGACAAAAGCCTTTTCTCCGAGGCTCTACCACTAATAATAACTATATAGGTAATTGGTACTTCGGGAAATATGGTCACTGCCGTTTGCTAAAGCAATGTGTTATTAAAATATGGTTGGAACAATTTTCCATTGATAGGAACCGTAACTTGGCTACAGCCGCAGCTAAATTGTTTCAAATGCATCAGCCGAAGTGAGCTGAAACTTAATTTGGCGCCGCAGTTAGCTAACGAACTGTGCAATACTTGTTAGTCGCGACCTATTCATTGGAGTACAAGTTATAAGAAAGAGGAGATTATTCCGCTCTGGGCAGAAATTAAAGAGTCTATCTTTATGGCAATCACAAATAGTGGTTTGGACGCATAGAAAGTATGGATGTTTAGAGACTGTAGAAAGAGATACACATAGTCAGAGAAATAAATCAGTAGATACGAGATTTTGCTAGTGGTGGAATATTCATATCCGCCCGGGTAGGGACCACTGTTCACATGGTGTTAAAACCTGCCATAGTGACCCACACACCTTGTGTGGATGGCGTTCCAGGATTAGCCAGTGTATATCCGGTTCTCCCGAGGGGTTTATGACGTGAGTTGATGGTTGGTTGGGGGATACAGCCTTGTATCTCTGTGCCTGCATCGGTCATCCGCCTGTCCTGTCGCAGGCTCCTCGATTTGCTTCTTTCTTCTTCGGAGGGTGAAGAGGCATTGATACAGGCCGACATAATTCTGGTAACCACCGATAAAGTCATCTTTTATTGGTGGTCACTTGTTTTTTGGACTCCACTACGCTTACCATCAGCAGCTAGCGATAGCTCAGCGAGGAGTGGTATGGACTGTCGAGACGAAAGTCGCAGGTTCGAAACCAGCCCCAAGAGCATACACCACTGACTTTTCTAAGTTACGTGTATATTAATTATCACTTGCTTTAACGGTGAAGGAAACATCATGAGGAAACCTGCATACCTGAGAACTCGATAAGATTTCTCGAAGGTATGTGAAGTCTGCCAACCCGCATTAGGCCAGCGTGGTGAACTAAGGCCTAACCCCTCTCATTCAGTAGGATGCCCGTGCCCAGCAGTGGGACGTAAATAATACAGGGCTAGTAAAAAACGCTCACCATCAGTTATAGTACAGTCACTTTGCCGTTCTCGGATAAAAAAACCGCATAGAATTTTGTCAGCTAAATTAGTGACACCTTAAAAAATTATAGGTAGTACTTTAACCAACTTTTGGGGTGTAAGGGGGTCCAACCACCGTCTTCCGGACTCCAAGCCAACCTCACCTGCCCGTGGTGCACCCTGCTGGTTAACGGACGAGGCTCTGGCGACCGGCTGATGGCGGTATAACCATCGTAGTGATGGCGTAGCTAAATGCGACAGGCTGATGATGGGCAGCAGCATCTTCAGCGCAAGAAGCTACGCCTCTGCGCTCGCCAACCCGCCTGCCAAGCGTGGCGAGTAACGGCAAAACCTCCTTATGATAAGTCAGACAAGAACCAGGCCCCCAGTCCCCGGCAGCCCCGCTATTCCTAGTTCTGGTAGCAGCTACGGTAACGGCGGGGCAGGGGGTGCTAAGAATCCCCGGGTAAGATCCCGCTACCACCCCCGACGACGACTGGCCCTGGTAACACACAACATTCGCACTATGAGGACTGACGAGAAGATCCTTGAGCTGGAAGAAGAAATGAGTAGGTTACGATGGGACATCTTGGGATTATCAGAAGTCCGAAGGAACGGGGAGGACACGATAATCCTCAAGTCTGGTAACCTACTCTACTACCGGGGTGGCGATCAACAATCTCGAGGTGGTGTCG
Source organism: Amorpha juglandis (assembly GCA_949126905.1). NCBI lineage: Eukaryota > Metazoa > Arthropoda > Insecta > Lepidoptera > Sphingidae > Amorpha > Amorpha juglandis. The sequence goes on along the minus strand of OX421375.1, from coordinate 234,039 downwards.
GATTTCTCGTCCACAAGTCCCTCGTTAACAACATCGTTACCATCGAAAGTGTGTCGAGCAGGGTAGTATACCTTATACTCAGAATATGTGAGAGATATTCGTTGAAGGTCATACAGGTATATGCGCCGACCTCGACACACCCAGATGAGGAAGTAGAGGAGATGTATGACGACATTAGTCGGGCCATACACACCTCCGAAACCTACTTCAATGTTGTTATGGGGGATTTTAACGCAAAACTGGGCAAGAGAAGAGATGAGGAGCTGAGAGTGGGGCAATTTGGATATGGGCAACGAAACCACAGGGGACAAAGGCTGGCCGATTTCCTGGAGAAAGAGGGGCTCTTTGCGATGAACTCTTTCTTTCAGAAGCCGCCTCACAGGAAATGGACCTGGATGAGCCCGGATGGTTCTACAAGGAACGAGATAGACTTCATCTTGACGACGAAGAGACGGATACTCAATGATGTCTCTGTGATCAACAGGGTGAAAACCGGAAGCGATCACCGAATGGTAAGGGGCACATTGAGTATCGACGTCAAGGTAGAAAGACGTCGCTTGATGAGGTCTATGCTCCGCCCTACTCGCGCCCATATTCAAAACCCCGAGAGCTTTCAGCTTGAACTGGCAAACCGCTTCTCTTGCCTAGATAGCTGCGTAACTGTGGACGAATTCAATGACGGGTTGGTAGAAGCTGTCCGCACGGTGGGTTCTAAATTCTTTAGACCCCGTCGTAAAAATCGACCTCAGAAACTCTCGGTCTCGACGCTCGAGCTCATGGCCGAACGTCGATCTATGGCGCTGCAGTCTTCCGATGACGCTGAGGCATATCGGCAGCTCAATAGACGAATATGGAAATCCTTGCGACACGACGTCCGCGCTCACAACACCGCGAGCATAAAGGAGACGATCGAGCAAAACAAAGGCTCCAAAGTGTTTGCAAAGGACCTGTCTATTGGGCAAAGCCGAATGACAAAGCTGAAGACGGAAGATGGCAGTGTAGCATCGACCAAGGCAGAGGTGTTGAGAGAGATCGAGAGCTTCTACGGACAGCTTTATACCTCGGTTGCCAAACCCGTTACCTGCTCGGCTAAAGATCCAAGAGCCGAGCTGGTCCGGCACTACAGCGAAGACATCCCGGACATCAGCTTGTGCGAGATTCGGATGGCCCTCGGACAGCTCAAAAACAACAAGGCGCCGGGCGAGGACGGAATTACTGCAGAGCTTCTGAAAGCGGGCGGAGCGCCGGTACTGAAAGTCCTTCAGAGGCTCTTTAATTCCGTTCTGCTCGAGGGCGTAACGCCTGAGGCATGGAACAGGAGTGCGGTGGTACTGTTCTTCAAGAAAGGTGACAATACCTTGTTAAAGAATTACAGGCCCATCTCACTCCTGAGCCATGTCTATAAGTTGTTTTCGAGGGTTATCACGAATCGTCTCGAGCGCAAGTTAGATGACTTCCAGCCTCCCGAACAAGCCGGTTTCCGAAAAGGTTATAGTACCATAGACCACATTCATACGCTGCGGCAGGTTATACAAAAAACCGAGGAGTATAACTTGCCACTTTGCTTAGCGTTTGTGGACTATGAGAAAGCCTTCGATTCGATCGAGACCTGGGCAGTGCTGCAGGCTCTCCAGCGGTGCCACATTGACTATCGGTATATCGAAGTGTTGAGGTGCTTGTACAACAACGCCACCATGTCGGTCCGAGTACAAGAACAGAGTACGAAGGCTATTCCACTACAGAGAGGCGTGAGACAGGGAGATGTTATTTCTCCGAAACTGTTCACTGCCGCGCTGGAAGATGCCTTCAAGCTCTTGAACTGGAAAGGATTCGGCATCAACATAAATGGCGAGTACATGACTCACCTCCGCTTTGCCGACGATATCGTGGTCCTTGCGGAATCGCTGGAAGACCTGAGTACAATGCTCGAAGACCTCAACAGAGTTTCTCAACGGGTGGGCCTCAGGATGAACATGGACAAGACGAAGGTGTTGTCGAACGTCCATGTTGTGCCCACCCCGATTGCTGTTGGAAGCTCATCTCTCGAAGTTGTCGACGAATATGTCTATCTAGGACAAGTAGTCCAACTAGGCAGGTCCAACTTCGAGAGAGAGGTCAATCGTCGAATCCAGCTCGGCTGGGCAGCGTTCGGGAAACTTGGCAAGGTCTTCTCGTCCAAAATACCTCAGTGCCTGAAGACTAAAGTCTTCGATCAATGTGTGTTACCAGTGATGACATACGGCACTGAGACGTGGCCTCTAAATATGGGCCGTATAAGACGGCTCACAGTCACTCAGCGAGCTATGGAGAGAGCTATGCTCGGTGTTTCTCTACGTGATCAAATCAGAAATGAGGAGATCCGTAGAAGAACGAAAGTCACCGACATAGCTCAGCGAATTAGCAAGCTCAAGTGGCAGTGGGCAGGCCACATATCTCGCAGAACCGATAACCGATGGGACAGAAAGGTTCTGGAATGGAGGCCACGTACTGGCAAGCGCAGCGTTGGACGTCCACCTACAAGGTGGACAGACGACCTGATAAAGATCGCAGGAAGTCGCTGGATGCAGGCCGCTTCCAACAGGTCGGTCTGGAAATCTTTGGGAGAGGCCTATGTTCAGCAGTGGACGTCTTGTGGCTGATGATGATGATGATGATGACTTTAACCAACGAGAATGCATGAAGAGATTTAGGAAATTAGATGAAGCGAAAGTGAAAGTGACACGTAAAGTGAAAAACCATAGTAATGGACACAGGTCTAACATTTTGGATCTACGTATTTTTATAGGAGACAACGAGCAAGCTTGATTGTAACTCTGATCACCGCGCCACAGCTAATAAACACCCACAATACTATGAAACCGTGGATGCCTTGCCTTGATTTGTGTTGCATACACAAGGCCTTCAAATGTGAATAAAATTCAATAAACCTGTTGGGTTATCTTCAATAGACTTTTTATCATTTTTGGCCTTGATGTTGCGGCCAAATGCAACAGTTTACAGTAAATACCATATCACAATAAAACATTAAACACAACAGTTCACAATAAATACTATATCACAATAAAAACACTAAATACAGACATGTCCTGTCTTGGTGCTCCTTTTTTTCCCTTCTTTTTTTGTAACGACCACACCAGCGGGGGAGAGGAAAACGTGCGGGGCGTCAACGGCCTGCCGTATATATATGAATTCAAAGTTCAACGGCCTCTCTCTCTCAGTCGACTACAAGCTCGTTACCAAAAGACATTCCGCGCGCGCGCGAGTCTTTCCCGCCGAAATCGCTCCGGGCCCGGTAGCGAAAAAACCGCTTTAGCAGTGCACTGCCATCAAACTGCCATCAAACTGCCATCAAACTGCCATCAAACAACCATCAAACAACCATCAAGCATCCAGCAAACAAACCGAAGAAAGAACTTTACATGGTGTGTGGTATCCTCGGGGAAGAAAGTGTACCAGTTTTGGTGAGTCCTTTTGCCTATCCTTAAAACCAAGACAGTGACATCACGTATCACACGCTACACCACATCAGAAAACATAAAAAACCGCATAGAACCACCTCGCGGAATCGTAAGCCCGCAATCCCGCAAACCAATAAAATTCCAGATACCGAATTAAGGCATGTTTGCATCCACATAAGTGTTTGGTCCTTTTCGAGTCGGATAGCTCTTAATTCGGTATACATTTATATCGCTTAAATAAATGATTATATTCCCGCATTAAATAGGTTCATATACCTATCGCTAACATAAATAAATGATTATATTCCCGCATTAAATAGGTTCATATACCTACCGCTAACATAAATAAATGATTATATTCCCGCATTAAATAGGTTCATATACCTACCGCTAATATAAAGTTTACTATAAATTTACGATTCCGCGTGGTTCCGCCATTTTGTTAACGTTAAAGTCAGAAAGCACTAGGCACTAATTACCTCGTGCTGATCTACAATAAAATTATTGATAGCTTGTGTATTCTGCTACAATCATAATTACAATATTCGTACATATAAATTACGTTATTTATATTAGTAAGCTACGCCCGCGCATAGAACATTCTACTTGGTTCTACGTAGGTAGTTACGTAAATCAAATTTAACTGTTTCATTTTAATATAAATACATTCGAATTATTATAATGGAAAATTTGGAATTTAAAATAAATATTTTAACAGCCAAAAATGAGGCAATATTCCAACGCTTGTCATCTTTATATGAATTATCGAAAAAAGTATCTTTAACAACTGAGCTTCGTTCAACTGATAATTTTCTGGCAGAAACGGAAACTTTACCTACAATTCGCCAGGAATTTAGCGACAATTTAGATTCGATTAATTTATTCACTAGCCAAATAAAGCCCAATTATAAATTGAATTATTCACAACTAACTGCGTTTGAAGATATTTACACCCGTATACAACGTGTTCGTAGTATTGTCGGGGCGAACTCGAAGCAGCCTGCTACATCTCAAAACACGACAAAAAGTGTAGTGAAATTGCCAGCGATCCGTATCCCATCATTTGATGGAAATATAGAAAACTGGCCTCTATTTTACGCGTCATTCAAGGCTAATGTACATTCTAATTTGAATCTTACCGATTCGCAAAGAATACAATATCTGATAGGTAGTTTGTCGGGTAATGCGTTAAAAATAACGGCTGGTATCATACCCTCAGAAGAAAATTATAACTCAATATGGGACAGCCTTGTAGAGAAGTACCAGGACACGAGGGCATTAGGTGCGCATTATATGTCAAATTTACTGGATGTAAAACCCGCTTTAAATAATGCTGAATCGCTAGGTTCTTTTATCGAAACATTTCATGCTTCGGTTTCAGCTTTAGAAAGTCTAAAAATTCCTGATTTGAAGGATTTTATGTTCTTGCATTTGGCTATGAGGAAATTAGATTCGTCTACGTCGCAATTGTTCGAAAGATCCGTAAATCATGGTGATATACCATCTTATAAAAAGTGCGTAACATTTATCAGAGCTCAAGTAAAAATTTTTGAACGAACCGTACCGGGTTCGGTTCCCGGTCGAGGCACGACAGCTAATACGCGCAGTGGTTCAAAAAACAATTCGGTTGTGTGTAACCAACCGCGATTTAATAAAACTCAACAATCATTTGTTACCTACGGCAATAGTTCTAATAAAAATAAAACATCAACTTGTTTATATTGTAACAAGTCCGACCACTCTTATATTTATCATTGTCCGTTATTTAAAACAATTAACAGTAAATCGCGTTTGGATTTCATTAAAGGCAATAGAGGATGTGTGAATTGTCTTAGTTTTACTCATAAAGTATCGCACTGTAAGTCATCACACAACTGCAAAAATTGTAACCAACGTCATCATTCTCTTCTGCATATAACAACTGAACCAACGCAGCCGCCTCGTACTGCGCCGTCCGATAATTTTATAACGCCAACACAGTCGCCTGCGCCGGTTAGTGCGATCGCCGCGGACACTCGTGTTTCACTTTGTGCGCGAGCAGATACCCACAACATAAAAATAAAAAATGACTTGGCAAAAACTACGGTTTTGTTATCAACCGCTCAAGTATACGTTAATAGTAACAATAATCATTATATTTCGGTTAGATGTCTTATTGATAACGCTTCACAGAATAATATTATTACTTCTGCTTGTTGTAAAAAACTTGGTTTAAAAATTATACCGCTTACGAACTCATTTATTAAAGGAGTAGGTTCAATTTCGCGACGTATTATAGGTTACGTAAAGATAAAAGTGTCTTCCAAGATTAATCATAACTCATATGACGTACTCGCTTTAGTAGTCGATTGTATTACAGATAAATTACCAACAGAAAATGTTGACATTTCCGTAGTGCAGCATTTATCGAATGTACCACTCGCGGACCCGCTCTGGTATGAACCCGGGGAAGTGGAGTTACTTCTCGGGGCACAGATATTTCCATTTTTGCTATTAGGTGGTAAAGTTATTGCACCTCCCGCACCTTCCGCTATTGAAACAGTATTCGGTTATATCCTTATGGGCGAAGTTACCGCTTTATCGATTGCGCAGAGCACTGCACCCGAATATGTTAATTCCGCAACACTTCTTACAGTGGACTTAAATTCTAGGCACAATTATTCGGTGGCACTAGATGAGTCATTACATAAATTTTGGAATTTAGAAGAAATACCAGAACAAAAATTTCTTAGTCCGGAAGAAAAAGATTGCGAGAAGCAATATTCCGCAAATGTTACACGTGAACCAACCGGTAGATACTGCGTTGCGTTACCGTTTTGTAGGGAACCGGAAGTACTCGGAAATTCCCGTTCTGTAGCTTATCGGAGTTTACTTGCATTAGAACATACTAAATTAAAAGATCTGGAACTCCGTGCAAGTTACAACAATGTGATCCAGGAATATTTAGATAAAAACTATTTATCGGAAATAAACTTGGATGATAAAAAATTTGATGACGGTTATTACATCCCACATCACCCAGTCGTTAGACAAGACAAGGATACGACTAAAGTACGTATCGTTCTAGACGCGAGCGCGAAGTGCCATAACGGTGTGTCACTTAATGACATTTTGCACACAGGGCGTAATTTACAAGCAGACTTATTTTTATTATTATTAAATTTTCGATTATTTCCGATTGCTATTACGGCCGATATAAAACAAATGTATCTCCAGATACTTGTTACTGGGGAACATAGAAAATATCAGAAAATATTATTTCGTTTCAATACTGCTGAACCTGTTCGAGAATTTCAATTTAACCGCGTTGCATTCGGTTTGAAGTCTAGTCCATTTTTAGCGATGCGCACCGTGACTCAGCTCGCAGCTGATGAAAGTGAGCGCTATCCTCGCGCTGCTTCGGTCGCCTCCCGTGAATTGTACATGGACGACTTGGCTACATCGGTACCTTCACTCGATGAAGCCAAAGTATTATCCAGCGAGCTTATAAGTTTGTTCAAAGCTGGCGGGTTCGACCTTACAAAATGGGCGAGTAACTCACAGGAGTTGTTAGCTTCTGTGCCGCAGTCAAACCGTGCAGATATAAATTTCTCGGATAAGGATAGTTTAAAAATTTTAGGCCTCAAATGGATTCCTTCAGAAGATAACTTTACTTTCACTACGTCTAACATAAATAATAGTTGTACTAAACGATGCATTCTCTCAGCCATAGCCCGGTTGTGGGATGTGTTGGGATTCGCTGCTCCCGTAGTCTTATTTGCTAAATTACTTATAAAAGAATTGTGGAATCTTCATATCGACTGGGATGATACACCGCCAAAGGAAATTATTTCACTTTTTCATAAATTTCAAGAGCAATTACCGCTTCTTTCGTCATTAAAAATACCGCGCCATGTAGCAGTCACTAATGGTTGTGTGACAAATATTATTGGTTTCGCGGACGCCAGTCTTAAAGCTTATGGTTGCGTCATATATTTACACGTTACGGACGCAGTCAATGAAACGCACGTACGTTTGGTGTGCGCAAAATCTAAAGTTGCTCCGGTAAAAGTTGAGTCATTAGTCAGGTTGGAATTATGTGCCGCTCTGCTAATGTCTAAGGTCATAAAATTAGTTGTTGAAACTTACCGCGAGCGTATCACAATAAATAATATAATTGCTTTCTCCGCTTCTAAAATAACTTTATCATGGGTAAATTCGTCTCCACACAGGTGGAACGTTTTGGTAAATAAACGCAAACATATAACTTATGTCATAATAGACAAGTATTCTAGCCGCGCCAATCTTTTGAGTTCTATACTCAACCAGAGATATTGGAATAGATGGCGAGTAGAATATTTGTTTATGCTTCAAGTTAGACAGAGGTGGCTTGCTGATGTAACTAGCGTTGTAATCAGTACATTTAAAGGACCCATGGTCAAGTTACGTTCATTACCTTCTCAATAAACTTAATACAACAATATATCAATAATAAATAAATATAGTTACATATTCGTTAATATTTAATACTTTTCAACTTTACGCATAGTTAATCTTTTGAAAACCCTTCGGGTTCTCAAGAGGGGCGGAGGATGTTGCGGCCAAATGCAACAGTTTACAGTAAATACCATATCACAATAAAACATTAAACACAACAGTTCACAATAAATACTATATCACAATAAAAACACTAAATACAGACATGTCCTGTCTTGGTGCTCCTTTTTTTCCCTTCTTTTTTTGTAACGACCACACCAGCGGGGGAGAGGAAAACGTGCGGGGCGTCAACGGCCTGCCGTATATATATGAATTCAAAGTTCAACGGCCTCTCTCTCTCAGTCGACTACAAGCTCGTTACCAAAAGACATTCCGCGCGCGCGCGAGTCTTTCCCGCCGAAATCGCTCCGGGCCCGGTAGCGAAAAAACCGCTTTAGCAGTGCACTGCCATCAAACTGCCATCAAACTGCCATCAAACTGCCATCAAACAACCATCAAACAACCATCAAGCATCCAGCAAACAAACCGAAGAAAGAACTTTACATGGTGTGTGGTATCCTCGGGGAAGAAAGTGTACCAGTTTTGGTGAGTCCTTTTGCCTATCCTTAAAACCAAGACAGTGACATCACGTATCACACGCTACACCACATCAGATGGTAATGGGGATTCGGAAGCGAAGAGAAGATTCATAATGTTGACAAAAGCCTTTTCTCCGAGGCTCTACCACTAATAATAACTATATAGGTAATTGGTACTTCGGGAAATATGGTCACTGCCGTTTGCTAAAGCAATGTGTTATTAAAATATGGTTGGAACAATTTTCCATTGATAGGAACCGTAACTTGGCTACAGCCGCAGCTAAATTGTTTCAAATGCATCAGCCGAAGTGAGCTGAAACTTAATTTGGCGCCGCAGTTAGCTAACGAACTGTGCAATACTTGTTAGTCGCGACCTATTCATTGGAGTACAAGTTATAAGAAAGAGGAGATTATTCCGCTCTGGGCAGAAATTAAAGAGTCTATCTTTATGGCAATCACAAATAGTGGTTTGGACGCATAGAAAGTATGGATGTTTAGAGACTGTAGAAAGAGATACACATAGTCAGAGAAATAAATCAGTAGATACGAGATTTTGCTAGTGGTGGAATATTCATATCCGCCCGGGTAGGGACCACTGTTCACATGGTGTTAAAACCTGCCATAGTGACCCACACACCTTGTGTGGATGGCGTTCCAGGATTAGCCAGTGTATATCCGGTTCTCCCGAGGGGTTTATGACGTGAGTTGATGGTTGGTTGGGGGATACAGCCTTGTATCTCTGTGCCTGCATCGGTCATCCGCCTGTCCTGTCGCAGGCTCCTCGATTTGCTTCTTTCTTCTTCGGAGGGTGAAGAGGCATTGATACAGGCCGACATAATTCTGGTAACCACCGATAAAGTCATCTTTTATTGGTGGTCACTTGTTTTTTGGACTCCACTACGCTTACCATCAGCAGCTAGCGATAGCTCAGCGAGGAGTGGTATGGACTGTCGAGACGAAAGTCGCAGGTTCGAAACCAGCCCCAAGAGCATACACCACTGACTTTTCTAAGTTACGTGTATATTAATTATCACTTGCTTTAACGGTGAAGGAAACATCGTGAGGAAACCTGCATACCTGAGAACTCGATAAGATTTCTCGAAGGTATGTGAAGTCTGCCAACCCGCATTAGGCCAGCGTGGTGAACTAAGGCCTAACCCCTCTCATTCAGTAGGATGCCCGTGCCCAGCAGTGGGACGTAAATAATACAGGGCTAGTAAAAAACGCTTACCATCAGTTATAGTACAGTCACTTTGCCGTTCTCGGATAAAAAAACCGCATAGAATTTTGTCAGCTAAATTAGTGACACCTTAAAAAATTATAGGTAGTACTTTAACCAACGAGAATGCATGAAGAGATTTAGGAAATTAGATGAAGCGAAAGTGAAAGTGACACGTAAAGTGAAAAACCATAGTAATGGACACAGGTCTAACATTTTGGATCTACGTATTTTTATAGGAGACAACGAGCAAGCTTGATTGTAACTCTGATCACCGCGCCACAGCTAATAAACACCCACAATACTATGAAACCGTGGATGCCTTGCCTTGATTTGTGTTGCATACACAAGGCCTTCAAATGTGAATAAAATTCAATAAACCTGTTGGGTTATCTTCAATAGACTTTTTATCATTTTTGGCCTTGAGTGTCATATTCACAAATTTTGATAGGTTGTGACGAAACTTAAAAATGTGCAGCTAAACAACGCGTGATAGCGCGAGCCGAGCTAGAGGCGGGACACAACTGCAAGCCGCCGCACACCGGTTATTGTTGTGCCTTTTCAGAATAATATTATACTTCTGGTGAGGCGCCGCGTCATGTACACTAGATATGTTGCGCTTCGTCCATGGCTTGACTCACGCATCGCGTCGTTTAACTGGACCATAAGTCACTTTGTCTACCCATTTAACTTCGTTAAGTCGTCACAACGTTATCGCATGTAGAGATGCAATTGCTTCGGAGTGTTTCAAGTTATTTGCAAATTTCCAAGGATTATTTAACTGACGTGTAACGTCGCAGAAACCCTAGCAAATGTTCAATAAATGAAGTACAAATTGAAAACAAAAGTTATGTAAAGTAATTAAAATAATTTTTACTAATCATTAGCTTTTTTGGTGGAGGGTAACTTTATATTTATTTTATTTATTTATTTAAACTTTTTATACAAAACATGTATAAAGGCGGACTTAATGCCAGAGGCATTCTCTAACAGTCAACCTACGGGTGGTGCAGAGACAAAACAATGTGGATGTATAAAAGTTATAAAAGAAATTAATATAATATCAGATATTATGTATGCGCAAAATAATTTGGGGAATTAAAATCACAATGTGTCGCAACTATTGTCTCAGAGTGTGAAGCGGGTGCAGTGACTTCAGTCTGGACAAGCGATTTCTTGCGTATTTTTACGATTGAGTTAAAATATGTTGTGACAGCGCCATCTATACGTTGCGTTTGAAACTGTTTATTTGGAATGAGAATCTTATGGTATGAACTTGTCCCTGGTGGAGAGCGCTTATAAAATATAACTTTAAAATAATTTGTTGAACATGTCCTCATAAAATGCTAGCCTGTCAGCCTAGGGTTTCCCCCTTCCAGCTACAATTAACACCTTAAAATCAATGTTTGCATCTGCGTACCGATCGTACATAAACTATGTTGAAGGCAACATTAGATCGAACCCGCGAGATTTCTGGGCATATATAACCAGCCTACGCTCCAAGGGAGGTTTCGAGCCGAATGTTGCCTTTAACGGTCAAACACACACCGGTATCGCTGCTGCTGAAGCGTTTGCAAAATTTTTCTCCAGCGTATTCTTGGATGAGGTCCCTCTTTTAAACACCGATAATTTGCATGATGCAGCATATTGTGACTTCAGCTATTATGTAAATATTTCAAAGATTGAAATTAAAGACGTCGAAAATGGCATCAACAAATTAAAGTCAAGTAATTGAATCGGCCCTGATCACATTCCACCTAATATTTAAAAACGTTTTAAGGAGTTCCTGTTAGATCCCCTATGTTATATATTTAACATAGCATTGAGGGGTGGAGTATATCCTCAACGGTGGAAGCTTTCAAGAGTTACACCTATACCTAAAAGCCGAAATAAATCAAACGTAGAGGAGCATCGCCCAATTGCCATATTGCCAACTGCCGGAAAAGTATTTGAAAACATTTTGCACAAATTTATTTACCGGCAAATCGAAACACACCTATCTAACCAGCAACATGGCTTCAGAGTTAAAAGATCTGTAGACACAAATCTTCTCACGTTGGTTGACTACATTTCAGCTAGCCTTGACTGTTGTTGCCAAGTGGATGTCCTATATTTCGACTTTAAGAAGGCCTTCGACCGAGTAAACAATGACATTCTGCTTGCTAAACTTAATCATATGGGTTTTGCCCCAAAGCTTGTTAAACTTCTTGCTGACTACCTACGTGACCGTCAACAATTTGTAAGATTGGGCATTTACGAGTCAAATCCGTATCACACACGCTCTGGAGTAAACCAAGGTTCAATACTTGGCCCTTTGCTCTTCTTATTAATGATCAATGACCTGCCCTTGGTTCTTAAACACTCCAAATGTCTTTTATATGCAGATGACCTAAAGGTGTATTCCCAAATTACATCCGAGGCAGATTGTTTGGTTTTACAAAATGATATCGATGCTGTGTATACTTGGAGTAAAGATAATAGGATGGATTTTAACATCGATAAATGCCACGTCATGACTTTCGGCCGCATACGACAACCAATTTGTGCAAACTACAAGCTAGGTGATACCATAATACAGAGAACTACTTTAATGAAAGATTTGGGCACCAAAACTCACTTTTCATGATCATGTTGCCTCTGTGGCGAAGAAATCCTTTCGTAGGCTAGGTTTTGTACTTCGAAATACTTGCGATTTCCAGTGCCAGGAAGTAATTAAACTTCTATATAATACTCTCGTGCGTAGTAAATTAGACTCTAGCGCTACTGTATGGAATCCGTACGAAAGTAAATACGTGTTACTCCTAGAAAAAGTGCAGAAGGTATTTCTAAGATGTCTGTACAAGCGGGTAAACGATTACTATCCTTATTTATATCCAACTTTGTTTTTACTGGGCTGTCTTGGATACAATTCCCTCCAAGTACGGCGCCAAATGCAACAAATAGTAACTGTTCACAAAATAATCCATAGCAAAATAGACGCACCTAATCTACATAATGAGCTGGTTCGCATTTTTGCTCCCTATAATTATGTACGACCCCGGAAGCATCCATTATTTGCAATAGCAGCCGGTAGAACGGTTGCGCGATCTAAGTCTCCATTACCTAGCACTCTCAAGGTACTTCTGAGGAATTGTTTGGATTGATCCCGGCCGCTGAATTTCACCATCGGACATCGCGTCAAAACAAAAAAATTCATCCACACCACCTCGATGTCCAGCGTTCCACAACAGCCCGATTTGTAAGGCACTTTCTACCTCGCACCACCACTCTGTGGAACCAGCTGCCGCCGGCGGTCTTTCCGAACCGTTACGACTTGGGAACCTTCAAGAAGAGAGCGTATTCTTTCCTTAAAGGCCGGCAACGCATTTGCAAGCCCTCCGGTGTTGCAGATGTTCATGGGCGGCGGTGATCACGTTCCATCAGGTGAGCCTCCTGCCCGTTTGCCGCTTTTCTCATAAAAAAAAAAAAAAACTTAACAGATTCCTGGACTCTACACCAGAGTGTGACGTGTTTGCGAGTGACAGGAGATTATTTTTGTTAGAATGCTTGAGGTTCTGCGAGAATGATGGATGAGCAGCATTAGCATAAGTTATAATTATGTTGCGTAGTTTAACTGAGTAGTGTAAGTGGTAATTTGTACCGTTCTATTCAAATAAATAAATAAACACATAGGGCTTTACTAATAAATGTTGTATACGAGTGTCATACTTATACAGTGTTTTGTCTCGCTTCTTCTTATAATAAATGTCACTCAACATAGCAAGACAAAGTATTGTATAACTATTACCAACATATACAGTGTTTATTAGTAAGGGCTTATAAATATAATTGTTATCACATAAATATACTCAACTAGACATCAAGCTAACAAATATTCATGAGCATCGGTGACCACTTACCATCAAATATGCCGTTTGCGCCTTTTCCTATCTAAGCAATGGACAAAAAAGAAAAAAAACTTGTTAATTACTTGCAGAACTATAAATTATAAAAACTGTTTTTATATTTTATTTAATCTATTTTATCAAAGTACAAAATATTCATTTATTTAAGGGTAGGGTGGGTGGGTAGGGTAGGGTTTATAGGTTAGGGTGCTTATTCATTTAAGGGTAAAAAACGGTTTATCTCGATTTCCGGAAAAACTACAAGTCCTATGGAAAAAAGTTAAATCGCAAAGTTGTAGGTAATAAAAAGATCTACAACTTTTGTATACACACTTTTTTCACATAACCTCAAAATTTATTTCATCATTCATCCTACTATAATTTTGTTTCTATTTTTACCATTTTCAAAGGCATCGGCACTGATCTAATTTGAGATAGTTCGTATTTGTTTCATTAGTAACATATTATTGAAGCCCATACTCTTTCTTAATCATATCAGCAGCTTTTTCACCAATCATAATAACAGGTCCCATTGCACCAGTACTTGTTATAGTTGGCATAACACTAGCGTCCACCACCCTCAGCCTTTGCACTCCAATCACCTTCAGCTTACTATCGACCACGGAACCCATCGCACACGTGCCAGCGAAGTAATTATTACCAGTGAAAATACAACTCGAATAGCATTTCCAAAACTCCTTACTATTTGTAGGCAGGTGACTACAATTAGCTGACATCGGCACAGCTAAATCAGCATTAACATTCTTCAAATGGGTAGTGTTGAGAATGCGCGAAAAATCTATGAGACAATCTATAGTTTTCTCAAAATCTTCTTCATTTGATAAATATTTATATTCGATAACAGGATGTTCCATAGGGTTTGAACTCTTCAAAGTTACTGTGCCTCTGGTTTTTGGATGTAAACTGTTTAATAAATGGAAGATGGTCTTTCTTCCCTTAACTGATTTGTAAAGATCGTCGCAAATCTCGTGTTTAAATCGGTAGGCATAGGTGCAGTAGTATAAAGCGATATTTTCAGGTACCAGGTAGCTTGTAACCTGGTAATCTGCATAACCTTGGGATTTATCCAGCGGGAGATGGCTCATTATAGCTGGGGCCGGGAATTCGTGAAGATTAATTGGTTGGGGTGGTCCAGCTACCTTGTTCGTTTTATGGAGTATAACAGTCGAAACGAGGTCTTGTAAATTTTGCCCCACGGGCAGATCAGATAAGATTTCTATGTTTTGACTCTGCAAGTGATCTTTTGGGCCGATGCCTGACAACATGAGAAGTTTTGCAGAGTTAAATGTACCAGCCGATACAATAACCTCTTTAGTAGCTTTGTATGCTATTGTTTTATCTTTGCTCGTGATTGCTTCTACGCCAACCGCATTTTTATTTTCGTCAAATAGTATTTTTGTTACTTGAGTGTTCTTAGTAACACGCAAATTTTTTCTATCTTTAATAGGTTGTAAGTATGCGCGGGCAGTGCTCTGTCTTGAGCCGTCACCGATTGCGATTTTCATTCTAGTACAACCTAAAGGATGGTTCTCATTCAAGTCTGGAACCTCATCGTACCCCATTTCGTTGCATGTTTCAAAGTACTTTACATCATCTTCGTATTTTTCAACACCAACTTTGAAATATCCCTGTGTACCATACAAAGGTTTGTCGGTTGCGGAAGTCATTAGACCAGAAACTTTAACGTTTTCAGCCTTTTTAAAGTATGAAAGTACATTTTCCCACTTCCACGTGTCGTCTTCGAGTAATACCGCCCACGAGTTGAAGTCCTGAGGAATTCCTCTGGAATACAGCATATAGTTCATAGAGCTAGTGCCTCCCAACATCTTCCCTATAGTGGTAACAAAGTGTGGTTGCTGGTGGCAAGCGTCAATGCGCTTGTCAGCCTCCATTGTAATGTTCCAGTCGTACTGAGTCTCTTTCATCAAGAACTGCAGTGTGCCAGGAAACTAGAGGAAATAAAAATAAGCGTAAGTATAGGTCGTAGTTAAAGAGGCCGTTGCCATCAAAACGATATTATGATCTAAAATATTTCTGATGCTCCAATAAAGTTGCGGATAACGAAATATTGTAAAATAAATACAGCCCACATTCACATACTTAGATTCGGGACTACTAGTAGGATACCATAGCTTGCTGTCTTTGGTATCAGCCTATAATATAGGTAACTGCGTAACTTTACTCACAACACCCAGATCCGAAACAATTTGGGATTCACATAATTTCAGTTGCAATTACCTCAGATTCTATGGGGGGATCTCCTCCTGCCTCTATAAGCAATACATTGACATTTGGGTCTTCTGTCAGCCTATTAGCTAGTACGCTTCCAGCCGTTCCTGCTCCCACTATGATAAAGTCAAAACTCGCTCCATCTGAAAATATATCCAGTAAGTCTTAATCATCTTCGCTGAAAGAGGTGTGTAAGAATCGTAGCAGGTGGAAGTCCGTTGTCTTTGCCTACCCCTATAGGAAACTGGCGTTAGTCTATGTATGAATGTATCTTCGCTATTGCAGACTTCCGCCGATTTCAATCGAGGCTTTGGGTTTAGACCGTGTTTCCACCAAGCTGCTTATTGGATCATCGTTTCGCATCGCATTGGTGAGAGGCCACCTGAGTTGGTACCATCTACTTTTTTATTTCTGCCACAAAGCAGCAATGTGTAAGCACTGTTGTGTTCGGTTTGAAGGACATTGAAGTCTCGTTAGCTAGTTTCGTTATTGGAGCTAATTAAAAAAAATGCAGATTGGATGGTCGCTATCGGTCAGCAAGGTGCACCACAGAACAGAGAAGTTGGCTTGGGGTCAGCAATATGCTGATTAGCCACCTCTTTAGGATAATAATTATATTTAATTTCATTAAAGAACAAAACCTTATACAAACAAGAGTAAGGCCTACTTGCATGATTATCCGTGTTTAAGAAACGTCAAATCAGTTGAAAACTTTCAATTAAGGATTGTTGTGCAAGCCGACCTTGGGTTTTAAATTTAATTAAAAATTAAAGCTTTATAATTGTTATTGTTACGCGTTACAAAGACTAACGATTTAATTTTTGATAAAATAAATGTTTTTGCTATTGAACATTTGCATTTTCCAATGATTCTAAGAAGTTTTTTTACTTAACATGTGCGTATCTCGTTCAAGGAGATCAAGTATTATTTTACCAAAGCATTCTATGGTTTGCAACTCTCTCAACATAATTACAGATCATATCCTGCATTAGTCTCTAATTGAATTTAACTCATAAAGATCGCTCAATTGCTACAACTACTAGTCACTTTTGGATACCGACCCTCTATGTACCTTCTTTTTTTATTTTATTTCTACGAGCAACTTACAAAACATACATTCAAAGGGCTGAGTATTTCATAGAGTACGTATGGTGTCTTATACTAAAATGTCTTAATAAAATTATATTTTGTCCAAGGAGCGGTGGCATGAAACTACAAACCGCTTCCCCTTAACTTTTCAAAGGGGGTCAAAATGACCAAGCACCTAGTGCGGCTGCTATGGTCGACAGCGCAATAACGATTCCCATGAAATCCTTGTTTATATCAGGATCACCTCATGGTGACCAAACGGGCTAGGAAATCACCACTTACCTCTTTACTATCAAAAGATATATGTTCAGAATAAGGTTATAAATCCAGACAGTGTGACATTTTTAGTTTTACTTGCCAATATAAAAAAAAACATCACCTGGTACATCAGTGTGTGGTGGCCACAAGTATGCTGTCAGCTGCAGAAATACCAGCACCCTCAATGCCTGCTGCACGGATCTGATGACAGTAAAGGCTGCCTGGGAATCCATCGCAATGCAACGCCTTGAGGAAACAATTTTTCCATTAGCATTGTGTTTATAAAACTTTGTATAGCTTAAAAATAGTTTGACGGCAGATTTATTTACATCTTGGATAGGCTGGCTCGAGTAAGGAAATACCACCGTCTTAAAAAAATCTTGAAATGGCAGCTTGACAGCATGACATGGTCAGAAACTTGCTGATACCCAACAGTCACCCCTGCAGCCTCCGCCCTCCCAGTTTTCTCTAAAGTTCGATCTTTTTACTTGTGTCTTAGTTTGAAGTACATTGAAGCCAGTGAAATTACTGGGCATTACGAGATATAACAACTTGTGCTTCGGGGAGACGAACGCAGGTCAGTGATACGCAGTGCTTTCTAATTCAAATTTCTGTGTGGTGTTGCTTCTGCTTATGGTAAGGCATGGCGCTTACCATCAGGCGGGCGACCTACTCTTCTCGTCATTCAAGTAAAAAAATAAGAACTAAAATCTACCTTTTTTATTCGAACACTGCAAAGTGATCCCACTAAACCATCAGGCACTGGGCTCACCATCAGGTAAGCCCAGTGCAGTCCAAAAAAACAGCGACCACTGACAAACAATGAGTTTATCGGTGGTCACCAGAATCATGCCGGCCTGTATTAATGCTTCTTCACACTCCGTAGAGGGAAGAAGCAAATCGGGGGACCTGTGACAGAACAGGCGGATGACCGTTGCAGGCACAGGGCTACAAGGATGTATTCCTATACCCGCCCCAACCAAACATCAATTTATGTCGCAAGCCCCTCGGGAGAACCGGATGTACACTGGCTGATCCTGGAACGCGATCTACGCGACAAGGTGTGTGGGTCACTGTGGCAGGTTTTATCACCATGTGTACGGTGGTCGCTATCCGGGCGGATATGAATATCCTACCACCAGCAAACCCACTTACAGAAATTACTCTCTCGGTTACTATAAAATTATTAAACTTTAACGGTCTTATTAAAAGCGAAGGGTTTATTTTATACTTTTTAAATTTGAAAATATAGGGATGCTTGCATAAATAGTTTAGAAAATAACAAAAAACATTACCACTTTAAATGTTTTATCTTTTTGTTTACCAGAGCACGGATTAGTGACTGCACTACATCTGATGGATTGCCCCGCACTGACAACTTTAAGTAACTATAATGAATATACCGGTACTTTGGCTTTATATATAATTATTTTAAGAACCCCTCACGTGGCTAATTAATTAATTTTTATTTGCATAAATATTATGCATTGAAATAAAACTAATTAAAACGGATTTTATAGCAGCTTTTTATTTAAATTTTGGTCTCGACGCGACGACGCGACGCGACGTTTCGAAAGCTTATCAGCCTTCGTGGTTACGGGGTATGATCTTAGATTTAGGTTGTCCCGAGTTGTTAATTTTACATTATCTACTTTCAGTTTAAACTGATTTTTGTTCCATAATCATTTAATATTAATTAGTTTTCGAGTTATAAATAATATAAACCAACAATTAGCATACGTTAATAACGTAACGTATATACAATGTGGTAGGTCCCTAGTATGCGAGAGGCCGTCTGGGTTGGTAGTTGATACCACCGTTTTGTCTATTTCTGCCGCCAAGCAACAGTGTGTAAGAACTGTTATGTTTCGATTTGAAGGACATCGAAGCTAGTGAAATTACTTTTTTTATTTTTTTATTACATCTTATGTCTCGGAGTGACGAGCGTAGTTTAGTTCCATGCAGTGCTTTGTAATTCAAAGTTCTGTTTATGGGCAGGCGTGGCGCTTACCATCAGGCGAGCGCCTTGCTCATCTCGTCATTCAATCAAATAAAGTAAAACTTTATCATAAGTAAAGACTTTGTGTCGGATGAGCTGAACTTAATGGTCAAAGTGTCATGTCTCCGCTGCCTACAAGGTGTGCTGCTCATGGTGCTAAATAAGGTGCTGGAAAAGGTGTCTCGGTGGCGTTATGAGCCTTAATAATCCTGCTAGATCTGGTCGCTGTCCAGTCGGGCACATATGTTCATCACACAACGCCACAGACAGATATACAGGGCTATTTTTAAAACACCAGCAACCTCGCAGGGGTAGTTCCTAAGGTTATAAGCTACTACTTTTGTTCTACGACTTTTGATAATTTGTTAGATTTTATTTTCATACAAAAATAAGTATTCATTTAATTTCCGTCTTGAATGTTACAACGCGCATCGCAGATTATGTAAACAAACACGCGAAGCGTGGGGAACCGGGCTAGCGCCTTTGACCTTGACCGCTCGAGCAGCTGACCGCCGCCTTTGATGTCGTGCGCGCAAGCCGCGCCGCGCCGCAGTCTACGAAGAAAAACACTACACAACAAAAACTTGTAAAATCATTTTTTTTTAAATATATCGAGTTATATTAGCAAACTCGTAGAACAAAAGTTGTTCCATATGGGGTCAGCTATCTGGTCCTGCGAGGTTGCTGGTGTTTTAAAATTAAATACGCACGCACTCGCACACGCACACACACACGCATTTACGATTAGCCATATGGCTGGAAGGACTAGTGAATGACTTTGGTGCTATTGATCAAGATTCAGTATGTTTGAACATTGATAATCAAGGTGAAAATGTGAATTATCACAAACAATGCAAACACACTGATCTATATTAATGTACAATACAACCTTAAGGAGGCCATACACGTTAGGGTTTGCATGATGGATTTAACTGTGCATGCATAACCGACAGGCAAGCCCTAGCGTGTGTGCGATAAAACTGTACAGTTTTCGGTGCCTGTACCTACATGCGACCGAGCAAATATCAAAATTGATATTTTATGCCGCTCGGTTATGTTTGCGCGCGAGCATAACCTAGCGTGTGTGGCGTCCGGCGAGCTTGCCTGCCGCAGTTCTTAGTTTCAAATATTTATTTTCATCTATTCGTAAATAATTTTTGTAATCTGTTGGTGTAAATCTTAATTCATTTATCAAATTGACGTGGGTGAATTGCTTTTTTTTCAATAACCAGCGTTTAGACCATTCAGTGCGATCTCTTTTTCTTTTTCTGTTCTGCAGAACAAGTGTTAAGCCAAGTACAGCTATCACATCGTCGTCGTCCAATGTAGTTTGTTAGGTATATACCGTATACAGTGCCTAGTAAACGTCCTACACACACCGTCACGTAGCTCAACTGAGAGTTAATGGCAAAACTGTGCATGCAAACCCTAACGTGTATGTGTAATATGATACTCGGTTATACCTGTCGGTTATGCATGCACAGTTAAAACCATCGTGCAAACCCTAACGTGTATGGCCTCCATTATCAAAGAAAATATTGAAGAAATCAAGTAGACTTTAAATATATATTTACCAAAGTACAATATGCAGATATCTTGTCTAAAGCCTTGCCTAGGGAACTAACTTTCTACACTAACAGACAGCAGTCGTTAAACCAAGTCGAAGGCATACGGGTGGCATGAATACTTCATCTCATCATCATTCACAGCTTTTTTGCGACCGCTGCAGGACATAATTCTCCTCCGCCATTCTTCACTATATTGGGCTTATCTTTGCCAAAGTGACACTTGCAAACTTTTGCAGGAAAACTATCTACAGTATGGCTCTACCGCTTATAAATTTATTGTTTATGGGCAGGCTTGGGTTTTAACTATCATGAGAGCGACTTCTTATTTGAATATGGAACACGGCGGCCCACCGTTTAGTAGCCAGTCATCAAATTACCTATAATAAAATATTTGAATGTTGGCTGCTTGTCTAATGTATAGTTTACTGTTTTTATTACGACTCACATCAAATGTTCTGGAACTCTCTAGAACGTTCGGTGTGACGTCACGTAGACTGTAAGACCGGTCGGTGGTCGCCGATTTACAGGCTGCGACATAGTAGCCGGTGTACCGCCCCCTTCGGACCCTCCGTCCCCCCCGAGATCGAGACCACTTTAGTCAAGCCCGAGAGGTGGTCAAGGGTGAGCGTTCCATCGATCAACGGAAGGTTCGAGAGAAATCGCGAACCTTCCGGGTGACGTCACGCGGGCCGATTGACCAGCCAGCTCTAGCCGACCTCCCTGGAGCTTCGAGAATTTTCGAAGTTCCAGGTGACGTCACACAGTGACCGATCAGTCAGTGTACCGTGACCCAACTCAGTGGGATTTTAAAGGGATTTTAAATTTAACACCCTATAGGGATCGATAATAATCTCCCGCCCCCACCATTTCTTTTTTTATTTTTATCGATAAAAATTTATAATAATGAAAAATGTATACCCGAATAATTATTTTCTTTATACCTCGAAATGAACTTGAAATTAATATTTTTATAATAAGGAACTACATACCTATCTGGTGTCCCACGACACCACACACGTATTTTTTATACTGGGCGTAAGTTACGGTTAATTGACCATAACTCAATATTAACATATAAGGGATATGTTAACATTGAGTTACGGTCCTTAACCAGAACCTCTCTCCCGCTCCCTGTTGTGTCAACTGTCAAAATCCCGCGTTATGTGACGCAATTTGACTTCTAAACAGCCCGTCTAGTATGTATGTAATGAGTCGTCTAATGATCTCCGCTATCCATGAACTGCTGCGTAGGATATCCGCCCAGATAGCGACCACCGTACACATGGTGATAAAACCTGCCATAGTGACCCATACGCCTTGTGTTGATCGCGTTCCAGGATCAAACAGTGTTGTGACAGGCAGACAAAGGAGTCTTGTAACACCCCTGTCACGTGTGGGCCCATCGCGATTCTATTATTTTTATATCTTTGCTATAAAAATATTTAACGTTGAAATAAAACTAATAATAGTTGCCCAAGTATTATGACATAACTGCCAGATCAATAGTATGAGTGGTTTCGTTCAACATGGTAGGTCTTTCATATGCGAAAGGCCATCTGTGTTGGTACCATCGCTTTGTCTATTTCTGCCTCCAAGTAGACTGTACTGTGGTATTTGAATGATTATGGATGGAGGGATATTGAAGCCAGTGAGATTACTGGGCATTGTGAGACTTAACATCTCGTGTATCATGGTTACGAGCGCAGTCCAATGTCATGCATTGTTTTGTATTTCAAAGTTCTATGTGGTGTTGCTTCTGTGGGCACCGTGGTACTTACCATCAGGCGTGCGAGCGAGCGTTTTCGACATTCGAGCAAATAAAAAAATAGTTTTAGCTTCAAAACTTGTATATTTCCCGTACTTTGATACGATGACAATGTTACCCTCTATGCATCGTCTAAACACAAACAACATTAAGGGCGCATTTATATGACAAGGAATCCCACCGCGTTGCGGCCGCGCGGCCGCCGCGCTCGAATCACTCGAAAACTAATGTAAACTCTATTGACTAAGCCATAATGTTTAATACTTCGCAACGCTCCAACCACGCGGCGACTGCGCGATCGTGTAAACGGGCCGACCGCGCGGTTGGTTACTCACAAAGAATTTCAACGTTAAGTCCTAGTTAATAAGACATACATTTGCTATGACTGAAATATTTCGTGCAGCCGCCGCGCGCACGAAATTTTTCGCGTCGTCTAAACGCAGCCTAACGGTAAAACAGATGCTTCCTACATATATTTCTAGTATAGCTCAGAATCGGTCCGATTCACTAGCTTACTCACACAATTAAATTCTGGATCAAATTGATGTATTCCTTTAACACGTCAACCCAACGCTTCTTAGGCGGGCAGGATTTTGCTGGTGGTAGGATATTCATATCCGCCCGGATAGCGACCACCGTCCACATGGTCTTAAAACCTGTCATAGTGATCCACACGCCTTGTGTGGATCGCGTTCCAGGATCAGCTAGTGTATATCCGGTTCTCCCGAGGAGCTTGCGACATGACTTGATGGTTAATTGGGGCGGGCTTAGGGGTATCCTTGTATAACTATGCCTGCATCGGTCATCCGCCTGTCCTGTCGCAGGCCCCTCGATTTGCTTCTTTCCTCTTCGGAGGGTGAAGAGGCATTGATACAGGCCGACATGATTCTGTTGACCACCGATAAAGTCATCGTTTGTTGGTGGTCACTAGTTTTTTGGACTGCACTACGCTTACCATCAGTTGTACAGTCACTTTGCCGTTCTCGGATAAAAAATCAGCATAAAACTTTGTCAGCTAAATTAATGACAACTTAAAAAATTATAGGTAGTACTTTAATCAACGAGAATGCATGAATACAATTAGGAAATTAGATGAAGCGAAAGTGAAAGTGACACGTAAAGTGAAAAACCATAGTAATGGACACAGGTCTAACATTTTGTATCAACGTATTTTTATGGGAGACAACGAGCAAGCTTGATTGTAACTCTGATCACCGCGCCACAGCTAATAAACACCCACAATACTATGAAACCGTGGATGCCTTGCCTTGATTTGTGTTGCAGACACAAAGCCTTCAAATGTGAATAAAATTCAATAAACCTGTTGGGTTATCTTCAAGAGATTTTTTATCATTTTTGGCCTTGAGTGTCATATTCACCAATTTTGATAGGTTGTGACGAAACTTAAAAATGTGCAGCTAAACAACGCGTGATAGCGCGAGCCGAGCTAGAGGCGGGACACAACTGCAAGCCGCCGCACACCGGTTATTGTTGTGCCTTTTCAGAATATTATACTTCTGGTGAGGCGCCGCGTCATGTACACTAGATAAGTTGCGCTTCGTCCATGGCTTGTATCACGCAATCACGCATCGTTTAACTAGACCATAAGTCACTTTGTCTACCCATTTAACTTCGTTAAGTCGTCACAACGTTATCGCATGTAGAGATGCGATTGCTTCGGAGTGTTTCAAGTTATTTGCAAATTTCCAAGAATTATTTAACTGACGTGTAACATCGCAGAAACCCTAGCAAATGTTCAATAAATTAAGTACAAATTGAAAACGAAAGTTATGTAAAGTAATTAAAATAAATTTTACTAATCATTAGCTTTTTTGGTGTTCGGTAACTTTATCTATTCCTAATATTATAAAGCTGAAGAGTTTGTTTGTTAGTTTGTTTGTTTGAACGCGCCAATCAATTAGGCTATATAACATTACGCTGCGACTATTAGGAGCGAATCATGAGTGAAAAATGTTGCAAAATGGGGAAAATTATTCATATTTGAAGGCTTCCGTTGCGTGCGCTGCGTACACGGTTCAAGCTACCCAAAAAATATGTATGAAAGAACTAGTATTCCTCTTTAAATGATCTAAAAAATCCTACTAATATTATGAACGCGAAAGTTTGTAAGTATGGATGGATTGATGGATGTATGTTTGTTACTCTTTCACGTAAAAACTACTGAATGGATTTTAATGAAACTTTACAATAATATAGCTTATACATCAGAATAAGATATAGGCTACTTTTTATCCCGGAAAAAGCAGATCACATGGGCGGAGCCGCGAGCAAAAGCTAGTAATATTATTAAAGTGAATGTAAGTTTGTTTGTTACGCTTTCACGCGAAAACTACTTAACCGATCATCATGACACTTTGTACACATATTTTTGGAGGTATTAGAAGTAACATAGGCTGCTTTTTAACACGCTTTTATTAGCTTCAGACGTATGTATGTTGGTATGTTGGTATGTTTGTATGTTGGTAGGTTTGTCTGTAACTTGTCTTTGAACGTGATTTTGACCTACTTCAAAACGTCGGATAAAATCTTGACAGCGCGATGTAGATGTGCCAGTGGCGCCATCTCATGATTTTTTCTTGTCAACTTGTAGCTTAAATGCAATAAAGGTGGCGCTGGTTGTTTTGTTGTGTTATTTTGATACGAGTTTAGAACAAATAAATAAATATTGTAAAAATTAAAACTTCCTTAAATATTTCATTGAATAATTGTTATAAATTACAAATTTATTACCTACAACTGTTATTAAAATTACTTCAGTAGTAAGGGATGTTCGCAAAACACTTTTTTTAACACGCTTTTTTATATTATTTACAATTAGTGGCAGCAATATAATAGAACATTGGATTATAGTCTACATGACACATTAAAATAAAACAAGAAAAAATCAAGAGATGGCGCCACTGGCACATCTACATCGCGATGTCAAGATTCTCCAGCGAATCATTACCTCCGACGCTTTGTATGAACAATGGGTTTTGTACGATTGATCGGGTACAGTTTGTTGTTTAACAAGCCATTTGTAAAACTTGTTTCTTTCCTACCTCCTTCGTGACATTTTTACGTTTCAGCGAATTTTCCAATCACAAAGATTCGAAAGAAGTTTCACTTGAAAAAATGGTAAAAGAAATAAAAACACAAAGAAAAAAAAATTAAAATACGCCTTTTTATAGAAAATCAAACTAAAAAATAAATAATAGTTTAAAAAAACTAAAAAACACGCTTTTACATAAAATCCAACTAAAAAATAAAAAATAAATTTTAATGAATTCGAATTAGGAATAGTGTACAAAATTTAAAAATATATATATAAATTAAGAATAGTGTAAATAAGAAAAAATATGTATTTTATTGTAAAAAAAAGCGTGGGGTGCATGGTGTCAATAGTTATAAAAATATTTTATTGACAGATATGAGTAGAAGGATCATCATTTTGATAATGTCTTAAAAAGCACCCCACGTTTTTTTACAATAAAATACATATTTTTTCTTATTTACACTATTCTTAATTTATATATATTTTTAAATTTTGTACACTATTCCTAATTCGAATTCATTAAAATTTATTTTTTATTTTTTAGTTGGATTTTATGTAAAAGCGTGTTTTTTAGTTTTTTTAAACTATTATTTATTATACAGGAAAAGCAGATCACGTGGGCGAAGCCGCGAGGAAAAGCTAGTATTATACAGGGTTAATTTTAAAACACCAGCAACCTCGCAGGACCAGATAGCTGACCCCATACGGAACAACTTTTGTTCTACGAGTTTGGATATAACTCAATATACTTAAAAAAAATGATTTTACAAGTTTTTGTTATGTAGTTATTTTGTTCGTATGTCTACGTGTAGGTATTATCGATCGAGACGGCTCGGCCGGTCATTGAACTGAAGCGCCCGCCCGCGTGTATTACGTAATCTGCGCGTAGGTAACTTTCAAGACGGAAATTAAATTCATAATTATTTTTGTATGAGAATAAAATCTAACAAATTATGAAAAGTCGTAGAACAAAAGTAGTAGCAAATGACCTTAGGAATACCCCTGCGAGGTTGCTGGTGTTTTAAAAATAACCCTGTATATGCGTAAAATAATTTGGGGATTAAAAACACAATGTGTCGCAACTATTGTTTCAGAGATTTATAGATACGTTGCGTTTCGAACTGTTTATTTGGAATGAGAATCTTATCGTATGAACTTGTCCCTGGTGGAGAGCGCTTATACAATATAACTTTAAAATAATTTGCTGAACATGTCCTCATAAAATGCTAGCCTGTCAAAACAGCCTAGGGTTTTCCCCTTGCAGCTGCAATTAACGCTATAGATATTGTTATCACATAAATATACTCAACTAGACATCAAGCTAACAAATATATGAGCATCGGTGACCACTTACCATCAAATATGCCGTTTGCTCCTCCAGAACTATAAATTATAAAAACTGTTTTCATATTTTATTTAATCTATTTTATCAAAGTACAACATATTCATTACAATTGAAAAATTGCTATTTGAGATAGATCGTATTTGTTTTATTAGTAAAATATTATTGAAGCCCATACTCTTTCTTAATTATATCAGCAGCTTTTTCACCAATCATAATAACAGGTCCCATTGCACCAGTACTTGTTATAGTTGGCATAACACTAGCGTCCACCACACTCAGCCTTTGCACTCCAATCACCTTCAGCTTACTATCCACCACGGAACCCATCGCACACGTGCCAGCGAAGTAATTATTACCAGTGAAAATACAACTCGAATAGCATTTCCAAAACTCCTTACTATTTGTAGGCAGGTGACTACAATTAGCTGACATCGGCACAGCTAAATCAGCATTAACATTCTTCAAATGGGTAGTGTTGAGAATGCGTGAAAAATCTATGAGATAATCTATAGCTTTCTCAAAATCTTCTTCATTTGATAAATATTTATAGTCGATAACAGGATGTTCCATAGGGTTTGAACTCTTCAAAGTTACTGTGCCCCTGGTTTTTGGATGTAAAATGTTTAATAAATGGAAGAAGGTCTTTCTTCCCTTAACTGATTTGTAAAAATCGTCGCAAATCTCGTGTTTGAATCGGTAGGCATACGTGCAGTAGTATAAAGCGATATTTTCAGGTACCAGGTAGCTTATAACCTGGTAATCTGCATAACCTTGGGATTTATCCAGCGCGAGATGGCTCATTATAGTTGGGGCCGGGTATTCGTGAAGATTCATTGGTGGGGGCGGTCCAGCTACCTTGTTCGTTTTATGGAGTATAACGGTCGAAACGAGGTCTTGTAAATTTTGCCCCACGGGCAGTTCAGATAAGATTTCTATGTTTTGACTCTGCAAGTGATCTTTTGGGCCGATGCCTGACAACATGAGTAGTTTTGCAGAGTTAAATGTACCAGCCGATACAATAACCTCTTTAGTAGCTTTGTATGCTATTTTTTTATCTTTGCTCGTGATTGCTTCTACGCCAACCGCATTTTTATTTTCATCAAATAGTATTTTTGTTACTTGAGTGTTTTTAGTAACACGCAAATTTTTTCTGTCTTTAATAGGTTGTAAGTATGCGCGGGCAGTGCTCTGTCTTGAGCCGTCACCGATTGCGATTTTCATTCTAGTACAACCTAAAGGATGGTTATCATTCAAGTCTGGAACCTCATCGTATCCCATTTCGTTGCATGTTTCAAAGTACTTTATATCATCTTCGTATTTTTCAACACCAACTTTGAAATTTCCGTGTGTACCATACAAAGGTTTGTCGGTTGCGGAAGTCAGTATATCAGAAACTTCGACGTTTTCAGCCTTTTTAAAGTATGAAAGTACATTTTCCCACTTCCACGTGTCGTCTCCGAGTAATACCGCCCACGAGTTGAAGTCCTGTGGAATTCCTCTGGAATACAGCAGATAGTTCATAGAGCTAGTGCCTCCCAACATCTTCCCTATAGTGGTAGCAAAGTGTGGTTGCTGGTGGCAAGCGTCAATGCGCTTGTCATCCTCCATTGTAATGTTCCAATCGTACTGAGTCTCTTTCATCAAGAACAGCAGTGTGCCAGGAAACTAGGGGAAATAAAAATTAGCGTAAGTATAGGTCGTAGTTAAAGAGGCCGTTGCCATCAACACGTTATTATGACCTAAAATATTTCTGACGCTCCGATAAAGTTGCGGATAACAAAATATTGTAAAAAAAATACAACCCACATTCACATACTTACATTCGGGACTACTAGTAGGATACCATAGCTCGCTGTCTTTGGTATCAGCTTATGATATCAGGATTGCGTAACTTTCATCACAACACCCAGATCCGAAACAATTTGGGATTCACATAATTTCAGTTGCAATTACCTCAGATTCTATGGGGGGATCTCCTCCTGCCTCTATAAGCAATACATTGACATTTGGGTCTTCTGTCAGCCTGTTGGCTAGTACGCTTCCAGCCGTTCCTGCTCCCACTATGATAAAGTCAAAACTCGCTCCATCTGAAAATATATCCAATAAGTCTTAATCATCTTCGCTGAAAGAGGTGTGTAAGAATCGTAGCAGTCCGTTGTCTCTGCCTACCCCTATGGGAAACTGGCGTGAGTCTATGTATGAATGTATCTTCGCTGTCGCAGACTTCCGCCGATTTCAATCGAAGCTTTGGGTTTAGACCGTGTTTCCACCAAGCTGCTTATTGGTGCAGCGTTTCGCAACGCATTGGCGAGAGGCTACCTGAGTTGGTACCATCCACTTTTTTATTTCTGCCACAAAGCAGCAATGTTGTATATCGGTTTGAAGGACATTGAAGTCTAGTTAGCTAGTTTCGTTATTGGAGCTAATAAAAAAAATGCAGATTGGATGGTGGCTATTGCCCCGTCTATTGATCAGCAAGGTACACCACAGGTATGGAAGTTGGCTTGGGGTGAGCAATATGCTGATTAGCCACCTCTTTAGGATTATAATTATATTTAATTTAGACCTTATACAAACAAGAGTAAGGCCTACTTGCATGATGATCCGTGTTTAAGAAACATCAAATCATCTGAAAACTTTACATTAATAAACAAGATACATAATATATTGTAGTAAATAAGTACAATATATGTATGTATATATTGTAGTATTAGTCATACTATAGAGCTGGTCACAATTTGAATCATACGTGAATAGGATTTTAAAAAGGCGACACTAGAGATGTGAAATAGTACGCACGACTAACACGAACTCAATATGCGAGCTTTTAGAATACTTGGAAGTTCAGGTTTTACAATGCTGTCGTCAGTATTCATTACATTTAAATTAATATGAAATCACATTGGTATGCTATGGTCGACAGCGCACTAACGATTCCCATGAAATGCTTTTTTAAATCAGAATCACCTCATGGTAACCAAACGGGCTAGAAGATCACTACTTACCCCTTTACTATCAAAAAATATATGTTCAGAATAAGGTTATAAATCCAGACAGTGTGACATTTTTAGTTTTACTTGCAAATATAAAAAAAAAAACATCACCTGGTACATCAGTGTGTGGTGGCCATAAATACGCTGTCAGCTGCAGAAATACCAGCACTCTCAATGCCTGCTGCACGGATCTGATGAGAGTAAAGGCTGCCTGGGAATCCATCGCAATGCAGCGACTTGAGGAAACAATTTTTCCATTAACATTGTGCTTATTAAACTTGTATAGCTTAAAAATAGTTTGACGGCAGATTTATCTACATCTTGGATAGGCTGGCTCGAGTAAGGTACCACCGTCTTAAATAAATCTTGAAATGGCAGCTTGACAGCATGACATGGTCAGAAACTTGCTGATACCCAACAGCCCCCTGCAGCCTCCGCCCTCCCAGGTTTCTCTAAAGTTCGATCTTTTTACTTGTGTCTTAGTTTGAAGTACATTGAAGCCAGTGAAATTACTGGGCATTACGAGATATAACAACTTGTGCTTCGGGGAGACGAACGCAGGTCAGTGATACGCAGTGCTTTCTAATTCAAATTTCTGTGTGGTGTTGCTTCTGCTTATGGTAAGGCGTGGCGCTTACCATCAGGCGGGCGACCTACTCTTCTCGTCATTCAAGTAAAAAAATAAGAACTATTTTTTTTTTATTCGAGCACTGCAAAGTGACCCCACTAAACCATCAGGCATTGGGCTCACCATCAGGTAAGCCCAGTGCAGTCCAAAAAACCAGCGACCACTGACAAACAATGAGTTTATCGGTGGTCACCAGAATCATGCCGGCCTGTATAAATGCTTCTTCACACTCCGTAGAGGGAAGAAGCAAATCGGGGGACCTGTGACAGAACAGGCGGATGACCGTTGCAGGCACAGGGCTACAAGGATGTATTCCTATACCCGCCCCAACCAACCATCAATTTATGTCGCAAGCCCCTCGGGAGAACCGGATGTACACTGGCTGATCCTGGAACGCGATCTACGCGACAAGGTGTGTGGGTCACTGTGGCAGGTTTTATCACCATGTGTACGGTGGTCGCTATCCGGGCGGATATGAATATCCTACCACCACCAAACCTACTTACAGAAATTACTCTCTCGGTTACTATAAAATTATTAAACTTTAACGGTCTTATTAAAAGCGAAGGGTTTATTTTATACTTTTTTAAATTTGAAAATATAGGGATGCTTGCATAAATAGTTTAGAAAATAACAAAAAACATTACCACTTTAAATGTTTTATCTTTTTGTTTACCAGAGCACGGATTAGTGACTGCACTACAACCGCACTGACAACTTGAAGTAACTATAATGAATATACCGGTACTTTGGCTTTATATATAATAATTTTAAGAACCCCTCACGTGGCTAATTAATTAATTTTTATTTGCATAAATATTACACATTGAATAAAAAACAAATTAAAACGGATTTTATAGCAGCTTTTTATTAAAATTTTGGCCCCGACGCGATGTTTCAAAGTTTTTTAGCCTTCGTGGTTACGGGGTGTTCTTAGATATAGGTTGTCCCGAAATGTTAATTTTACATTATCTACTTTCAGTTTAAAATGATTTTGTTGGTGGTCACGGGGTGACCACCACGGGGTGTCCACCCCGTGACCACGAATGCTGAAAAGCTTTCGAAACGTCGGGACCATAATTAAAATAAAAAACCGCGATAAAATCCGTTTAAATTAGTTTTATTTCAATGAGTAACATTCGCGTAAACGTAAGAAATCATTATGATTTTGTTCCATAATTATTTAATATTAATTAGTCTTCGAGTTATAAATAATATAAACCAACAATTAGCATACGTTAATAACGTAACGTATATACAAGGTGGTAGGTCCCTAGTATGCGAGAGGCCGTCTGGGTTGGTACCACCGCTTTGTCTATTTCTGCCGCCAAGCAACAGTGTGTAAGAACTGTTGTGTTTCGGTTTGAAGGACATCGAAGCTACTGAAATTACTAGCCATTAACATCTTATGTCTCGGAGTGACGAGCGTAGTTTAGTGCCATGCAGTGCTTTGTAATTCAAAGTTCTGTGTGGTGTTACTTCTGTTTATGGGCCGGCGCGGCGCTTACCATAAGGCGAGCGCCTTGCTCATCTCTTCATTCAATCAAATAAAGTAAAACATTATCATAAGTAAAGACTTTGTGTCGGATGAGCTGAACTTAATGGATAAAGTGTCATGTCTCCGCTGCCTACAAGATGTGCTGCTCATGGTGCTAAATAAGGTGCTGGAAAAGGTGTCTCGGTGGCGTTATGAGCCTTAAAAATCCTGCTAGATTTGGTCGCTGTCCAGTCGGGAACATATGTGCATCAAACGATGCCACAGACAGATATATACACACGCACGCACTCGCACACACACTCGCACACGCACAGACACACACACACACACACACATACACACTCACACACACACTCACACACACACACACACACACACGCGCGCGCACACACACACACACATGCATTTACGATTAGCCATGTGGCTGGAAGGACTAGTGAATGACTTTGGTGCTATTGATCAAGATTCAGTGTGTTTGAGCATTGATAATAAAGGTGAAAATGTGAATTATCACAAACGATGCAAACACATTGATGTAGATTAATGTACAATACGACCTTATCAAAGAAAATATTGAAGAAATCAAGTAGCCATAAAATATATATTTACCAAAGTACAATATGCAGATATCTTGTCTAAAGACTTGCCTAACTTTCTTTATTATAAAATATATTTCATTACTGACTGAGAACTATACTCGATTGTGTTATTTATTTAAACCGACCTAAAGTAAAAGTAGCATCGAGATAATAAATATTATTAAATAATATTTACAACACATAATAACACACAATATATTCAACACATTTATTCATAACGAGTACATCCGCGACAGGCTTGGTGTCCACGACCTGGCAGACAAACTCCAAGAATCGCGCGTGAGGTGATTTGGTCATGAGGAAATCGCAGAAGTACGGCGGTCGCAGATGCCTGAGTCAGATCATACCAGGGGTACGATCCCGTGAATGGCGCAAAAAACGTTGGCTTGACGTATTGGAGGTAGACATGAGTGCCAATGGTCTCACTACAGAGGATGCTCATGATCGCGCGAAGTGGAAGCGTTTAAGTAGGAAGGCGGACCCTGGCACTAAGCCGGGATAACGCCAGGAAGAATTGTGAAGATTGGTTTGTTTCGATGTCACGCTAACTCTAACGTTCCTTTCCGCAAGTGGAATTGACCACTTGTCTACCAAGTTTTGCGATGCAAACTTAATTTTCCGTTGGCGTTAACGCTAACTAAATATGTTTTTGTCTAGACCCGCAGAATAACTAAGCAGAAATAAATGTATTTTTGACTGTCAGATTTGCTGGTGGTAGGATATCCATATCTGTCTGGATAGCGACCACCGTACACATGATGCTAATACCTGCCATAGTGACCAACACACCTTGTGTGGATCGCGGTCCAGGATCAGCCAGTGTATATCCGGTTCTCCCGAGAGACCTCTCAGTATAAGTTGTAAAATAATTTTAAGTTGGTGCAAAAAATTACACCATTGTGATTGTTTTTGTAAGTCAGAATTAATTACCTTAAGACATACATAATTGATTTTTTTATTTTGAGTTTTTCCTATAAGTATATTATAATGTGTATTTTCATAAATATACAGCATTATAAATTAATAAAGCAAGTTTGCAATTTGAATTAATAAACTCGAATATATTCTAGTTCGCGCAATATATTATTCTAAATCGCAAACTATACGATTAATCATTTGTCTACTTTTTTTCAGACAATTCATAATTCTGGCACCAGAGGCGCGCTTGTCACTTGACAGTTAACGTCAATTCACAGTACATATTTTGTAATCTGAACGAAGTTGCACGAAATATTCAAGGAATGAAAAACTTATGTGATTTAATAATTATTTAGTGAATATCGTGTATTCTTTATAGAAACAACACAGCATTGTTTCTTCGTGTTGGTAAGCATTATTTTTCGTAATAATGGGACCAATATGTAACAAGTGCGCAGAAATTGACAAAAGTTAAAGTTGCCACGGATTGGGAACAAGACACGACTTCGGGCTCCAGGAGATCAGGGAGCATTATTTTCTTGTTTCCGGAAATCAAGGAGGGCTTAGCGTCACCCCTGCCTAGAAAGCGTCCACGAACGCCTCAAAAACGACAAGATGGACAGGTTTCGACTAGTTTGGAAGTTGGTACTTTAATGTCGCAGACGTCTACCTATTTCTAATTATTAAGTCATATTTTTTTAAATAAAATGGATATCTAGAAATAAACAAAAGTAAGTTTTTCACACACAACTAGTCGCAATGAGTTTGAGACAACAATACGCAATAATTTAATTCTGCAGGTACATTAGATGTTTTGCCTCCATTAACGTCCGCGCATACAGTACGAAAACTACATTAACGTTGTCGTTTTTTATTTAACTGATTTGTAGGAATTATACGCAAATTGCTTGCGTACCGCCGTTTGATAAGGATGTAGTATGACTGATGTATGACGGGGTACTACTATCCTACATCGCTTCCTATGCTAATTGCTATCTCATCCTTCGTCCTATAAATAATAAACAATAAATACACCCAACAGTCACACACATAGTCCTGACCCCATACTGGGTTAACCTGTATCGTGGGTATCAGGAACTACGAGGGCCTTGCTGTCTCACAACAGCCAGACCCCGAAGCAAATTATTTGTGGATCACACAAACATTTGTCTCGGTGCGGGGATCGAACCTGCGACCTTTCGCTTCACAGCCGGCTACTCGACCGCTGCGCCACGGAGGCTCAAATCAAATAATACAATATAATACAACAAAGATACGAGGACGGAGATACGAGAATAAACTAGTGTGTGCAGTATTACAAACACTGAATCCAATCCAAAGGAGGACGATGGGTGCAATTGACAACTTCGAGTCATATCTCTTTCTGTGTGGCGTTACCCCGGTTTCCTTCCTTCACTTAGACGACTCCACTTCATCTAATCTTGGGCGTTATTATAGCAGAGGCCGACAAACGGTCAAGTGGGTCAGCTGATGGTAAGTGATCGCCAGCGCTCATGAACACAGACAATGCCAATACCTACATTAATAATAATAATAAAGTTATGGATGTGTTGCCGACTTTAAGAAAAATAATGGGGATTGGGAAGGGAAGAAGGCAATCGGGCCTCTGGAAATCTTACTTAAGAAATGTAACAATCACACATGAGTTGCCCAGGATTGCAATTTTGGGCCCGGTATGGCGACAGGCTCGCCCCCTATAAGCTCGGCGGAATGTGGGTGTACTGGTGACACTGCTGGCTACCTCTTCGGGGATTATAGGTGAGTGCATATATGTAGTTATTTTTGTGGGAGTAAAAATATACATACATCCCTGTATTTCGCTGGTGGTAGGATATTCATATCTGCCCGGATTGTAACCACCGTACATATGGTGTTATAACCTGCCATAGTGACCCACACACCTTGTGTGGATCTCTTTCCAAGATCAGCCAGGGTATATCTGGTTATCCGAGGGGCTTGCGATATGACTTGATGGTTGGTTAGGGCGAGTATAGGGGTAAATCGTTGTATCGCTAAAACAAATTGTTTACAGTTATAATAGCTATAGACAGCATTTGCTGCGTTTCGTGCGGTGGGTGAGATATCCGGAGGACCAAATCCCCTCCCCTTCCTAATCACTAATTATCCCTTTCCTTTAAGGTCGGCAACGCGCCTATGATTCTTCTGATATTGTGGGCGTACATGGGCGGTGGAGATCACTTACCATCAGGTGACCCACTTGCTCGATTGCCAGCCTATGCTATATAAAAAAAATCTTTAGTCATAGATTAATATGACTTATCGTCACAAAATATATTGGTTAAAAGCCAGCGAGTTTGGGAGCGGATTGGTGGCGCTGTGGTAGCGTTATGAAAAACCTGTTTTTTTTTATTCGCGCTGATTTAGCGAATCAATTATCAATTTGAATACAGTTTTCAGTGATATATTTAAATAAGCTTAGGCTAACATATAGGGCTAATTTTATTCCAATAGCGGGTCCGGTTCACTTGCAATATTAAATCACACTTTGAATGGGAATTTACAAACCAATATAATTTAATTAGCAAAACATAAAAATTGTCTTCAATAAAATAACACTGAAAATTCAATAACAATACTTAAAAACCGACCTCCAATAAATAACACTGAAAATTCAAAAATAACAATATCAGGTCTCTTTGGAGTCGATGCAGTTTCAGATCTTAATCAAATGTATATGGGATCACATTGCAGCTCAACTATAATGATTTTTTTTCTGTAAAAAAGAAATCGATATACATACATAAAAAGCAAAAAAAACTCGCTGAATTGAGAACCTCCTCCTTTTTTGAAATCGATTAAAAATATCAATTTCTATAGATCTCTATTACATCACAAAATGTGCAGTGAATCGACATATCCATCCTAATGAACTCGTAACCAAAATAATCGTTCTGATCGAATAAGAAAACCCGTATTAGCGTTACAACATTTTAAACAAATAGTTCAAATAATTATTCATAACATTAAAAACGCTCGCGCCGCGCTGTTCTCCTTCGCGCTAAACCTCTAATCTGATAAACTTTTCGCAAAGCGTCAAGGTTGTGGTGTGATGTAAACTATTATGAACTGGTTAAGGCCGCCCCACAAGTAGGAATATCATGACCTAAAATCTTTTAAATATCTTATCAAAACGTCGTGTTGACGGGCATTTTTCTTAAGTTAGACTGTTCTGTGTAATCTTATCCTCATGTTCAAGGTCAATGTTGTTGATAAGCAAATACAATAAGTCTTATATAATATTATGGGAGTATATGTCAATGATGTCTCTCGAATGATGCAGATATGATGTATGCAAATAAACAAATTTATAGAAAAATAATGCATTTATGGATTGAAATGAAATGAAATCGTTTATCAATCATGTAGGCAATTGAAATAGCGCTTATGACAAGTCAGTACAAAAGTAAAAGAAACTTATACAGGGTTATTTTTAAAACACCAGCAACCTCGCAGGGGTAGATACCTAAGGTTATAAGCTACTACTTTTGTTCTACGACTTTTGATAATTTGTTAGATTTTATTTTCATACAAAAATAAGTATTCATTTAATTTCCGTCTTGAATGTTACCTACGCGCATCGCAGATTACGTAAGCAAACACGCGAAGCGTGGGGAACCGGGCTAGCGCCTTTGAAGGTCAACGCCCGAGCCAGCTGAGCGGCGCCTTTGAGTCGCGCGCGCACGCCGCAGTCTACGAAGAAAAATACGACACAACAAAAACTTGTAAAATCATTTTTTTTTTAAATATATTGAGTTATACAGGGTTATTTTTAAAACACCAGCAACCTCGCAGGGGTAGATACCTAAGGTTATAAGCTACTACTTTTGTTCTACGACTTTTGATAATTTGTTAGATTTTATTTTCATACAAAAATAAGTATTCATTTAATTTCCGTCTTGAATGTTACCTACACGCATCGCAGATTACGTAAGCAAACACGCGAAGCGTGGGGAACCGGCCTAGCGTTGAAGGTCATCGCCCGAGCCAGCTGAGCGGCGCCTTTGAGTCGCTCGCGCACGCCGAACGCTACGAAGAAAAATACGACACAACAAAAACTTGTAAAATCATTTTTTTTTTAATATATTGAGTTATATACAAACTCGTAGAACAAAAGTTGTTCCGTATGGGGTCGGCTATCTGGTCCTGCGAGGTTGCTGGTGTTTTAAAATTAACCCTGTATACAAACTCGTAGAACAAAAGTTGTTCCGAATGGGGTCAGCTATCTGGTCCTGCGAGGTTGCTGGTGTTTTAAAATTAACCCTGTATATATAAAAATCAGTATCAACTAATGTATACATACATACATAGCATCATCAAAATACACTCCGCAATTATACTAAATCTATTTATTTATCTATTATTGTTATTTAATCCATATTTTTACTAAAATTAATTAATAAATTGTAAAAGATGCCCAAAAATTACATCATTATTTAACTAACAGAAAAAGCGGACAAGGTTCTCAAGTCGTCTGTATGTTCACGCCTAACTGCGCCAAATATAACTAATTTGGATGATTTGATCAATTTGTATTCAATAGAGTTTACTTAAATTATGGATGAATCATTTAAATTTAAAGAAAAAAATATCACCTAATAAGGGGTGAAATCGGGGATGCAAAACTAAAACTACGATCCTTATATACCGATTTTGTATTTTCTTTCTGCCTGACATTATCCCGGCGTAAAGCCAGGGTCCGCCTCCGCATCATGATTTGATAGTGAATTAGTCATTATGTGGGGCGGCCCGCCGTCTAACCCACACCACCCGCAACGGGAAAGTTTGCTATTCCCTCGAAAAATATTAATTGAGTTGACCTTTATAACAAAAAATAAAACTATTCAAAAAAACTAGAAAATAAAATTAAACAATTTGGAGTCGATGGTATCAACACTTGGTATCAACATTTTAACAATATACTGTAATAGCACAACTCAAATTGCTTAAATTTATTTTTGCTCTTTGATTTTTGTAAGTCGGTTTTATTTTTTCCGCCGATTTTCAGAAGAGTTGTGTTATCCCTTTATATAAAGTTTAATTTCTTTCGATTAAATAGCCGGTATCTCAAAAGCAGACATCTCTATCTTTAAAGACTGGTGTAGTTATTATTATTTTCTTCAAATCAGTTTTCAAACTAGGAACATACTGACAGACTATGCGGTAATCGATTAGCAACGTAAGCAAACCCTGACAAGTTCGGTGTATGGTTATGTGACCGCTTAGATGTATTTCAACTGAGCATCCTCGGGCTTCAGAGGGTACGTGAAATGTCCGTCCAGGTTGGTATAAACTGACAGCAGTCGTTAAACCAAGTGGAAGGCATACGGGTGGCATGAATACTTTGACACTAGGTTGGCCACTATTCGATATAGAATGCAATAGACTGACTGACTACAGAGTTATAGACTAAATATTACTATACAACTACTACTGGATACTACTAAAATACTATTAATACTGGAATATTGTGATACCCTCCGTGATACAGTGGGCAAGTAACCAGCTATGAAGCGAGAAGCCGCGGGTTCGTTTCCCGCACTGAGGCAAAATGATTGTGTTATATTCAAATATTTGTTTCTGGCCTGGGAGTTTCTCCCCAGAGGAGTTGACGTCAGGCAAGCGGTCGTAAAAACTATAAGCCAATGGAATACTGTTACAATAGTATTCGGTACTAGGTATGTGGTTTAGTATTGACGATAGGTACCACAGAGAATCCTGTGTATATGTGTAACTGAATTGTCTTATTGTATTCATTAAAAGACGAATATAGAGGAGATGAACAATATTCCGATATATATTTTTTCACACTGTTTGCGTTAGTTTCTTTGCGAACATGTCGGGGATCACGAGGACCACATTCTTGGTAGCGCCGGTTCTCATACAATAGGCCGACATAATTCTGGCGATTATTGAG
Organism: Amorpha juglandis; assembly: GCA_949126905.1. Lineage (NCBI taxonomy): Eukaryota > Metazoa > Arthropoda > Insecta > Lepidoptera > Sphingidae > Amorpha > Amorpha juglandis. The sequence goes on along the minus strand of OX421375.1, from coordinate 194,503 downwards.
GACGCAATGAACATCGAAACTATATTTGGACTACACTTTACCATTCAAAAAGCCATTGACACGAAAGAAGAAGAGGAAGACTTAACCATCAGGTCCAGTGTAGTAGTTTTGCTATCTCATCATCACTTACAGATTTTTTACGACCGCTACAGGACATAATTCTCCTTCACCTTTCTTCAATATTTTTGGGCTTATGTTTACCAGTGACACTTGCAAACTTTTGCAGGAAAACTATGTAAAGTATGGCTCTACCACTTATAAATTTATTGTTTATGGGCAGGCGTGGGTTTCAACTATCATGAGAGCGACTTACTCGTCTCGTCATACAGTTTTAGACACCTATTTTTGGTGATTCATTCTATAAAAATTCTAAAATATTGATAAATAATACTTCCCAGACGTTCTATATAAAAACTAGCTTTTGCTCGCGGCTCCGCCCGCGTGAACAGCATTTTCCGGGATAAAAGTAGCCTGTAACCGTCTCCATGATCCCATCTATCCCTGTAGATAAATTCATCAAAATCGGTTCAGTGGTTGAGGCGTGAAAGCGTAACAAACAAACTCAGTGACAGCCTCCGTGGCGCAGCGGGCTAGTAGCCGGCTGTGAAGCGAGAGGCCGCGGGTTCGATCCCCGCACCGAGACAAACATTTGTGTGATCCACAGATATTTGTCTCGTGGTCTGGGTGTTGTGAGACCGAAAGTCTCTCGTAGTTCCTGATACCCACGACACAAGACTCGTATCTTAGTGTGGGGTCAGGACTATGTATGTGACTGTTGGGTGTATTTATTTATTTATTTATTTTATTCAGTTTCGCATTAACTTTCACCCCCTTTTCATCTCTTATTAACTAAAATCTTCAAAATTCCTGAAACACGTATTTATTTGTTTTACGTCAATAACCGAAATACAACATTTTGTTTATGTAACTTTCAAAATGACGGACTTTCATACATATTATCATCCCCTATTTTGACCCCTTTGGGGTGGATTTTTCTAAAATCCTTTCTTAGTGGGTGCCTACATAACAAAATGAATATACAGTCCGAATTTCATGCTTATAGGCTTGATACATAACAAAATGAATATACAGTCCGAATTTCATGCTTATAGGCTTGATAGTTTGCGCTCGGCGATGATGAATCAGTCAGTCAGTCAGGACATGTTATTTTATAAGTATAGATGTACATTTGAGAACAACGTCGAAAATCTCCGAAGTTTTTAAATCATTTTTCATAATCACTACCGCTACTTTGCTAATTACCAGCAAATCTCTTTCTCGAGCTGTTTGCAGCATTCATCTACATTAGTGCATTGAGCCATTTGACAGTAGTTAAGATCATACCTCGAACGTGAATAAGTTCCTATTTCCCTAAACAAACAAAACACTCAAACGCAATCTTATCATTTAGCCGATTGGTATAAAAACGCGGCTCTACACAAGATTCGCCTTATATCACCATTCACCGTCATGGCCGCGTGGATCGGCTACTTGGTATTCCTGTGTGCGCTCGTCCCAGTGCAACTCAAGTACTTAAGTGAAAATGAAGATGCCAAGAAGGAGCTCGCGGAATACATCCAGAATAAGAAAGCGAGCATCAACCCTCGATGGAGGCTGCACTATCACGTGATGCCGCCTGTTGGCTGGATGAACGACCCCAACGGCTTCTCATACTATAAAGGAAAATACCATCTGTTCTACCAATTCTACCCGTACGATAGCCAGTGGGGTCCGATGCACTGGGGCCACTCCGCCAGCTCCAACCTCATCGACTGGAGGGAACTGCCCACAGCCCTGGTACCTGATGAGGAGCAGTGTTTTTCTGGAAGTGGTGTCGTTGATGGAGACACTCTAGTCCTGATGTACACCGGTCACGTGATCACTGCCACCGAACCTTTCTTTAATGAAACACAGTATTTGGCTTTCAGTAAAGACGGTGCCAACTTCTACAAGTATGAAGGAAATCCCGTTCTCTCAGTGTCACCGAACGGAACTGCTGATTTCAGAGATCCTAAAGTTTGGAAGCATGGAGATTATTGGTACGTGGTTCTTGGCAGCAAAACGACTGACTCACGAGGCAGGGTTCTGTTGTACAGATCATCAAACCTGTTCAGCTGGGAGTTCTTAACGGTGTTGGGAGAGTCCAATGGAGACTTAGGTTACATGTGGGAATGTCCTGACTTTTTTGAATTGGACGGAAAATTCGTTCTTCTCATGTCTCCTCAGGGATTAGAGCCTCAAGGCGATAGATATAAGAACACTTACCAGACCGGATACATCATTGGCAGCTTTAATTACGACACATTCGAGTTTGTCCCTGAAGTTCATTTCCAAGAGCTTGACTTTGGGCATGACTTCTATGCGACCCAGACCTTAGATGCAGAAGGGAAAAGGGTTGTTGTTGCCTGGTTCGCGATGTGGGAAGTGCCGCACCCGGAGGACGTCGACGGCTGGGCGGGAGCCATGACCATTGTAAGAGAGCTAAAGATATCCGGAAACCGCCTCCTACAAAAGCCTTTAGACAAAATGCTGTCACTCAGAAAAGGATCTGTACACAACGGCCCACTTAAGCAAAACAAGTCATTATTATTTAAGAAGACAGGAGAACTTATCATCAGTGGTGACCTGACGAAGAAAATTGAACTCGAGATCGTCGGAACTAACGGAGGCAACAAGATCTGGATCAGATGGGATCCAGAGATCGAGAAGGTGGCGGTAGATAGGAACGGCGACGTCAGACAGGTCGAGTGGAATCCCATCGGATCTCATTCTTGGCGGCTCTTCTTGGACGCGAGCTCGCTGGAGCTATTCTGCGGCGAGGGTGAGGTGGTGTTCAGCACCCGCATCTACCCTGACGGTGACTTGAAGGTGACCAACCTCAGCGACCAGAGCATCAACGTGGAAGCGTACAAGCTCAGACGGAGTGTCCCAGCTTAGAAATCTATTATATTCCTAAAAGTAGAGTAAAATTTATTGGTTTATGTAATATTAATGTAAAATCGTATTTTATTTGGAAGCTTTAAGACCCATTTGCACAACAATACTTATACATATTTAATAGCCATTAAACGCGTTTGCGATACTCAAATTGTATGAAAAGTTGTCGTTACTAAATATGTTTAGCAATTATATTTAAATATAAATATGGATTGTCGTGTACGTTGGACTATAACTACTATTAACTAAATTATTTATTGCTAAAACCATTTTTATGTATAACCAATTATACCCTAAATATAATTAATAAGAAATATATATTATCTAATAATATTGTCTCTGCTGAATTATCGTAATTAATAATGTTTTTAGTATGCTATTATTACAGAATATACATATTATATACCGAATATTTTTTTGTATATTTAAACAGTTCATATTTTTCATTATTGCGTTTTGATTGTGGGATCTCAACTGAAATATTAATTTTGTAATTGTTATGGTTGGGTGTGCAAATGTAATAATAAGAATTCGTAGGCCCACCAGGGGATTCAAAGGGGTGTAGGGGTTCAATATGAAATAAGATGATTGTGTTGATATTAAGCCTCCCTTATGTAATAAGTCCTCTTTATCTAATCTGTAAATAACGGAAGCTACTTTTATAACATTACATTATACATTTTTTTCCACCCGTACTTTTTAAACTACAACCTATTTGAAGCATATCAGCTTGATGGTGTACATAAAATAACCTTGTGTATTTAAATTATAAACATTATAAATAAACCTACTTAGGTTTGCTGAGGAAACAAATAAGGAATAAAAATTAAATAATATAAATTGATAAAAATCCCTGAAACTAAGACCAGGTAAATGTGACTTACATTTACTAATAACAATAAAATAACATTTTGTATGACACGCACAAGATTCGTGTCCTACAATTTTTTCCTTGTATCAAAAAAAGTGAACAAGGATATTGTATTGTAAGTATGACCAAATATTAAATAGCTAAATACTCAATACAATGTGATATAATTTTGTCTTCACGATAAGTGTGGTTCTTAAAAGCATAGACTTATTTAAATGTTCAATGAGCGAATTTAATAATGTTACATGTTGTGTGTTATGAATTAAATCAATAATATTTATTAATGTTATAAAATGTTTAATGTATAGAATAATTTATTTTACTTTAAGTCATAATTTAATTAACTACGCCATCGTATTGAGAATATAAATGATATGGTCTAAGATCCCGCGGAACATTAACCTTCACCCATCTGTTTACCGGATGAAAATAATATTTTAGGGTATAAAAGGTGTTGCTGAACACATACAAATAGGGTTGTCTAAAAAAATATGGTAAAGGATAGGCTTTGCGAATTAAAAAAAAAAATAAGAAGATATTATTTCACTGACTTGCTCACCAAATAAATGAACCCTCAATGGAAATCTACAAAAGCTAGGAGCTAGATGAGCGCAATTACCACTTTTTAGTTACCTGTTTGCACACGGCAACCAGGTAGTAGTGACCAGAAAAAGGTAGGCAACCTATTTTTTTTATTTTTCATTGAAGGTTAAATTTTTTTGGTAAGCAAGTCAGGGAAATTATAAAAGATTTTTTTTTAATGTTAATTAATCATACCCTTGACCATATTTTTTTAGGCAACCCTATTGGTATGTGTTCAGCAACACATTTTATACCCTAAAATGTTATTTTGATCCGGTAAACAGATGGGTGAAGGTCAATGTTCCCCAGGATCTTGTACTAATAGGAGTAATTTGTTATAAATAAATAAAGTCTTTCCCCTGGCCATCAATTCCATAGTCTATTATCGCCAGTAATAATTTAACATAGTTACATGAATTTATTTATATTGATAGACCTCGTGGCGCATTGGGCGAGTAGCCTGCTGCATAATAAAAAGTCATGGATTAGATTCCCGCACTGAGACAAATGTTTGTTTCGGGTCTCAAACCGATATTTAGAGTGGTAGAGCCACGCTGTAGACAGTTTTGTCTACAGCATGAATGGACTGTCTCGACCGGGTCGTTACCACTGTCTCACAGGAAACCGACGTAAAGTAGCGGATTGCTGCTGCGTTTCGTACGGTGAGTGAGATATCCGGAAACCCAAATCCTCTCCCTTTCCCAATCCCTAAATATCCCTTTACTTTAAGGTCGGTAACGCACCCATGATTCTTGTGGTGGTGGGCGTACATGGGCGGTGGAGATCACTTACCATCAGGTGACCCACTTGCTCGTTTGCCGGCCTATGCTATAAAAAAAGTCGTAGTACTATAAACAAAGATAATTATTTTACTTACTGTGGGACCAGAACTCAGAACAGGGCTCTCCCCAGAGGGATTTACATCAGGCAGGCGGCCGGTCGTAAATACTATAAGCCAATTTTTTTAGTAACATGTGATATAAAGCATGTTGCGTCGACCTCACTGCGAATGGGATAAGAATATGTGGAGGAAGAAGAAGATAGTGGAATCAGAATTATCAATTAGGGTGTTATTTATCACCTTAGTACCCCAACAGTTAGTACTAGGTAGTTTTGATCCTAAACTAAAATACGATCCGGTATCGGGATCTAAAGGGGACACCATCTCCAAGACAAAATCGTGTGTATTTGTGCATCACAAAGACATATTTTGTCTCGGTGTGGGAATCCAATAAACGGCAGCACGTTTCAGCCGCGCCAGTCGCCACGGAGAGTCGTCAGTCCTGTACTAGAAAATTAAAACACCATGTTAAATAAAAAAAAATACTTACTGTGTGAAAACATTATAACGCTATCTTAACCTATAAGTTGATTTGTATATTTTTAGGCTGACTTTGACAAATGCCTTGGCCTCTTTGTTCATGAGTAATTATTGTTTTTTATTTAACATTAGGCCGGATAACAAGTTTGACATAAAGAGTCGAGTATTCTACGCGACCATGTTAGCTTCCATAGACATATAGAGATAACTGGATAAAACTGGTTTTTCAAGTCAAAACGATACCACAAATTATCTAGTGTTGCATATGCTAAACCCGCTACACACAGATGAATGTTACCAAAAATTTGGCCAATATTGATAAAAATGAAGTTAATAATAAATAATAATAAGCTTTATTTATTCCATACAACAGTAAATACATATACAATGAAGTAAGTTAATTTTTGTACTTGCAGTTATAGGCAGGCAGTGATTGGATAAGCGTCGCGAAAGTTAGAGAAAAGTTGTGTTGGAGGAGGCTTTTACCCGAAGGGGGTCCATACACAAAAAATGAAGTTACTCTGATTAAAAAGTAATAACCTTAATAAAATTACCCACACATTTCGTTTAAACAGTGATTGTTCATGGAGTAATTATAATTTTTAATAGCTGTTTAAATCACGTTTGATACATATTGAATATATAAGTGAATATTAGTACTAGTATATATACTATATTTAGCTGCGTCTATTTTCATCTCCCAAACAAAATGGAATAAAACTCAATTATACTCAAAAGTTATAAAAATATTCATAACAATTTTTCAGGCAGTTCTCAGCATAGCTATTCCAATTAGTCGAAGAGAGCTATTGAGTATTTACTTAACGGATGAATCTAATAACCACGAGGCTCGATTCAATGCTTAGTTACAAAAGTTCAGGAAATAGCTGTGGAGACGAATTACCAAATTATACCAAACTTTATTCATCAATATTTAAACATAAGTGATAATCACTGGTAAGATACATCAGTCAATTTATCTTCCCAAGAAAGTTAGAGAATCTCTGGTGGTTCTGTGGGAAGGTCGCAAAAAGACTGAAATTCAGTGAAAGATCAAAACGAGAATTATGAAGTAGTACAGACACAATGTTAGATGGAACCCTTTTATTCCAAACGGTCGTTATGCAGCTGAAATTATACTCAGATCTGAAGGTAATGTTCAAACTGCAAAAGTGTTAGCTAATATTGTTAAAAATCCTGACTTTCCAGAAGATTGATTACATCAAGAAATACGACGAGGTTAAAATAGTTAAAGTAACAGAAGATAAAGCTCGTTCTTTACTTACTAACGCTAGGCGTACTAGATATCAGTATTATATTATTAGAAGTAATGCACAAGAAAAAAACTGTCCGCTGTATCCCTACAATATTTTTATCAATGCAAAAAAACGCTGCTATCCTGACAACATCATAATAATTGAGGGTTAACGATAATTTCATAACCTGGAGTCGTTATTATTGAGACTTATAATACGCCGTACATCTTGACTACATCAAGTGGAGAGTAAGGGTTGTAAAACCCTCCTCCGTGATGCATCTACACCAAGCCCCGAAATATATGTATTTTTTTTTGTGTGGCTCGTCAAAGTGACTACGCTACACCTGATGGTAAGTGTAGCGCAATCCAAGAATAGTGTCGACCAACGATAAACAATGTGTCCATCGTAGGTCGGCAAGGTCATGCCGGCCTGCCAAAGGACCACGGGGGAGGGAAAGGAAAAAGGGATGGGAACTGCTTCTACTCAAAGATGCAATTTATGTGGCGTTACAGCAAAGGATTTCAATAAACTGAACTACTGTTATAAGTAAACCAATTATAGATGAACAGCGATTGCTACTAAGTCTGTCATCACTCCATTGCTGGATCAGATTTTATAAATGCATGTCAAACTTGTCGCAAAAAAATCAAACTGTATAAGTAGCAAGCGAGATAAACAGAAGATAAATCTAAAGTAGGATTGGAAAAAAGAATGCAACATGAATTTAAAGCTAAACTGGGAATTATGCATGAGTACGCGAGTACGAATGATGGGAATTCGGCGCGACGATTTTAATTATTATTTTTATTAGTAATTATGATATACTTATCTAATGTAGGTAAAAATCTGATATATAGAATGTGGATAATTTTGATGACAAAGTCTAGTGGGCTAGCAATAAATGAGGAAAAATTCAAAATAAACAGCTGTAATCTATTTGAAATTGTATCCATGGTATAATATGCCGACTACTATTGACAAAATATTTATTCATGGACATATTATAATACAGAATGCTGTACTTCCCATAGGCCTATTATCAGGAGAGGCCAAGGTAAAAACAAAGATATAAAAAATATCTTGAAGGTTTCCAGAAAACAAACTATGGAAGATTAGTTTCACTAACTTTTATCATCAGATCCTCACATTACAAGTCTCAGAAAATTACCACATAAACAAGTAAAATCCTCTCCTCGTGATGTTATAATTTTCTTGAAAGAACCGGAAGACACGATTTAAAACTGTAGTTCGCTTGGGGAATGCATTACCGCTAGAAATTATACGCGCTCAGTCTCTGCCCATATTTGGGTCCATGATAAAAAAATAATTTTTCATTGTCATATTTATCGTAACTTACGTAACGTAATACGTTTATTTATTTACGTGTATGTATTATATTTCTATTAATTATATATGGATCCATATATCTATTTATTATTATGTACATTTTTATTTATGTAGTACACCATCAACAGACTGCTGCTTCTTCTAACCCTAAAGTCCATCCTAAGTTAAGATAAGGAAGGATAAGACCGCTAATTGTACATTCATTTATTAGTATCTCTTGCATTTAGAAATATACATATACGTATGTTTATCAGTTTTTTGGATACCACAGTACAGACTCTGCCTAGTTTGAGGTCAGATGGCCTTGTGTGAGTTGTCCCAGGGTATTGCTATTGCAATATTGACTAGCTTTTGTGTAAATTTCACACCTGTGTGCTCTTTTTAGGGTTGTTGTTGGAATAAATAAATATTATAAGGAAATCAATTATGTTACTTTAAATTTTGTAAATCAATAGCTTAACTAATAAACATTTTACATAATAAACACAATTATTTTAAACTTAATATTTAAACATATTTTTTTAGGCAACCCTATTGGTATGTGTTCAGCAACACCTTTTATACCCTAAAATATTATTTTCATCCGGTAAACAGATGGGTGAAGGTCAATGTTCCGCGGGATCTTAGACCAATGTTTTTGAATACAAATTTACGGGAAGCTGTTTGCCCAGAGGTTTTGTATTTTGTCGAGAGTAATATGATAAAATACTGAAAAAAACAGACGATTCCCGATCATCTGTCAAGGGACCGTCCATTAATCACGTGAGGCTGGAAAGGGGGGAGGGGATTTAGAAAAAATCACAAAATATCACAAGGGGGACGGGGGTGTAGTAAGATATCACGTGTATTTATTTTGAAAATGTACATTAAATATGTTCATGTACTAATACAATATATGTTTTTGCATGATTACACCATTGCCTTAATATTATTTTTATGCCAGTTAAAAACAACCTGGAACATTTTTGTCTAGAATTTTTTGTCATGGTCCTTAATTTCAGAATTAGGTTATACTTCATACCTGTATTTAAAGATAATTTAAATTTCTAAAGAATTTAAAGATTCCTTGTTGGTACTAAAAAATACACGTGATTTTCTTTAGTACTAAACCTCACCACGTATCACCAAAAATGCTAAAAAAACATCACGTGATTAGTGTCCAGATAGATAGCATAACTGAGCTTATCAGAATACATTAATTTATAATATTATGATCATGGAATTTTTTTTTTTGGCATAGGCCGGCAAACGAGCAAGTGGGTAAGTGATCTCCACCGCCCATGTACGCCCACCACCAGAAGAATCATGGGCGCATTGCCGACCATAAAGGAAAGGGATAATTAGGGATAGGGAAGGGGAGGGAATTTGGGCTTCCGGATATCTCACTCACCGTACGAAACGCAGCAGCTAGCCGCTACTTTATGTCGGTTTTCTGTGAGACAGTGGTAATGACCCGGGCGAGCCAGCCCATTCATGCTGTAGACAAAACTGTCTACAGCGTGGCTCTACCACTCTTGTATGCGAATATACTCTATGCGAATTGTTTCTTGTAATTTAATAAAAAAAATCTTTAGGTACTGGGTTTAAGTATTTACCCTACCCTGATGAATGGCCTGCACTGGCCTGCAATGCCTGATGGCACTGATCTAATGCTCGAAGTATTCAGAGGCTAAATGGGGAATCCGATGTATCATTTATCCTATTTTTATAATTCCGAAATTTCAATATTCCTAACGTGTATAATTACGATTCTCAAAATACCGAGTTTCAATAGATCGAATAACAAAAAGTCCGAATTAATGATAATTCGAAACATCAAAAATACGAATTCCGATTATTAAAATACCTATTAATTAAAATTCCGAAATAAAAACGCCTTGTAACACTGAATAGAAAAACAAACCAACACATAATTGCTTGTCAAAGAGAAGTATAATAGTATGAGGAGGTAGAAACTAATGTCAAATGCGTTTTCTTTCCAATAAAAATATTTTTTCGCTGGTCACAATTCTAACCTAACCCAAATGATTCACCAACAATAGAGAGGATCTGGCGCTCGGCGGCCGCGTCCTAATTTTAGCAATTAATTCGGAATATTGCAAATCGGAATGTCGTTTTTCGGACCGAGAACCCATCGAGCATTTGACTCTTCGAACATATAAAAATCGGAAAACAAACATATCGTATTTACAATTTTCGGTAAAATAATTTTCTAAAATTTTAATAATAGACTTTATAATTTTTAGTTATTATGAAATTCGGACTTTTGAACATCGGAACATCGAAATTCGGAATAAAATATTTCGGAGTATTTGGGTGTTCCCCGATTTTATCTATTGTAAGGAACGAGTGATTAAAATTAGCGTGAAATTTTAGTTTTTTTTTTTTTATCCTGGCTCGTCAAAGTGACTACGCTACACCTGATGGTAAGTGTAGCGCAATCCAGGAATAGTGTCGACCAACGATAAACAATGTGTCCATCGTAGGTCGGCAAGATCTTGCCGGCCTGCCAAAGAGCCAAGGGGGAGGGGAAGTAGAAGGGATGGGAAAAGGGTTAGGATCAGGGGGCAAGCCCCCTGGGGAGAACCGGATATACACTGGCTGACCCTGGAACGCGATCCACACAAGGTGGGCCACTATGGCAGGTTTTAGCACCAGTGTACGGTGGTCGCTATCCGGTCGGATAGAAGTATCCCCCCACCAGTATAAATCTAGATTTTATTAAGATGCGGTACATACCAATTGCCAGTATCAGTATACTTTGTGTATATTGGTTAATAAACATAAATAAATCTCGAAATTAGATACACGAAATTTTCGACAAAGTACATTTATCCATACCTGAATGGAATATTTCTTTTATAGTCATTAATCCATGGACTCAAACCCACCGACTCCATCGCCACAACCGGCAACTCACCTATTATGCAGAGAAGGCTGTACGATATCAATCATTATCCGGTTTGCGTTTTTATGTCACCAAGCCTATTTTTTGCTATAATCATAATCACGAGCAACAAGGTTCCCGCATTAAACGGTCAGTAAACTCAAATTTAATCATTTTAGTGAATTATGTTTGCACTTTTTTGGATCACAGAGGCCAAGAGGCCAACACTTTTGATACCTTCAATAATGACATACCTACTGCTAAGAAAACTGTGCGCTATAAGATTCCTCCGAGCCATCTTAATATCATTGCTAATAACCTTCGTGACCGCCATCAGTTTGTCAGGCTGGGCTTCAGTCAGACAAGTCGAAACACAAGTAATCACTCGCGGTCTGGAGTTAGTCGTGATTCTATACTTGACCCTCTGTTAATGGTCAATGGTTTGCCGTCAGTAGTAGTTACGTCACGCAAATTGTCTATTGTATGCGGTTGACCGAATGATTTGTACAGAAATAAATTCAATAGACGAATTGATCCGTCTATTGAATTTATTTCCGTCCGATCCGTCGTGACATCGATTCCATACTGGAATGTAGTGGAGTCTCAGTAATAAAATAGACTATACTTATTGCTAAAAAGTGGCGTGGAATGACTTTGGGTCGAATGCGGCACCCAATCGAATTTATTCAAATTTCAGTACAAGTTGGGTGACACAGTTTAAAAAACATTTAACAACTATGTAAGATTTGTGTTAGTTAGGTTCCCTCCATTTGATCGAAAACTTCATTTTCATAATAATCATAACATTATCACGGTTTTTTTTTATCCAAGCACGGCAAAGTGACTGCACTACACCTGATGGTAAGCGTAGTGCAATCCAAAAAACCAGCTACCACCAACAAACAATGAGTTTATCGGTGGTCACCAGAGTCATGCCGGCCTGTATAAATGCTTCTTCCCTCTTCGCAGAGGAAAGAAGCAAATCAAGGGGCCTGCGACAGGACAGGCGGATGACTGATGCAGGCACAGGGATACAAAGATGTACCCCTATACCCGCCCTAACCAACCATCAAGTCATGTCGCAAGCCCCTTGGAAGAACCGAATATACACTGGCTAACCCTGGAACGCGATTTACACAAGGTGTGTGGATCACTATGGCAGGTTTTAAAACCATGTGTACGGTGGTCGCTATCCGGGCGGATATGAATATCCTACCACCAGCAAGTTACCAAAGACTGCTTCCGACATCTTGGTTTCATGCAAAAACCAAGCCGCCGAAAGCATTCCTTCCATTCTCAATACTTTCACAATATTAGCGTTAACAAGCTTAATTTTAGCTCTTTGGTTCGCACTGAACTAAACATATGGATGCCTGTAAGACCTGACTGAGCGATAAGACCGCCAATTGTACTTCTCATCTTAGTTATATTTCAGTGTTCTGTCCTGTACTCCGTAAATAAATAAAAAAAAATAAACTGGAAGACAGTTCATACGTATGCCATACTAAGGTGTATCCACTGCTACTGGAAAAGGTTCAAAAGACGTTCTTTATATTTATATTTTTAGGTATACAAACTAAACGTCGTTATGCTGGGACGATGGTTAGCAGCCATTCATGTACTCGACTAAATTATTATTGTTAGTTCATCTGGGATTAAAACAAGAAGGGATCAATTTATCACTATAATAAACGTTTTCCGTGCAAAAATAGGTGCAACGAGATATGCCGAATTTATGCTCCCAGTACCTAAGTATTGCCGGAACAAGTACATATGAGAATTGTGGCCGGTATGGCGATAGGCTCGCCCCCTATCACATCATGGGAGGGAGATACTGATTACAACTCTGCCTACCCCTACGGGGATTACAGGCGTGAGTGCGTATGAATGTAAGTATAATTTTCATATTCGTGAAGCGTGAAGGCTGGAGATACATTTAATATGTTTATAATGTTGTGTCGTTATTTCATCATCTTCTATTCAAGACAATTTATTTTTTATCGTTTATGGACGGAGGAACTGTCAATTCTTAGTATTCTGCATTGACTAATTTCTTTTTTATGAAACTTTTTAACTATAAACTAAGTACCTATACGAACACATTTAGTAGGTAGGTGTTATAGTTTTTCCCAACTTTCAGTTCCCGGGAAACCTCGGGAAATTATAGTCTCATTCAAATTTCAAATATTAAAAAATATCTAACTAATCTGACCACGACGTATATGTCATTAATTAATTAAATGCCTAGTTGTTTTGCACATATTGTACTATCCCACTACTGGGCACGATTTGTTTCTATCTAGAGGGGCCCACTTGATTCGAGTTTAGCCAGAGCGACGATACGTCTTGTTTAAACTGGAAGTTTTATGAATGTAATTTTCAAATAAACGAGATTATTCAATTTAACTCTTTCATAAAGGCAGAAAGACGATCTTTATCGGTTTACACTCAATTCGTCGCTCTGACTCAACTCTATTCAACTGGCACCCATAAATAGCACAGACCCTCTCTCTAGGCCCTAGATCACCATGCTTATAAAATGCGAGTTAAGACCTCCGGAACTCTTATGGTGAATTCTCAGTCATGCCAGTACATCATTATAAAGGTACACAAATGAAACGAAACGTCAGAGGAGATAAAATACGTTTATTTGTTAAAATTTGTTGCCGTCATCATACAACCTCCACGCTCGTCCCAGCGCGGGAACATTTCCCGCGCCTGCCGTACCTATGCCTCACTAGCATGACCACTTATCTTTACATGGTGTACTTAACTAAATACATTTGTTTAAACACGAGCTAACTAACCAGCATTTAAAATGCCTCCATATAGCATACATTCAACGGATTTATATGAATTTGTAATTATATTATCTACTGCGTCGAGAGCTCATACGTTCATTATCTAAGTTCTTTAACGTGTACAAAGAATTTTATAATTCAAAATACAAATAACAAGAACTTATATAAAATGTAATCACCCCATTTGTGTCAAAGTAAAGCTGTCGTCTTCCACGATGACCGCAATGAGCCTGATCTCTTAATAATGTTAAAGTTTGAAGTCGGAACACAACATTGCAAGCGTAACGCGTAACGCGTAACGGATCGATGATAAACTAAACCTAACTTATAGTTTTCTGACATACCTCACAAGCACCCCGGCTTTATAATACAGGTGGACCTTTGTGTACGAATAAATATTAATTTCCCATATTATGACAATAAATAGTTTTACACCACGCTTACATAACAATTGCAGATAATAAGATAATATGTATGCACGTAATATGCAACCTTCACGAAGATTCGAGTATTTTATTGTGTATTTAAGCGTAATTTTTATATAACATCACCAATATTACACTATGGATATTACAACTGTAATTACATCGCATTGTATAACAAATAGCAGAAGCGATAATATTATATGTGTAACTTAACTCTATCATATTGTTCTATCGTGTTCTCTGATATTTTATATGTTTATATCAATGGAGTTACTTGTTCCTGGGGCCAGATTATTTAAAAAATTAAATCTTCAAAAAGCGTCCTATGATTTGAATTAAAGCTGAAATTTCCCGAAGAGTTTATATTTAGAGTGCTGCAGGAACACCTAAACAAAAGAAAATATATGTTTTACATTAATTTAAAGTGACAGTGTGGTCGGCAGAATTATGCCAACCTTAAGTTACTGGATATACACTGGCTGACGTTGGAACGCGACTCGCTTGAACGAGCCACTATGGCGAGTTTTCACCATGTGTTGTACGGTGGTCGCTATCCAGTCGAGTACAAAAATATCAGGTACCCTCCCACCAGCTACCCTGGTACGGTAAAATCGTTTTGACACAACCTTGTTAAAAAAAAAACCAACACCCACGGGCATAAGTGACTCCACAGACAAGTACAAAGTGTTAAATGATTCACACAGGGGCCTCGCAACTCGCAAGCATTCACACTTTGTTCACAAAAGAAAGCCTCTCACTAAACATAAATTCACAATTTATTATATATTATTAACATTTAAATGCTATATTAAACTCTACGTGCATAGCTTAATGGTCTTTACAGTATAACGCGTCAAGTGTCCCGCCGGGCCCGCCAATACGGACAAGTCACGTTCACTAACAACAAGTCGATGCAGAGTCGAGGCGGGGTTGTACAGGAATCGATAAACGCGCACACAACTCATATTTACTGAGATTATGTTTATCGAATGTGTACGGCAAACGAGCAATTGGGTCACCTGATGCACCGCGCTGCCGAACTTAAAGATGGAAGTGACTTATATAAGGGTTTGGAAAGAAGACTGGGGATTTTGACCTCCGGATAAATGTGTTCAAATATACCAAGAGGCCAGACGAAGGTGCGCTATGAACTTTTTTTAATTTATTTATTCCAGTACGAACTCTCGTCACTTGGCTCAAGATCTCAGTGTCGACATTGCATTAATAAACCTGCCTTAGTGTGCGGCTCGACGAAACTTCAACGCGTTATTTCAATTAGGATAGTCTACAAGTAAATATTAGTTTACATTATATCATTCACATTTATTTATTTATGTATATATTTCTATACATTTACACCGAGTGATAGCCGAGTAGATTGTCGGGTAGTTTCTATTCTAAATCACAAGAACTTGAAGTAGGTACCGCGGGCGAACTCGCACGCGTTGTCTTTCAACCAACATATATATATATCACTTATATTAATTACAATATGGTTTCACCTTGCTCCAGCTGAAGTTAGTTACTTCACATGCGCGCCTCTACACCCTTCACTCTGTTACAACAATAACTGCGACGCTCGTCACTAACTTCAGAGGGGACAAGTCCACTCGCACGTACTGTGCGTACATTGAACGAGCCCATACAATTCACTATGTACGAGTATATATACTGCAAGGTATTATAGTAACGTATAATTTATATAATTTTATACAATTGTCTATTACATCAGAATATATTGTTGAATATTTCACTAGTGTTTTAAATATCATTCGATATTTATTATTAATTTGCTACACTTTCAAATATGTATTAATGTAAATATCGCCAAACGGAATAAAATAATTGGAAACGTTACGTTAAATTACATAATAGTCATGAATATATTCAAATATAATTTGGTCATAAATTACTTCGGATTATTATAACGTATTGTAGACTACCCCTGAGCATTCTCCCTTAGGGTGTATGCCACATTTCAAATATATATGTCATTTGATTCATACATTGATTTAAATTTGAGGGAATTACATATCTAAAATAGATTAATATATTTATTAATATTTTAGATTTTAAATATGTCAAAACCTTTGGTCTAATATTTTATACAAACATTTATTTTGTGTGATCAAATGAACAAATATACCTGACGAGTGGCCCATAGACACAAGAAAACACAAGAGACAAACGAAAATACGATATGCTCTGTACCTACTGTCATTTATTAAATGATAAATACATTTTAAAGTAAATATATTAAACTTTATAACCTCTAGTGTGTATACTTTGTTGTCGTGTGCGGAAAATATATAATTGATCAATTATTTCAATATTTGTGATAACGTTCTTTTGTAAGGGTAAATATGTATCAAAACGAATAATATAGAGTGTATCCATGTATCTTAGTTTTAGAACTTATGTCGACATATGAGCAAGTTGGTCACCTGATGGTAAGTGATCTCCATTGCCCATGCCCAAATACCAGAATTATGGACGCGTCGCTGACCTTAAACAGATTGGGGGAGGAGAGAGTTCGAGACTCCATCCTAAAAATCATGTTAATCTTCAGAAAGGTCGATCACATATGTATGTATGTAAAATCACCTATAATAACATTATAGTGGTGATATGTGGTGTACATCCACTTATGATATGAGACTATTTCGCCCACACGTCCGCCACTGTAACTCAAGCCAAGATCGACACTGGCATGCCTATTTCGACACTAAGCATTGAAGCACGGTGAGTTTCTAGGAATGCTAAGCTGTCTATCCCACAATTAAATTAATGAAATAGAAAGATAGACAGGAATCTAAAATTTTTTTTTTGAAGTTATACTTCTTTAGGCGCGTTATGAAAAAATGATGAGAGTGAAATTTTAAGATGCGCGCGCACCTGTGACACAAAAAATTAACAGAAAAAATTAACAGTATGAAGTTAGGCGCGTGAGAGCAGTATGAAGTTTTTTTTTTTTTTTTTTTTTTTTTTTAATGGCATCTGTTATACATTATGCCAGCAGTATGAAGTTAGGCGCGTTATGAAAAAATGATGAGTGAAATAAAAAAATAAATAAATAAATATAAATAAATAAATATAAATATATATATATATATATAATTATATATAGATGCGGTTTTTATTTTATAATTTGGAACATGGTGCCGTAAAAAAAGTACCAGGTTCGCATAAACGCGAAGAGAGTAGAATGTCCATTTTTCATGGCGAGTAGCCGTAATTAATAAACAAATGACGATTTGGACAAAGAAAAACTCTTTAGGTTTTTTTCTTATTCGGAACAAGTACCAGGCTCGCATAAACGTGAAGAGAGTAGAATGTACTTCTATCATGTGGAGTGGATATGTTGATATAAATTAAAATACTTTTATTTAATATAATTAACACTAAATATTATTAAATTATTAATGTTAAATACTTATTATTGGTTATTTAATGATTCCAAAGAAGTATAACTTCTCACGCGCGTACATAAGTACACGCACCCATTTTTTTTTTTAGAGCATAGGCCGGCAAACGAGCAAGTGGGTCACCTGATGGAAAGTGATCTCCACCGCCCATGTACGCCCATCACCAGAAGAATCATGGGTGCGTTGCCGTTAAAGGAAAGGGATAATTAGGGATTGGGAAGGGGAGGGGATTTGAGCTTCCGGATATCTCACTCACCGTACGAAACGCAGCAGCAAGCCGCTACTTTACGTCGATTTTTTTCTGTGAGACAGTGGTAACGATCCGGTCGAGCCAGCCCATTCATGCTGTAGACAAAACTGTTTACAGCTTGGCTCTACCACTAACAATATATATTTATATATTTTCTTCCCACCCACTTGACAACACGCGCTGTGAAAACTACCACATATGTTCGTGTCAATATATATTTACCCTCACATATTAATACATTACATTAACATTTTAATGTAACTCACTATAATATGTACAATGTAGTTTACAGTAAATTACTTCCAATAAATAACACGGGGAGCAATCATTTATGCCTTTGCCCTAATTATACAAAACGCTGTGGGTTCGCACACCGAAATAAATGTTCGTATATGCTGGTTTGACATATTACAGGGAAACTTATTAAACATAGTACCTTACTACGGAGGATGCTCAACATGGGTGAAGTGAAGGCGTTTTAGTAGATAAGCGGACCCCGATATTAAACCCGGATAACGCCGAATAGATAGAAATTGTGATAGCGTAAGTCCCGCATAGTTGGTGCCAATGATACACTAGTATAGGGTGGGGTCAAGAATAACTGTGGTACATACTGTGGTGTTGTATTTTTTTTATGATTAAACCTAGAATTTGAGCCAAGGGCGCACTGGTTATAGGCTTAACACCGTATTAATTTATTGGAAGTGACGTCACAGGAGCGTAGATTGTACCCCGCGTACAACACATTTTGAAAACTTATTTCCGTTTATTTGTCAACTAATTATAATACAATTCAATAAGTTTTTAACATTGCACTTATTCCTTTATTGTGAACGTGTGGGTTTGCTTCTTAGATTCCATACATAATGTAAGAAAATAATTCTTGTGAATCACGTCGCTGCGTGTTACAATGAATAATTAGAATTCACATGCTACTATCACTCTGACTTTATACAGTTCGTGTTAAGATTTAATATGCCGGTATTATCAATCTTTGCTGAGCTATAATTGTCCCCTACGCCCAACCACAAATCTAAGCGGTGCGACACATGAAGCTACTTGTTAAAAATAGAGGTCATATTGCTTACATGTATGGGGCGTTAAGGGTCAACTTAATTTAAACAGAAGTCAGTAAACTGGGCATTAGTCCCCGCCGCTAGTTACCCACGCCTAAATTGAGTATGTGAATTTGGTTACAAGTCGAAAGCAGCTCTAGCATGCTTTTTAACTAACTTAAAAAAGTATAAGGTTTTAAAATTCGTTGGGTATATTTTTGAAGTTATACTTCTTTAGGCGCGTTATGAAAAAATGATGAGAGTGAAATTTTAAGATGCGCGCGCACCTGTGACACAAAAAATTAACAGAAAAAATTAACAGTATGAAGTTAGGCGCGTGAGAGCAGTATGAAGTTTTTTTTTTTTTTTTTTTTTTTTTTTAATGGCATCTGTTATACATTATGCCAGCAGTATGAAGTTAGGCGCGTTATGAAAAAATGATGAGTGAAATAAAAAAATAAATAAATAAATATAAATAAATAAATATAAATAAATAAATATAAATATATATATATATATATAATTATATATAGATGCGGTTTTTATTTTATAATTTGGAACATGGTGCCGTAAAAAAAGTACCAGGTTCGCATAAACGCGAAGAGAGTAGAATGTCCATTTTTCATGGCGAGTAGCCGTAATTAATAAACAAATGACGATTTGGACAAAGAAAAACTCTTTAGGTTTTTTTCTTATTCGGAACAAGTACCAGGCTCGCATAAACGTGAAGAGAGTAGAATGTACTTCTATCATGTGGAGTGGATATGTTGATATAAATTAAAATACTTTTATTTAATATAATTAACACTAAATATTATTAAATTATTAATGTTAAATACTTATTATTGGTTATTTAATGATTCCAAAGAAGTATAACTTCTCACGCGCGTACATAAGTACACGCACCCATTTTTTTTTAATAAGTAACATGTGTATTCGATAAATAAATCAGAGATTCAAATGTAAAACCCCAATAATATGCATTTGTTTATTGTTTTTGAAGCGAGCCCACACGTTTGTATACACTAGTGTAAATACATTCAGAACGAGGATAACGTCAAACGTGTAACTTGCGGCGTAATGTGGAATCCAAAGCTGAAGCCAGTGGACAACTTAACTAAAACTCACGCTAAACTGAACCATTACTCGACGTTCATATTGAACGGTAGTCTGTGTCTACAAACAGTCCCTAGTCTTCTATTATTGCTACATTCACTCGCGACGGGAAACCACGTCCGAAACTCGCGCACTCCTCTGGCCGACATATTTTTACGGATACGTTTTAAACGTATACGCAGACGTAAAGTGTGCACTTATAATCCGAATTCAGTAATGACAGTCAACGAAACTAGTTCGGAAACGTCCAAATACACACACGGCCGAATGTTCTCGAGTTGCGTATCGTCGCGAGATCACTTGACACGTAAAGTTGTCCGTCGCATTCCAGTAATGATCTGATCCATGTGTGACACTAGCACTAGCGGTGCAATTCGTCTATCCCGTTGGTGGTTCAGGAGCCAGTGTGTAGGCACTCGTCCGCGCTCGTCCGCGCTCGCTCGCGAACCGTTCGCGAGACGTTCGCGCTCGTGGCCACGTGGCCGCGTCAATACGCGCGCCGCTCCTCTATCTCGGACACCTGCTGCGGACATAAAGGGGTATTTATTAAAAAAAAACATTACCTTTACGAAAAAAGTATGAGTGAGTAATATGGTTAATATACTTATTTGGTTCATTATTTTATTTAAACATTAATTAGTTCGCATTAAGAACTAAAATAATATGACGGCAATTTACTTTAGTAGTAACATTGGATCTATCATTAATTAGGTAATCGACTTTAAAACAAAATGATAGATACCATTATCAATACCCTCAGATGTTGATTTATAACACCCCATTTTTTTGTTAGTACTAAAATACCATTTGATACGGACTATGACTACAGACAGGCTTTCTAACAATTGATTTTGAAGTCAATCGCTCGCCCAATCATACAAATATAAAATGGCAGTTACTTTTTAACTTTAACATTAGATCTATAATTTTGGGATCACAAAAACCCTGTTGGCCTTATTTGATGGTCCATTGATCCTGAAGATAGACATATGTCTATGTTACCTATATAGGCTGCATAATAAAAAAAAAATTAATGAATGGATAAGTGTGGAATGGGTTCGTTTGTATAATTCCACCACGGTATCCCCTGCCTGTCGTAAGAGGCGACTAATAGGGGCCAGCGGGGGGCTCGAGTAACGCCCAATTAGTACCTATGTACGTGCTCGCCCGAGATGGACGGCAGCACGGGTGGTCGGCCTCGTCGGTGCCGTTGTCCTTCTGAGCCCCCCCACAAGGAGCCGGGCCGCCGTAGAGCAGCACCGCACAGGCGCGGCTCCTCCATCACGAGCTCACCGCTCACCGCTCACCGCTGCACGACTGTATGTAGTGTATAATGTGTAGTGTACAGTGTGTAGTGTATAGTATGTATACTCACGTCATGCAGACGCCGTCGCTTGTGCGGCGGGTCGGCGGGCGTTTCCTCGATCACGAGCTCACCGCTCACACCCTCCTCACTGCCGCCATAACCGCTGGAACAAACATACATTAATTACAATTATATTGATAAAACATTACACATATACCGAATTATAAAAAAGTTTAGAATGTGTGCACCTTATCCCTGTAAAGGGCAACAACACAAATGTCAGGGAATTAACAGCGATGACTGACACAAGGGATCTGAAGGAATTGAGTCAAATACCGGGATCTCCTGGAACTATCTTACGACTCATAAATGAACATAATTATGCTATAACTAAATAAACACATATTGTAAAGGTGCACTATTTGTACAGATTAATCGATAATATTCATTGGATGTTGGAAAATTATTGTCGTAATTGATGTTGATAAACCATTACGACTATATTCCTGTATGATATACAGAAAGTTTATTGTAGCTAATTGACACGTATGCAAATTGCAAAATGAACAGTTTGATTTGTCACTTGAAATATTTTGACTTTGACAGACGTCAAATCGGCCATTGACATATTTTTTTTTATTTTTTTTTTCTCTTTGGCTCCCGTGGCTTCACCAAACGGCCACACGGAAGACCAGCGCTGGTATTACCAGCACGTGCTGAGTGTGGTCCGTATTTTGTAGCAGGCTTTTATTTTAACAATTTTTTCTTTGTTTTTTTTTTTATGTATTATTTGTATTCCTTGTTTAATGTAACTAGTTTAATTTTAAGTTTTTCTTTTATAGTTTGTTTGATTTGGTTACTTTTTTTGTTCTTTATTTTTATTTGCTTTGTTTCACGTAATAATTTAATTATATTAGTTTGGTAAGCTTGTTACAAAATAAAATCTTTTTCTTTCTTTCTTTTTCTATATGATTATGACTACAAAACTACATTGTTCAAATAAAAGTTCAAAGCACAAGGGAATATTGTACGCAGGCTTCTGTTCATTAACCATATAACCTCCTCCTGAATGGATAGCAGGTTACCGCCTGACGTCATGCCTGCCACATACTTGTAATATATGCGTGTACTCACGAGTAGTACGGCGAGTTCTGGTGTATGAGCACCTCCTCCTCCTGTATGGACACCAGGTTACCGCCTGACGTCGTGCCCACCACGTACTTCTCTGTAATGCAAACAATACATGGTTGGATCAGTAAAAAGGTAGAGCTATTACTTCAAATTTGTTTCCGATTTAAGATTGGCTACTAATTAGTACGTCAGGCGTCAAAAGTATGCGGTAATGCCGCCGCGTCTGGCGCTTAATACGCACTGTGTATGTAAACCATTCTACAGTAACGTCATCACCACTTGATGCGATGGCCAGGCCTCTCTGTCGTATGAAGTGTTCTACATAATATTTTGTTGATTGAACGAATTTGAATATGTGTGTATAATATCGGTATATCGAAGTGTTGAGGTGCTTGTACAACAACGCCACCATGTCGGTCCGAGTACAAGAACAGAGTACGAAGGCTATTCCACTACAGAGAGGCGTGAGACAGGGAGATGTTATATCTCCGAAACTGTTCACTGCCGCGCTGGAAGATGCCTTCAAGCTCTTGAACTGGAAAGGATTCGGCATCAACATAAATGGCGAGTACATGACTCACCTCCGCTTTGCCGACGATATCGTGGTCCTTGCGGAATCGCTGGAGGACCTGAGTACAATGCTCGAAGACCTCAACAGAGTTTCTCAACGGGTGGGCCTCAGGATGAACATGGACAAGACGAAGGTCATGTCGAATGTCCATGTTGTGCCCACACCGATTACTGTTGGAAGCTCATCTCTCGAAGTTGTCGACGAATATGTCTATCTAGGACAAGTAGTCCAATTAGGCAGGTCCAACTTCGAGAGAGAGGTCAATCGTCGAATCCAGTTCGGCTGGGCAGCGTTCGGGAAACTTGGCAAGGTCTTCTCGTCCAAAATACCTCAGTGCCTGAAGACTAAAGTCTTCGATCAATGTGTGTTACCAGTGATGACATACGGCACTGAGACGTGGCCTCTAAATATAGGCCGTATAAGACGGCTCACAGTCACTCAGCGAGCTATGGAGAGAGCTATGCTCGGTGTTTCTCTACGTGATCAAGAATCAGAAATGAAATAATTCGTAGAAGAACGAAAGTCACCGACATAGCTCAGCGGATTAGCAAGCTCAAGTGGCAGTGGGCAGGCCACATAGCTCGCAGAACCGATAACCGATGGGACAGAAAGGTTCTGGAATGGATGCCACGTACTAGCAAGCGGTCTGGAAATCTTTGGGAGAGGCCTATGTTCAGCAGTGGACGTCTTGTGGCTGATGATGATGATGATGATGAATATGTGTGATTCATAGATATTTGTTTGAGTTGTGGGTGCTGTGGGGTGGATAGGAGTGTCGTTGGAGTGATTTGTTGAGCGTAGCGTGACAGTAATAAGTGTGAGTAAGGTACATATATTTACCTTCTCTCTCGCCGCCAGCTCCATTGGTGACGACCGTGATCTGATGTCCCGACATCACCAGCTGGCCGCTACCTGTATTGTACGACAATCCGTGACCTGCAACACATTATACATTAATTAATACACAAATTTCTTATAACATCATAAAAATAACATTAATAAAATTATAATGTAATTTAGGCTTTACTAACCGAAAACATAGCAGACACAAACATTTCTGAATAAGTTTAAGGGGTTATATACAGTTAGAAATTTCAAAAAATATTTTTTCGTTTTATTTTATTTTCTTAATGTACATATATTTAAGAATACACACAGAAAATGTCATATCGTTCCGGTGAATATTTTCGAAGTTACAAGCAAATTTGTAAAGGCGTTTCAAAGTGCTTGAAAGCTTAGCAAAGCTTCAAAGCGCTTACCTGTCCCTTTTATGCACCTGCCTATTGTAAATGTTCTCTTCTAATGTATTTAGATGCGTAAACCAACAGTGTGTTATTTATTTTTTTATACCTGAAAGGTAAATTTTTATTTTTCTCCTCCCAAACTGGAAAATATTTAGTGCTATTCAAACTTTAAGCGCGTTTTTCTCAAAATGGTGTTTTCAAAGTCGGTGACCAACATTACTCGAAAACGGCTTAACCGATTAGTCTCAAATTTTAACACGAGCTTCTTAAATATATTTTCTAGTAATTAATCGAAGATTTTTTCTCACCAATAAATATATTTTTTTTATAAGCAATTTAAGGTCGAAATTTTGGTCAAAAATCGATTTTTTTTTTTGAGAAGCCGCCATTTTGTCAAAAAAGTCATTTTGCTTATTCCTTCGATTAATTACTAGATTTAACATTACTTTAACGAAATCTGTTTAGTTTTTTAATTTCAGAGGATCCAGTTCAGAGATATAGTGGTCACCGCAAAACGTCTTTTTTGAGAGGAGCTCCCGGATATCAGCTGTAGCTCCTTTCCAAATAAATATTTTTACTAATAGTAATTCTTAAAATACAGTTAAAAGATACCATAATATGTATACAAATTTTTAGATCAATAACTTTAAAAGTTTTCTCAGAAATAATTCTGGAAAATTCGCTTTTTTTCGGCCTTCTAACTGTATATAACCCCTTAAATCAGACAGCAATCATTTTTAAGTATTTAATATGCATATTGAAACCAGATCTAGAACTATAGATGACATTACAGTAGTATGGCATATCACCCATCAATTATCATATATTTATAGGAGGAAGTGATGATGAGGACAGTAATTATTACATCGGCTGCAAACGACAGTGTGGATCAGTCCAGATGATAAGAGGAAGTGTGTTAACAAAAAATCCAAACAAACTTTCCAGTCAATTCAAATAGTAGATTGTAGTGGGCAGAGGGCATTTCATTAAATTTTATATGGAAAAATTACACCTCAAATATTTGTATAACAACTTATACTGCATTCTGGTGGGAGGATACTTGTATCCGACCGGATAGCGACCACCGTACACTGGTGCTAAAACCTGCCATAGTGGCCCACCTTGTGTGGCTCGCGTTCCAGGGTCAGCCAGTGTATATCCGGTTCTCCCCAGGGGGCTTGCCTCCTGATCCTAACCCTTTTCCCATCCCTTTTCCTTCCCTTCCCCCTTGACCCTTTAACAGGCCGGCATAATCTTGCCGACCTACGATGTACACATTGTTTATCGTTGGTCGACACTATTCCTGGATTGCGCTACACTTACCATCAGGTGCAGCGTAGTCACTTTGCGGAGCCAGGATAAAAAAAAAAAAAAAAAAATCACTACTTCTATTCCAGAAATGTACAAATATCAAATGCATTTTTCAGTTATTTCTATTGCTGTTGGTGTATACGAAAAATAGATTTTGCGATAAAAATGTATGAGTTAATTAATATTGATGTGTGATATTGAAGGTGTCAGTGTAATTGTGGGTGTAATTGTCGATGTAGTTGTAGGTGTCGGTGTCGGTGTCGGTGTCGGTGTCGGTGTCGGTGTCGATGTCGATGTAGGGTTCGGTGTCGGTGTCGAAATAGGTATTGGTGCTAACGTAAGCGTAGGTGAAGGTGCAGGTGTAGGTGTAGGTGGGGGTGACGGTGTAGGTATCGGTGTCGGTGTACGTGTGGGTGTGGGTGTCGGTGTAGGTGTGGGTACGGGTGGCGGTGTAGTTGTGGGTGTCGGTGTCGGTGTCAGTGTCTGTGTCGGTGTCAGTGTCGGTGTCGTTGTCGGTGTCAGTGTCAGTGTAGGTGTGGGTTACGGTGTAGGTGTAGGTGTCGGTGTAGGCGAAGGTGTCGGTGTAGGCGTAGGTGTCGGTGTGGGTTCGGTATCGGTGTGAGTGTCTGTGTAGTAGTTGGTGTAGGTGTAGGTGCAGATGTCGGTGTCAGTGTCGGTGTAGGTACGGTGGTGGTGTCGGTGTGGGTGTCGGTGTCGGTGTCGGTGTCGGTGTCGGTGTCGGTGTAGGTGTCGGTGTCGGTGTCGCTGAAGGTGTAGGTGTCAGTGCAGATGTCCGTGTCTGTGTCGGTGTCAGTGTCGGTGTCGTTGTCGGTGTCAGTGTCAGTGTAGGTGTGGGTTACGGTGTAGGTGTAGGTGTCGGTGCAGGCGAAGGTGTCGGTGTAGGCGTAGGTGTCGGTGTGGGTTCGGTATCGGTGTGAGTGTCTGTGTAGTAGTTGGTGTAGGTGTAGGTGCAGATGTCGGTGTCAGTGTCGGTGTAGGTACGGTGGTGGTGTCGGTGTGGGTGGTGGTGTAGTTGTGGGTGTGGGTGTCGGTGTCGGTGTCGGTGTCGGTGTCGGTGTCGCTGAAGGTGTAGGTGTCAGTGCAGATGTCCGTGTCGGTGTAGTGTCAGTGTTTCGGTGTTGTGTCGGTGGTGGATGTCGGTGTGTATGTGTCAGTGTCGGTGTCACCTGGCGAGCCGGGCGCGCTGTGCGTGAGTCCGGGCGCGGCGGGCGGCGCGGGCGCGGCGCGCGGGAACAAGTACTGCGAGGTGTGTGTGTGTGTGTGTGTGTGTGTGTGTGTATGTGTCAGTGTCGGTGTCACCTGGCGAGCCGGGCGCGCTGTGCGTGAGTCCGGGCGCGGCGGGCGGCGCGGGCGCGGCGCGCGGGAACAAGTACTGCGAGGTGTGTGTGTGTGTGTGTGTGTGTGTGTGTGTATGTGTCAGTGTCGGTGTCACCTGGCGAGCCGGGCGCGCTGTGCGTGAGTCCGGGCGCGGCGGGCGGCGCGGGCGCGGCGCGCGGGAACAAGTACTGCGAGGTGTGTGTGTGTGTGTGTGTGTGTGTGTGTGTATGTGTCAGTGTCGGTGTCACCTGGCGAGCCGGGCGCGCTGTGCGTGAGTCCGGGCGCGGCGGGCGGCGCGGGCGCGGCGCGCGGGAACAAGTACTGCGAGGTGTGTGTGTGTGTGTGTGTGTGTGTGTGTGTATGTGTCAGTGTCGGTGTCACCTGGCGAGCCGGGCGCGCTGTGCGTGAGTCCGGGCGCGGCGGGCGGCGCGGGCGCGGCGCGCGGGAACAAGTACTGCGAGGTGTGTGTGTGTGTGTGTGTGTGTGTGTGTGTATGTGTCAGTGTCGGTGTCACCTGGCGAGCCGGGCGCGCTGTGCGTGAGTCCGGGCGCGGCGGGCGGCGCGGGCGCGGCGCGCGGGAACAAGTACTGCGAGGTGTGTGTGTGTGTGTGTGTGTGTGTGTGTGTATGTGTCAGTGTCGGTGTCACCTGGCGAGCCGGGCGCGCTGTGCGTGAGTCCGGGCGCGGCGGGCGGCGCGGGCGCGGCGCGCGGGAACAAGTACTGCGAGGTGTGTGTGTGTGTGTGTGTGTGTGTGTGTGTATGTGTCAGTGTCGGTGTCACCTGGCGAGCCGGGCGCGCTGTGCGTGAGTCCGGGCGCGGCGGGCGGCGCGGGCGCGGCGCGCGGGAACAAGTACTGCGAGGTGTGTGTGTGTGTGTGTGTGTGTGTGTGTGTATGTGTCAGTGTCGGTGTCACCTGGCGAGCCGGGCGCGCTGTGCGTGAGTCCGGGCGCGGCGGGCGGCGCGGGCGCGGCGCGCGGGAACAAGTACTGCGAGGTGTGTGTGTGTGTGTGTGTGTGTGTGTGTGTATGTGTCAGTGTCGGTGTCACCTGGCGAGCCGGGCGCGCTGTGCGTGAGTCCGGGCGCGGCGGGCGGCGCGGGCGCGGCGCGCGGGAACAAGTACTGCGCCGACACCGGACCGCCCAGCAGCCGAGACTGACCGCCCTGCACAACGCACAACGCACACATTATACACTACACATTGGATTACTATACTAGCGTCAGCAACGCTTCCGTGTTTCTTATGACCGTATGGATGTTCATGAGCGGTACGGTCATCTCTTTGTATCCGGTGACGCACTGAACTCCTTTGCCGGCCTCTGCTCTAAAATAGCTATACTTTGGTTTTTGCCAAAAGCTATTGAGGAATAAAAGATTCAGAACTAGTAAATAAAAGTAAATTTTCGAAGTTCCAGGTGGCATCACACAGTGACCAGTCGACTTTGACCGGTATTTGACAGGACTCTGTCCGGACTTTGACAGGACTTTGATCGGACTTTGACCGGACTTTGACCGGACTTTGACAGGACTTTGACTGGACTTTGACCGGACTTTGACCGGACTTTGACCGGAGTGTGACCGGACTTTGACCGTTCTGGTGTGCAGTGTAATGCAGTGCAGAGCAATCAATTTTTTTTTATAGCATAGGCCAATGAAGTAATAACTTCTTATGGAAGGGTAAACCGCTTCGTAACGTAACGCTTTACGGCGCCACTCTGTCTGGCTTCCCTTTTCTCACGCATACGGCAGCAGTAGGCAGGCTCCTTCTCTCTCACTTTAACCCATATAGTTTAAGTTATCACTTCTGTCGAGCATCCCGAGACGCACACTTTTTTTAAATCAGTTAATTAATTATTAACTTCTAACAATAATTTTAATGAAGTCAATATGTAAGGGGCCCAATGTTTTAAAACTAAATTAAAATATTGTCATCGTTACTCATCAATATTTTAACTTCTAATAAATGAAAAGAAAATTATTATCAGTTCAATAGTTTTAGGTAATTATCCCCTGCATACAAGCAAATATAATTTCCTCTTTATGTGAATGTAACAGATTTACTTAAACAGTAGATTTATATTTTACAATCAATGGGCCATTTATCAGCCGTCACACGTTTTTTTCCTAGCTCAATAATAATTAATGATGAAACGAGCACGTCGCTCGCCTGGTTGTAAGCGCCACGCCTACCCATTAACAGAACAACAACACACGGCACCCTTAAATTACAATTACTGTGCTCGCCACCTAGAGACATAAGATGTTACGTCTCATAATGCCCATTAATTTCACTGGCTGCAATGTACTTCAAACTGAAACACAACCGTGCTTTCACACTATTGTTTTGCGATAGAAATAGACGAAGCGATGGTAACAAACCAGATGACCTCTCGTTTACAAACGAATTCACACCGAGTAACAATCTATACGCGGTATATGTAATGTTTTGAGCCTCTGGAATCTCACATATGAAACAAATTACCCTTGATTATATCAATATGGTTTTCGACTACAATAGTAATGAGTCAGCCTAATAATGCTGTTGACCATCCAAATACTTAACAACTTGGCTCCACAATATAATGGCATAATATTAAAGTATGTGAGTATGTGTGTGTACCTGTTGGTCCTGTTCCTCGCCGGTGAACAGGTCCGGGGTCGGTTCGCGAGACAACTCCTCCGGCGTGACGAGACCGGACACGCCCACCTGAGACGGAGACGTCGGCGCACTCCTACACATTATACACAACATTGTTATATTAAACGGGCACACAGCCGAGTGCAGTCGGTAAGTGTAGTTACCGGTAAAGTATAGGCGTAAACGTGCGTATCGGTGTGTGCGTCCGCGTTTATGTCAGTGTAGAGGTAGATGTCGGTGTTGTCGGGAGTCGATGTATGCGTCCGCGTTTATATCGGTGTAGTGGTAGATGTCACTGCCGTATAAAGGTCGGTGTCAGAGTCGGAGTCACGACTGTGTCGGTGTCGCTGTAGATATAGGTGTCGGTGTCGCTGTCGGTGTTGGAGTAGGTGTATGCACTTATCTGTTTCGCTGTGGCTATTGGTGTCGGTGTAAGCGTCGAAGTCGGCGTCGATGTCGTTGTTGATGTAAGTGACGGTGTCGCTGTATTAGTCTTAGTCAGATTCAAAGTCGGTATCTTTGTAGATGTCGGGGACATTATCGGTGTTATTGTACATATAGGTATTGGAATCTGTGTCGGTATTGACACCGGCATCTGTCTGTTTTTTTACCCTTGGGATGAACTACAGGGGTCCCTACTAATGGGGTATTGGCGACCCCTGCAGTATCTCACCCCAGGGCCAAATGGGAGGGGAAGGAATCAGGGAAGGGAAAGGGATAGGATCTGGGGGTAAGCCCCCTGGGAAGAACCGGATACACTGGCTGACCGTGGAACGCGACCCACACAAGGTGGGTCACTATGGCAGGTTTTAACATGTACGCTGGTCGTTATCCGAGTGTAGATACCTGGAGGAGAGCCCGAACGGTGCGCGGAACTGTACGCCGCGCGGCCGCCGCGGTCTGAACGCGAGCTCGATCAGTTTCCCTTCGCTCTGCGGGTCGATGCGCCAGAAGCTTCCCTTGCCAGGCTCCTCCTGACTGCGTGGCACCTTGATAAAGTATCTGCAAAAGTTAATAATACTCTTAGTATAAGCAAAAGTAGTGCTCGATTTGATTTAGTTATAGATAAATATGATTTACCTGTTGAGCGAAAGGTTGTGCCGGATGGAGTTCTGCCAGCCCTTGTCGGCGGTGCGGTAGTACGGGTAATTTTTGGTGATGTATGAGTAAATGCCGCTGAGCGTGAGCTGCTTGTCGTGCGCGGACGCGACTGCTTGCACGATGAGCTGCGCGTAGCTGTAGGGCGGCTTGGCGTCGTCCCGCTCGCGGTCGCGGTCGCGGTCGCGCTCGCCCGACCGGGAGCGGTCGCGCACGTCGCGAGCCTCGCGGGACTCACTGCCACACACACAATACGACAATTTCATTACTTGCCTTTATATTTAAAAAAACGAAGATAGGCCTTTACTCTGCAATGGAGAAGTGCAATTATTGTTACCATACAAAATTATATACTGGGTTCTGACATCTGGGGGACCTCCATTTGTCGGCAACTGACCTGCATACACCAGAATGTCGTTTAACAGTGTTGCTGTGTTATTTGTGTGAATGAATGCTCACCGCACGTCCCGTACGTCCCGCACGTCCCGCACATCTCGCACGTCACGCACGTCACGCACGTCGCGCGTGCTGCCGTAACCAGACTCCGAGTTAGATGACGTCGCCTGCTGAATTGGGTATACAATGTACAATTAACTCTCTGTACGAATAACATTCTATGGATTTGAATAGGTGATAAGATCCAGTACAATCAATGCGCGTGAAATAACCTGGCTGGACTCAAGTTAGTCAGATCATAATCCCCCTAAGTTTCTCGCTGTCCTTTAGTCTCTGAGTACATAGCTGCGCCGCACTGTCTTCAGCCCGGTCAAGTTATTTCCATTTTATTGCACTCACTAATGACCAGGGTCATTAACTAGTAAGTTATTCCCGCCTTTTTCGTACTTGTCCCGTCTTTTTATTTAAGTCCCGCTGTTTAGAAAAATCTAACAACACTTAGTTAATACATAAGGTAGATGTAAATGTCACAATAAGTACAATACGCTTTGCTAGGTATTAGGTCCCTGCTTGCTTGCTTCTTTGTTGCTTCTGCTTATGAACAGGCGTGAAGCTTACCACAAGGCGAGTAACCTACTCATTCAGTCATTCAGTCTAATAAAGTATCCACCACGTCGATTTACAATAATTTATAATAGAATCCTTCCATGTGAACGGTTTCATTAAGTTGGGTAAACATCACATGTTATGTAATCAGAAACATATTGTGTATATAAAGGCGAGCACACATTACACACACATACATTATCGGCTAGTCTCGACTGCGGCTGAATTCGCAATGAAAATCATACGAGGCGAAATAAATAATACGGGGAGAATGTCAAGTATTTTATCTCAATACATCACAAATGTAGTAAACTGATTGACACTAGGCATGGTGGAAAAATAAATAGGATGCCAATAAAGAAGATTCTGAAATCGATACAATATGATAATACATGGATTAGTACGCAGTCCAGTGCCATGCAGTGTTTTGTAAAAGAAAGTTCTGAGTGGTATTGTTTCGGTTTATGGACAGGCGTAGCGCTTACCACCAGGCGATCGCCTGCTCATGACCTCATTCAAGCTAATAAAAAATACTTCTAGGAACGATAATTGTCCTAAGAGCCAAAATTTTTTTTTTATCCAGGCATGGCAAAGTGACTGCATTACACCTGATGGTAAGTTCAGTCCAGTCCAAAAAACCAGTGACCACCAACAAACAATGAGTTTATGGGTGGTCACCAGAATCATGCCGGCCTGTATAAATGCTTCTTCACACTCCGAATAGGGAAGAAGCTAATCGAGGGGCCTGCGACAGGACAGGCGGATGACCGATGCAATCACAGGGATGTGTACAAGGATGTACCCCTATACCCGCCCCAATCAATCATCAAGTCATGTCGCAAGCCCCTCGGGAGAACCGGATATACACTGGCTGATCCTGGAGCGCGATCCACACAGTGTGTGGGTGTCACTATGGCAAGTTTTAACCCCATGTGTACGGAGGTCGCTATCCGGGCGGATATGAATATTCTACCACCAGCTAGTTGTGATGTGTACTCGGCTTTATGTTTCATTCAGTTTGGTGATTGTATTGATTGTTCTATATTTATTCACTGCGGTAGACGCCCACGTATATAAATACGATTAGACAAATAATTAAACTTGGCTAACTTATGACATGATGCTTAATTAATTTTAGCCTCTCACTAGTCTCTAGTGGTAATGTATTAGGCTCAGAAATTGACCACGTTCTGGGTTCAAAATTTAATTTTCAAATACCAAATCTGGCAAACAATTTTCATTTTAAAGCCAAATAAAATACAATAATTACTACGGTCTACGAATTCGAAATAAAGGGCAGGGTATCCTGCTCAGTCACTAAAGACATACCTTTATGGCTTTAGGGTGTTGCTTTTATAAAAATATTCGGTGTCAATTAGAAAAATAACTATAACTGTAATCTGCCTGCCGACACACAGACATGCATACATGCAAGCACGCACGCACGCACCCAAGGACAAAGGGCGAAAACTTAAAACACCCTTTTATGTCGGTATGTCATTGCCAACATCATCAGCACATGTTCGTTAGTTTTTCCAAAAAAACACGAAGACGTCGTAGCGCATAACTATAACCCCTTTAGTGTACGTTTAATTTAGTTATATATCGATTTCGGTGTGTTCGATGCACATTACTCACCGCTGTGCCGTTAGAGTTGGGTCTCTGGCTACTCGCGAGCGAGGCGTAGTGTGCGACGAGGCTGAGGTCCGCGTGCCGCCGGCCCGACGAGCCCGCGCCTCGGGGCGATGTCGGACAACTGTTCGCCGCGCTTATAGTACCTGCACACACACAATACCCAACATATTAATATACAGGGTTATTTTTAAAACACTGACAACCTCGCAGGGCCATATAGCTGACCCCATACGGAGCAACTTTTGTTCTACGAGTTTGGATATAACTCAATATATGAAAAAAAAAATGATTTTACAAGTTTTTGTTGTGTCGTGTTTTTCTTCGTAGACTGAGGCGCGGCGCGGCGCGCGGTCAGCTGCTCGGGAGTTCAAGGTCGCAGGCGCTAGCCCCGTTCCCCACGCTTCGCGTGTTTGTTTACGTAATCTGCGATGCGCGTTTTAACATTCAAGACGGAAATTAAATGAATACTTATTTATGTATGAAAATAAAATCTAACAAATTATGAAAAGTCGTGGAACAAAAGTAGTAGCAAATGACCTTAGGAATCTACTCCTGCGAGGTTGTCAGTGTTTTAAAAATAACCCTGTATATAACGATACATTTGCAGCACGCTGCACGGCCCGAACGGGATAATACCACTGTCTCATAGAAAACAGCTGAAGGGGAAGAATGCTGTTTCGGTTCTTAAGGTGAATGAGATTTCCGGAGGGGAGGATGGGGAGAAGGAGATAGTCTTCCTTCTCCCCATCCCGATACCCGTTCTCACAACACCCAGACCCGAAACAAATATTCGTGGATCGCACAAACATTTGTCTCGGTGCGGGAATCGAACCCACGGCCTCTCGATTCGCAGCCGGCTACTCGTCCACTGCGCCACGTAGGCTGTTAAATGTCAATGTCAAAATGCATAAACCTTATAATAAATGAAGCCACTCGATGTCTCGCCAGGCAGACTGCTTGTTCTGATCACTTTCTTCGAGGTGGAAGAAAGCGTAACAGAAGTCCAGCAGTGGCATAGAAATGGTTAATAATTTGCGATGCTTATACGGTACCAGTGGGTGAAGGCATCGGGCTGCGCACGTCGTTGTCGGTGGGTATGGAGATGCGCAGCGGAGGCATCGGCGGACCCGCGCTGCCGCCCGCGCCGCTGCCGCTCTCCTCCACCAGCGACTGGAACTCCAGGCGGATGTTCGTGGACGGGAAGCGGAGGGTGCATCTGGAAACCATAATAGTAACATATCACTCTAAGAAAATATTCAATTCTCATTAGGTTGGCGCAGATTTGTCACAGTTTGTACCGTATACGCCGATACATCATAGGAAAGGACTATGGAACCTCGTCATCTATCCGAACGGTATATCATTCATAGAAAACAGAGTACAGACACAAATCTTGTATCGTGGTTATCAACAACTTACGGTTAAGGGACTTACGGTTTGACAATACACGGGCATGAAACAAATATTAATGTGCGGTGGTCGTGGCTATGTGTGTGACTGTTGGTAGTATTTATTCTTTATTTATTATTGGAACACACAAACATTGGTCTCGGTGCGGGATAAAACTGGCGCCACAGCCGGCTGTCCACCCAGTGTGCTACAAAGACCATCATGAAATATCAGATATTATTATCTAATATCCTACACTGTCTGCATTGTGTAGAATAGATTCTGTTGAAAACCATTGTACATGCATTAGTACAACCCACACACATACTTACTCTGAAACGCACAGTGATGTGGCCATTCTTTGTTGGACGGCGCATCACACAAAAGCTAGTCTCTTGATGTTATAGGTATCTACCACCCTGCATTGTGATACAACATAACTTCCATCGTGTCTACATATTCACAGAACCATCATAATGTTGTGTTAAATGCGGTAATAAGTTTATGTTTGTTCCGTATCCACTGATATTACAGCTTACTCGATGAAAATATGGATCCAATAAGCATAGATCGGAGAAAAGACCATAAGATAATATTTATAGCAGCCATAAATATTAAAGAATCGTTTCTGATGCTTTCCAGATAATATTACATCACAAACATTGACAACAAAGTCCAACATGGTACACAAAACTGTCTGAAACTCTGTACCTTGTTCTGTGCCAACGCCCACTTGTACTTTACGAACGTTTCGAGGAAACAATTGTCTAAGCATGCAACCTATAGTCTTACGTGTCACTCAATAGGTCATTAAGTTAGACATGCCAGGCACAGATGTGCGTCTAGGCTTTGTCGTATGCCTTATCGCCGGCTCGCATCACGTCATGCCGCAATAAAACTCCCAAAATGGATACCGTGTCTAGCCTTTATAAAAATATTTCTCTGTATTCATGAGCGCGGCTTACAGAGACACGCCATTAAAACTAAACTCCTACGAAGTAAAGAGATGAGATAACAAGTGGAGAGTAGGTATAAGGAATAGCTCCGCATTCATCAGAGCATCTTCACGGTGAGCTAGCTCGACTTGAAGTACACTGAGGCTGCTGAAATGAATACTTCAGTCTATAAAACGCAAGGCTTTCGCTTCGATATAAGGTTCGTTTAATTGCAATAGGCGAATATACAAAATATGGGTCAAAACATGCCTGAGATTGAGTGCGGCCGCAATCTCCACGTGAGCTACCTGTGACGAGACAATGGTTACCCATATATTAACCATAGCCTCGTCCCACATATTAACAATATACATATTGAATAGTTTCCTGTCTCGGAGAATAACGATGGATGCACATACATATAATAGCTGGAGTAAGTTCAAAAAGATAAAGGTATTTTAAAACTTTGAACGGAAAAATAACTACATTGGATCTAGTTAAGTACAGTGCAGAACAAAATATATAATGTAGAACGTCGAGGGACATAGCGTTCCTTGACGGCCGACAGAGTATATTCCGGCCTGAACTTACTGGATATACACGGGCTGGCGGAGCCCGAAGCGCATCCTACCTAAAGGTGCCACTTTGCCTAATTATTAATTCATATAATGGTAGTCCGTCGTTGTCACTGTCTCACAAAAAAAAAACGTAACGTAGCGGCTTGCTGCTGCTTTTCTTTTGGTGAGTAAGATATCCGGATCCCCTTTCCGTTCCCGATCCCTTAATTATCCCTTTCCTTTAAGGTAAGGTAAGGTAATGCGTACGCGGTACGACTGCTGTGCTGAAGTCTCGGGTTCGATCCGCGGACAGGGTAAAACTAATATTGGGTTTTCTATCATGAAATGCTCAGTATCAGTCCGGAGTCTGGATTTTTTTCCGGTATGGCCATAAGCTCACCCCCTATTATAATATCATAGGTGGGAAATATGCTCGGCGAAATGTGGGTGTACTGGTACTGTGTGCGTCCCCGACGCAGCAGCTCTGCGCGGCGTCAATAATTCTGTAAATCGATTTGCTGCATCATAAACCACTACGTTACCGGGGCATGTATAACACAGGAGTGCGAATCGATAGACGGTTCAACGACAGACCTGGAGACTAGTGCTATTCAGTAGGTACCCTATGGAATTAGGTCACACGAGCACCGGCGCAACGTGACCTCACGTACTTCCTAAACTTACAATTGATTTGATTATTTCAACTCTTCTCCCTACCCTTATCCCACTGGCAGTGAGGTCGGCGCAACTCTGAGGAGATGATTTGTTTATTTCGATTGTGGAAAATACTTTTAAAACATTAATTTATAAATCGCCTCATTGCTCGTGTGTTACTAGGTAGAGTAAGTCCCCTATATGCGAGCGGTTGTCTGGGTTGTGCCACCGCTTTGTCTATACCTGCTATCGAGCAACAGTGTGTAAGCACTGTTGTGTTTCGGTTTGAAGGACCTTGAAGATAGTGAAGTTACTGGGCATTATGAGAATCGTTATGACATGAGACATCATATGTGTCGGGGTACAGTTTATGGAGAAATAACTTTATTAATTAGCCTGAATGACGAGCTGAGCAGACGATGGTAAGCGCCACGCCTGCACATAAAATACGGAGCAACATCACATAGATTATTGAATTGACAACATTACAAATATAAAGTGCCTAAAACAAAAATACCGTTTCTTTATTTTGCTATCCTAAGTTTTACTATATTTTTATTTTTTTTTATTACTAGTTAATTTCGGAGTAAAAAAATAAAAACCAAAAAACGTGTGATGACGTGACATATACGGTTGAATGACGTTTGTCCTTTATCCATAAGTGAAAAATAAAAGTAAATTAATATTACTTGATAATATCACAAATGTCATGTTTAAACACACCCAAAAAATCCAATAGCGTCAACTAAACCTTTTGTTTAAAGGTAAATTAAAGGCATAAACACCGTCATGCCGTATATATGACGCGTTTACATCTGTTTCGAATGAAATACAATTCAAAAGAGAATTCATGAATGAAAACAGTCGATTTCGGAAAAAAGGAAAGAAATGGGTCTCTTTAATTTGGATCTAATTTAATTTAATCTACTAATAGAGGTATGTTGAAAAAATGAAATGTTGTCAATTACAAGTTATTGTATGGCACTGAGCTGCCCTCGTCATCCCGTGACACAATATATCAAATCTCTTTATGTTTTTCAATGTCCTTCAAACCAGAACACACTGTTTACACACACCTGCATGGCGGCATATTGGAAAAACAATAAACAAACGGATAGTCGCATACGGAAAACATACAACACAGTCCACACACCGAGGAAGGTTTGATAACCTAATGCTAAGTGTCCACCTAAAGGAAATTTTAAACAATTTTTGTAAATAGTGATCGCGTAGTGGTAGAAATTCAATCTCTATGACTTTGTTCTATAGTCAGCTGCGATATTTTACATACTGTGGTGTTGTACAGTTCGTTATTAACATAGATGCCTTATTCTGCGCCTGCGCATGAATTTAATTGGCTAATTGGTTGTTTTGAATTGCATAGTCATACATAAGATGACGTAGTTCGCGCATGCGATATAATTCAGACATTGATAATATAAACGTAAACAATGAATGTTTTATTTTATTAAATTAGTGTATAATTGATACAGATATACATGTATATAAATAGCTTTCTGCCATCCTCCTCCGAATAAACTTTAATTACGCCAAATCTCACACCTAACATGCTTAAAATAGGGTCCGAGTTTTCTCTTCATGTACTAATGTACAGATTACATAAAAAAGAGAAAATGTAAACAAAATCGCATGACATAGACGAAAACAATATAGAAAACTGTTGTTTACGAGGCCAGGTCATGCATCTTGAAAAGAGTATCGTATGACGCGATAAATGATTGTGTGTTGTTATATATTCGTGTTTATGTCATACGAGAAACTCTCCTGGACTATTTATGGTGCAAAGAACATGCGAGTAACAGATATTGAACTTGTTCGTGTAAACACTTGTTCAGTTGAAAACATTAACATGTTGAACGAACTAATTAAACGACATTTAATTGACGAATACTCAAATTCTTGACAACTAATCTTAATTCAGTGTGAACAGCATGGAATGAAAAGTTGGTTCCTTCTGAAGTATTGTATAGTTGTAAAACATATAAATGATCAACTTTTTCGATTTTCGGAGAACCATTAAGTAAAAAGGAGGAGAGCTCGTTGATTCTGTGACGTGTCTAAACTCCTAAGTAAATCCCGTCACCTCTTAACCTTGATAGTTCCACGTGGATGTCGCGTCGTAAACAGCAGTTGTTCGTAAAACTTCCTGAACCAAATTGACTAGTCCAAAAAAACAACACGCCGAGGTAGGTGCTGTACGAATATGAACTCGACAGCGTGCGGAATAAGGTCGGGGGTCACGTGGAAGCGGGACTCGGGATATCGATCGCGGCCTTTTGTGCTAAACTCGAGGCGTCCTTCACCCCGTGCCCTTTGAATATAAACCGACAGATTTATAAAGCTCTCTCGGTATAACACACGGGCCTCCAAACTGTAGCACTGACAACATAATGATTATGATAACATTATTTTTAATGAAAATCCGATGTATATTCCCAGACAGCTTATCTTCCGAGCCGTCGCGTCCTATAAAAAATACTTGTTATTATCTTCTGAGTTCAGACAGTGTAAACAACCATTTTACTCAATATCACACAATGAGTTTATGTATAAGCAGGTACACGATGGATTATCCATGGGGATTACAACATTTCCTGAATTGCACGTTAACATTACTCAAAACATAATAATGATGTAGGTCTCAATTCATAAAAATCGAAAGACTAGTTTGTATATATCGATCTGTTAAAAAAGGTGAAAATTCTTATCGCCAAATTGCAAAAGCTAAGCTACTTCTACAAATACATATTGTAATTCCTGTTCTTCCCGATGGGTAGTTTTTATCCCGGATTATTTATGAAAGTACGCAAGAAGTTAAGCAAAGTGTAGCTAAAACAACAAAAAACTTTATCGGTTCACTTTTGGCGGAGTTATGCGTGGTTATACATTATAAAAACGCATCTAATTGAGAAACTCCGCCGTTTTTTACGTCTGTTAAAAAGCTGTAAAGACTTGAATACCCTTGTGATAATAACATTATGTGTCGGATAATGTATCCCTTTCGAGCGTTAACTCGAAGAGGCCGAAGGAAGCACTTCATGTGATCTTATTGCGAGCACTGTGATAAACAAAAGAGTAGAGTACTATGATCTTTCGTGCAGTGAGATAATAATATAATCGCGCGATTTACATAAAAAAAAGTGTGCGTCCCGGGACGCTCGACAGAAGTGATAACTTAAACTATTATGGGTTAAAGTGAGAGCGGAGGAGCCTGCCTACTGCTACCGTATGCGTGAGAGAAAGGGAAGCCAGAGGGGCGCCGTAAGGCGTTACGTTACGGCGCCACTCTGTCAGGCTTCCCTTAACGCGTTACGTTACGAAGTTCGGTCAAAGCCCTGTCTAAGTCGTGTCAAAGTCGCGTAAAAGTCGAGTCAATGTCGTGTCAAAGTCGTGTCAAAGTCGTGTCAAAGTCGTGTCGAAGTCGTGTCAAAGTCGTGCCAAAGTCGTGTCAAAGTCGTGTCAAAGTCGTATCAAAGTCGTACCAAAGTCATGTCGAAGTCGTGTCAAAGTCGTGTCAAATCCGTGTCAAAGTCGTGTCGAAGTCGTGTCAAAGACGTGCCAAAGTCGTGTCAAAGTCGTGTCAAAGTCGTATCAAAGTCGTGTCAAAGTCGTGTTAAAGTCG
The DNA here is from genome assembly GCA_949126905.1 of Amorpha juglandis. Taxonomy (NCBI): domain Eukaryota; kingdom Metazoa; phylum Arthropoda; class Insecta; order Lepidoptera; family Sphingidae; genus Amorpha; species Amorpha juglandis. The sequence goes on along the minus strand of OX421375.1, from coordinate 153,778 downwards.
TGTCTAAGTCGTGTCAAAGTCGTGTCAAAGTCGTATCAAAGTCGTGTCAACGTCGTGTCGAAGTCGTGTCAAAGTCGTGTAAAAGTCGTGTAAAAGTCGTATCAAAGTCGTGTCAAAGTCGTATCAAAGTCGTGTCAAAGTCGTGTCGAAATCGTGTCAAAGCCGTGTCACAGCCGTGTCAAAGTCGTGTCGAAGTCGTGTCAAAGTCGTGCCAAAGTCGTGTCAAAGTCGTATCAAAGTCGTGTCAAAGTCGTGTCAAAGTCGTTTTTAAAGTCGTATCAAAGTCGTATCAAAGTCGTGTCAAAGCCGTGTCAAAGTCGTGTCAAAGTCGCATAAAAGTCGAGTCAATGTCGTGTCAAAGTCGTGTCGAAGTCGTGTCAAAGTCGTGTCAAAGCCGGTTCACAGCCGTGTCAATGTCGTGCCGAAGTCGTGTCAAAGTCGTGCCAAAGTCGTGTCAAAGTCGTATCAAAGTCGTGTCAAAGTCGTGTCAAAGTCGTATCAAAGTCGTGTCAAAGTCGTATCAAAGTCGTGTCAAAGTCGCGTAAAAGTCGAGTCAATGTCGTGTCAAAGTCGTGTCGAAGTCGTTTTTAAAGTCGTATCAAAGTCGTATCAAAGCCGTGTCAAAGTCGTGTCAAAGTCGTGTCGAAGTCGTGTCAAAGACGTGCCAAAGTCGTGTCAAAGTCGTATCAAAGTCGTATCAAAGTCGTGTCAAAGTCGTGTCAAAGTCGTATCAAAGTCGTGTCAAAGTCGTATCAAAGTCGTGTCAAAGTCGCGTAAAAGTCGAGTCAATGTCGTGTCAAAGTCGTGTCGAAGTCGTTTTTAAAGTCGTATCAAAGTCGTATCAAAGCCGTGTCAAAGTCGTGTCAAAGTCGTGTCAAAGTCGTGTCGAAGTCGTGTCAAAGACGTGTCAAAGTCGTGTCGAAGTCGTGTCAAAGTCGTGTCAAAGCCGTGTCACAGCCGTGTCAAAGTCGTGCCGAAGTCGTGTCAAAGTCGTGCCAAAGTCGTGTCAAAGTCGTATCAAAGTCGTGTCAAAGTCGTGTCAAAGTCGTATCAAAGTCGTGTCAAAGTCGTATCAAAGTCGTGTCAAAGTCGCGTAAAAGTCGAGTCAATGTCGTGTCAAAGTCGTGTCGAAGTCGTTTTTAAAGTCGTATCAAAGTCGTATCAAAGCCGTGTCAAAGTCGTGTCAAAGTCGTGTCGAAGTCGTGTCAAAGACGTGCCAAAGTCGTGTCAAAGTCGTATCAAAGTCGTGTCAAAGTCGTGTCAAAGTCGTGTCAAAGTCGTATCAAAGTCGTGTCAAAGTCGTGTCAAAGTCGTATCAAAGTCCGGTCGAAGTCCGGTCCAAGCTGACTGGTCACTGTGTGGCGCCACCTGAGACTTCGAAATTATCGATGTTCCAGGGAGGTCGGATAACGCTGGCTGGTCGATGGACCGCTCGCGTTACGGAACGTTTCGGTTCACCCTCCCATAAGAAGTTATCACTTCAAAAAGCCTTTTATTCCTTGCATTAATACAGGATTAACTTATTTCTAGTAAGTATGTTAGTGGGTTAGTTGTTTTAGATGGGTTTTAGTTTTGGTTTTGTTAGTTTTCCTCTGCAAGGACACCTAAAGTGCACCGAGCTTATTTTTATCCCATTTTGGCCGCAGCAATATATAAAATTACATGAACTATTCTGAGCTATGTACCATAAATAAAGGTATTATCGTTCTGGAGTTATTATGGTCTGAAAACTGGTATTTTTTTCACTCACTGACTCACTTACCAAAAACCTAGACAACTTCTAGCTGACTTAGTAACTACTAACTTGAAATTTATCATCAACCCTGAATGTCGCGTCGCCTGTGTCGAACTTGGCAACCCTTTCACATTAACGAATAAATATAATGTAACTAGGGAGCCAGCACATAATGTTATTACTTGTGTATATAAGCCACTGTATTATATATTTCGCTCAGTAAATATGTACAATATATCAGTAATCGCAAAGCTCTGCTATACATGAAGGCCGTGACACACATAGAATAGTCCTTTAGATACAATACATAACATGCAGTAATACCTAGAGTAGAGGGTCAAAGGAGACCCAATACCTACTGTATATGTGTGAAATGCTAAGTGGGAAGCATAATGGGGTCAGCCTGATATAGGCATGATGAAAAAATCTATATATCGATAACGATAATAATATCATCTATCAATTAATAAAATCATATCAAAAACGTTTTTTTAATACGAACCATAGAAGGTCGTCCAAATCACAAGCCGATACTTCGATATATCAGCGATACTTTTGATTATATGTTTCGATACTTTTTTGCACTTCCGACGTAGTATAAGATTAGCTATATTACGTTTATAAACCTTAAACTCACATCTGCTGTCACCATATTTTTATAAGAAATACTCCCCGACATGACCTTTTCCGACAAATAGAGGCATGGCTTGATTACCCAATGCGATTGAGTCATTTATTGTGATGACTGGCAGTTTTTTAATTAACCACCTATAAAATAATATCAGCACATGCTTTTCTTTTTAGTTACATTTATCGACAATCCCTCCTTAACATGCATGTTCCTTAACAGGAGCCTCGGCTTTATGCCGTTTCGTAACGGTTCGATTACACGTGGTTGAATATTTCGAGTTATGTCTGTTTGGTTGTTCTTTAATATTATCAAAGGCTATACATTACTAATATCCTTTTGCCGATGTACTCGAACGCATACATTACCTGTAACAAAAAATACATTCTAATTATTGTAAGGAAAAATATTTAAAAGAAGCTTTTTCGAATTATCGCAGGTTTGAATTAACGAGAGTCGACTGTACCTGATAAAATACCTAAGAAAGAGAATGTAAATTACGCACAGCATCCGTTCCATTTGGAACGAAGTATCCGTAGTCCTATTTGTATGAACCGCGCTGCGACCGAATTCCATTTTCCGAAGTCGACAGTATTATCTCGAGTTCGGATCGGATCCAGATGGTAGTCATTCTAATACCATTTAATATTGACTGTAACGTCCGTAACTATTAGCTATTTAGTGGCAGAACCACGCTGTAGAAAGTTTTATCTACAGCATGAATGGGCCGGGTCAAACCAGCTTATTATCACTGTCTGACAGAAAACCTACGTAAAGTAACAGCTTGGTGTAGCATCTTGTACGTGAGTGAAATATCTGGGGGCCCAAATGCCCCTATCCCATCCTAATCAGTAATTAACCGCTTCATTTAATGCCAGTGACCCGTTTATGATTCTTCTGGTAGTGTGGGCGGTGGAAGTCACTTATCAGGTAAACCTCCTGCTCTTTTGCCGACGTCTACTATACAAAGTAACTAGATCCTCAGTTGCAGAAGGCTTCCGTTATATGATGAATAAATACAAAATGTAATATGATATAATATAAGCTCTATTATGGATCATCATCATCGCCTTTTGTGTTTCATAACATAAACCAACATTGGTGAAGTGTTATAACCTATAGTACTGCACAGTTGCGGTCCAAATATAATGTCGACCGTCGAGACAACTCGCATCTCTCAACGGAATTAATATAATGGCCATATTCATACATCATAACTTAAAATGGTATAATAAAATAAAGAGAACGACATAATGACACAATGGCGTCGCGAATGTGAAATGTATGACCGTATCGGACGTATGCGAAAACAAACACGAGGGTGGTTGGCAACAGGAAACTCGGTGGCGGGCCTGGCGGGACACGATGTGGGGAAGGGAGGGGGCTGGGGGAAGGGGGACGGGGAGGGGGAGGTTGGTCGAGTCTGTTGACGTCATCGGGTCGTCGCCCCGTGCCGGAGACGTCGGCCGCGTCTTTACGCACCATGCGATCTCAGTGTACCGAAGTCCAAGGATTTTATGCATGTGATTTATTAGTATAAGTGCAGTTCAGTTGGTAGTGCAATTGACCTTTGCCACAGATCGTAGTGTATGGATGGTGATCACGTTTACGTGTCTACCGCCATCCGATGAGGAATCCGCCCTAAGAGAATATCATTTCTAAGTTACGTGTTCATTATCGTTTGCTTTATTGATGCTGAAAGAAATATCGTGTGATAACCTGCACATCTGAGACGTTCTCCATAAGAATTGGGAGGGTATGCAAGGGCAACCCGCATCGAGCTAGCGTTAGGACTATGTCCTAACCCCTGTTTTTCGTAGAGCATCCTCTGCCCAGCAGTGGGACCGTTTAATACAGGGCTGACATAATTTCGTTTCTTTTCACGCCGAACTGGAAATTTATCTGAAAACCTTAGTCATCCATAAAAAACCCCAACAGTTTGTTAACACTATCTGCAAGTACTATTGAGAATCACAAATTATAACACAAATAGCTTGATGGATGAACAACGGTTCGTCTCGGAGATGGCACTGCGATTGCTTGTGTGCGTTCACGGTGGCCTTGACAGGGGCTGGCAGCTCGAAGGTCAATATCTCCCAAATTCGACCCCACTGACGACACGCAAAAGAATATGATTTATAAAGATTTTTATTACGTTTGCATTTTGATCTTTGCAGATAGAGCGGTAGGCACTGAACGCTAGTATTTTTGTGGCAAAGTAAACGAACTCCTACTCTTATGTACAATACCAAATGGCTGGCCAGTGTGTTGCCTGCCATTACGAAAAGAATCTATACACGGGACCAACAACACCCCGATATTCCCGAATGCCGGTATACAGGTCTGAAGGCGCGCGGCGCGTGGCGTCGTGAACGTACAGTTTGTTGCAACAGCTAAGTCGTGTAAACAACGCCTCTGGATTGTGTTTATTGACGCGTCATGTTTGTCGAGCTCGGCTTATCCCGGAGTCCGGACCGAACGATGTGCTACGTTCTATTAATATTTCACTTTATTGAATACTTGAAAACTAAGAAAGATTATTGTTTTTATAACGTATCATTGTACTTAGTATATGAAATCGGGAAGATCTTGGGTTCCCTCCCAAGGGCGTGAAATCGATAACTGTGTAAATTATACGATTCTTCAGTTGTTCTGGCATTTATATAGGTAAAATTGAACCCTGTCACATTATGGACGTAAATGCCAATAATATCGACCGAAGCGCCCATGCGCCCATGCCAACTTTACGGTATAGCATTTTTCAATTTTTTTTACGATAATAATCCGTATAAATTTACCTACTGAATATTTTTCAGTAAAACTTATCTTTTATTGAATCATATTTTTTGCTAATATAATTAGTATGAACTAAGTTCAGGTATCGACGCTTTAGTGTGTTGGCTTTATTTCCACTGACGGTATGTAAGCTTGGCGTCCCTGAATACTCTAGTTGTAACTGTACCTTACCCTCGGGGTAATTTAGCGTGGGCTTATAAAAGAAAACTAGGTACCTATACAATAACAATTGTCAAATGGTGAGCCACGCTGTAGACAGTTTTACCTACAGTATGAATGGGCCGACTCAACCGGATTGTTACCACTGTCTTACAGAAAACTGACGTCAAGTAGCAGGTGCTGTTTCGTTTCGTACGTGAGTTAAGTACTCAATGGCCCAATTCCCCCTCCCTTTCCCAATCCCATAATCATCACTTTCCTTTCAGGTCGGCAACGCATTCGTGACTCTTCAGGTATGGATGTTCTGGAGATAATTTACCATCAGGTAACGCATTTGCTCGTTTCCCCACCTCTGTATAAAAAAATACTAGTCGAATTCCACACAACGACTAACGAATAAGAAGGGTTTAAAAAGGGAGTGAAAGTTTGTATACATAAGACACTGGCAACCGGTTACGGGTTGAGTAAACAATGGCTCATTCCGATGAAAATTACAAACCGTACGAACTCCGGATTCCGTCACTTTACGCAAATTCTCAAGCCTAATCTCGACATCAATACCAGAAATCAACCAATCATATTACATAATTTGAACGCTTGACTTTCAAACTGTATTCTTGTTGGCACATTTGTGAGATCGATCCTGTGTTACTGTGAAGTGGAACAGACTACAGAGACCTAGAGGTCGTGAGTTCCAATATTTACCATACTGCCTATGACACACTAATGCGGGTTGGCAGACATCACATACCTTCGAAAAATCTTATCGAGTTCTCAGGTATGCAGGTTTCTTCACCATGTTTCCTTCACCGTTAAAGCAAGCGATAATTAACAATGAATATACACGTAAAATAGAAAAGTCAGGGGTGTATGCTCTTGGGGTTGGTTTAGAACCTGCTACTTTCGTCTCGACAGTCCATACCACTCCCCAATGAGCTATCGCTGCTTTGTAGGTATACTCGAATAAAAAAAATTGTAATTAATTCCCTAAAATCATATCATTAAAATAGAGAATAACGGGGATAATTACATACTTTCGCTTTAAAAGGGTGGGGGTTGATGCGGATCTTTACGTTTTTAAACGTCTTTACGTTTACACGTGCGGACCCGCGGGCATAAGCTAATTAGTACATAAAATTAATGACACGGCAGAAACCGCAGACAGAATTACATCGTTCTCGAAGCCATCAATGATATTGTTTACTATTCATTATCGCCGCTGCGGCATAGGTTAAATTAAAGTTCTATATCTATTTACCATTACATTGTACGGACCACGGAGGTAAACATAAAATAATCCTACATCCAACGAATATTATGAACAAGTTTTTTCTTTACAACGTATAACAGTAATTGCATACAAGATCAATAAAATATTTAATTTAATTTCAACAGCAGTTTACACAGAGTTGATACAAAAAAAAAATGGTGTGTGTCGTGGGACACCAGGTAGGAACGAAGTTCCTTCGGCTAATGTAGAATCGACACAAATTGTAAAAGATACAAATTATCAACTAAAATAACAAAATAAAAAAAGACGTGTAGCACTCGGAGACTGCCGCGGTAAAGCTATTGTATAGCATTTTTTATCAACTTATGTAATTATAAATAACTAGATGACCCGGTGAACTTCGTATCACCTACATATATTTGTGTAAAATGTGTCCTGTCCCTATTCTGTCCTGTCCTGTCCCTGCCCTATCCTGTCCTGTCCTGTCTTGTCCTGTCCTGTCCTGTGTCTGTCCTGTCCTGTCCTGTGTCTGTCCTGTCCTGTCCTGTCCTGTCCTGTCCTGTCCCTGTCCTGTCCTGTCTCTGTCCTGTCCTGTCCTGTCTCTGTCCTGTCCTGTCCTGTCCCTGTCCTGTCCTGTCCTGTCCTGACCCTGCCCTGTCCTGTCCTGTCCTGTCCCTGCCCTGTCCTGCCCCTGTGCTGTCCTGTCCCGTCCTGTCCTGTCCCTGCCCTGCCCTGTCCTGTCCCTGTCCCTGTCCTTGTCCCTGTCCCTGTCCCCGTACCTGTCCCCGTATGTCCCCGTCCGTGTCCCCGTCCCTGTCCCCGTCCCTGTCCCCGTCCCGTCCCGTCCCTGTCCCGTCCCTGGCCCTGTCCCGTCCCTGTCCCGTCCCTATGCCGTCCCTGTCCCGTCACCGTCCCGTCCCCGTCTCGTCCCTGTCCCGTCCCTGTCGCGTCCCTGTCCCGTCCCTGTCCTGTCCTGTCCCTGTCCTGTCCCTGCCCTGTCCCTGTCCTGTCCCTGCCCTGTCCCTGTACTGTCCCTGTCCTGTCCCTGTACTGTCCCTGTCCTGTCGCTGTCCTGTCTAGTATAGCGTGGCGACCCGTCATCACGGCAAGCTTCGCAACGCCAACAATCCGGTTTATACCTGCGCTTATAGATGTTTCACATCAAAAAGACATCAAGTGTTTCATACCCAGGAACAGTTTGTACCGGAAAATTAAGTTGTCGTTTTTAGTGTTTTCCTTTACTTATTATTTATGTTACTCATTTTTTCTCACCGGGTAAACCTTCCCTGAACTTCCACAAATATTTCAAGATCAGAATTAGCCAAATCGGTACAGCCAGTCTCGAGTTTTGGCGAGACACACGCACAGCGATTCATTTTTATATATATAAATAATAACGAGCTAGCGTAATCTTTTAAAAATCGAAGGAGATATAAAAATACTTCAAGTATAACTGGCTGAATGAATTTAATTTTAAAAACTGATTGAGCTGAAATTCGCACATAATTTTGGTGCAGGCAAAAAGGAACTAACGCTGGCTGGTTATGCAGCGCTTTTAACGCTTTTTTCTTACGCTGTTTTCTTACGCTTTAACTATCACATTTTTTTCAGTTCGGTCACGCAGCAAAATCCATATCCCCTCCAAGCCTGCCGTAAGGAACTTCGTTCCAATAACGATATTGACGAATAAAGAGGAAACGAGCAGGTCACTTGCCTGATGGTAAGCGTCACGCATAATACGCAAGCAGCATAATAATATAATGAACTTCTTAAACTTAACTTCTGTAAAGCCTTATTTTGCGTTTATTCTATTTCCACTTTACGAAAATAACGTTGTCAATATATTTAAAGGCGGTAGGCGTTCAAAAGCATCAGCAGAGCCATTGTATTTAATAAACACTGTTATTGACGTGTAAACGAACCCACAATGTGCTATTTTTGCTAAATAATCCTCAGCCAGTGAGTGGGAACGAGGGAGGTTGTATATATTCTACTCTCCCCTCACCCACGCGAAGGTTCGTTTCATCGAGGACCTTAATAAGAGTGCACAATACGGCCAATAAACAGCGATATATTTATTACATAGAGCGAGAGCGAGCGGTGCGCGAAGTGAGTGAAGTTGAGTGCGTCTATCACCACTTGTTCTGTGATGGTTGCTATATTTAGAGAAGCTCAACAGCTGCTTTGAACTGAATAGAAATGTACGGAGAACGCTCTTATTCTACCCCCATATCCTACGCAAGAGTTACGGAAATATTTGTCATAGTTTATAAAATCAGTCGCCTGCCTCACTTCAATAGACTTTCCCGACATCCAACCTAAAGCGTCTCGGTTGACCCATGTAGCTACGCTTTACCACTAAAATATATAGTTAGAGGGATACAATCTCCATCTACAAATTCCTATATGTGCGACCAGTACGACGAATAACAACAACTAAGTTCATTATATTTGCAGCGCGAGACCGGAGAGAGTAGTGGGATGGGCGCGCATTACCGGTGACGTCATCTCACACGTCATCACATGTGAATGTCGACGTGATTCACTAGCAGTCGGTGTACAGTGGTCGGGGACACGCGTTGACGGACGGTTTTGGACGTAAATACGTGGGCACCCATATATTATGCATAATATATTATTTATAATATTATGTCGTATGTCGCCTCGTTCGTATGTGTCACGGGCATGAGGTTGCCTTGGATCGCGGAAGATGTGTGAGTCCCATATACCACGGTCCCATCCAACAATGTGATAAGAGTGAGCTTATGACCACAGCTAGATTAAATCAAAATGCTAGCAAAATGTGTTATTTTAATAACAGAACTCACACACATGATTGTTTAAGCCAGGAACTGAACCAAGTGAAGTGGGCGAACAATCATTGAAACATCACATGAAACATACACATATAAAAAAAGTGTGCGTCTCGGGACGCTCGACAGAAGTGATAACTTAAACTAATGTGGGTTAAAGTGAGAGCGGAGGAGCCTGCCTACTACTGCCGTATGCGTGATGGAAAGGGAAGCCAGAGTGGCACCGTAACGCGTTACGTTACGAAGTCCGGTCAAAGTCATGTCAAAGCCCTGTCAAAATCCGGTCAAAGTCCAGTCAAAGTCCGGTCAAAGTCCGGTCGAAGTCCGGTAAAATACCAGTCAAAGTCCAGTCAAAGCCCTGTCAAAGTCCGTTCAAATACCAGTCAAAGTCCTGCCAAAATCCAGTTAAAGTCCAGTCTGAGTAATGTCAGTCTTGTCAAAATCCGGTCAAAGCCCGGTCAAAGTCCTATCAAAGTCCGGTCGAAGTCCGGTTAAAGCCCAGTCGAAATCCGGTCAAATACCGGTCAAAGCCCTGCCAAAATCCGGTTAAAGTCCAGTCAAAGTAATGTCAGTCTTGTCAAAATCCGGTCAAAGTCCGGTCGAAGTCCGGTTAAAGTCCAGTCGAAATCCGGTCAAATACCGGTCAAAAACCTGTCAATATCCGATCAATACCGGTCAAAGTCCTGTCAAAATCCGGTCAAAGTCCGGTCAAATACCGGTCAAAGTCCTGCCAAAATCCGGTTAAAGCCTGGTCAAAGTCCAGTCTAAGTCAGGTCTAAGTCCAGCCAAAGACCTGTCAAAGTCCGGTCAAACTCCGGTCATTGCCCAGTCAAAGTCCGGTTAAAATCCGGTCAAAGTCCGGTTGAAGTCCGGTCAAAGTCCGGTTGAAGTCCGGTCAAAGTCCGGTCCAAGCTGACTGGTCACTGTATGACGCCACCTGGGACTTCGAAATTATCTATGTTCCAGGGAGGTCGGCTAACGCTGGCTGGTCGATGGGCCGCTCGCGTTACGGAACGTTTCGGTTCACCCTCCCATAAGAAGTTATCACTTCAATAAAACAAAGTCGCTCTCTCCGTCTCTATCTCTACTTGTTTGCTTATTTCTCCTAAATTATGCAACGGATTTTGATGTCGTTTTCACTATCATGTAGAAAATTTATTCCGGCAGGTGGTTTATATGTATGTCACGCTATGACTCATGGCAGCAAGACAGCAACATGTCTGCGATGCAACCGAGACGGACGGTTTTTTTGACATCTTGTTTAATCGAGAGTGGTCTAAGCTATGTTTGAGGAAAATGAAAAAGCTGATTACAGGTTCGGTTGCATACCTAAAAACGTGCCTATACAGTAACATACCATGCAGACGTGTCGGCGTTGTCGCGGGTCGCGCTCCCTTCGCGCTCACGTTAAAACCACATGCGCGATAATATTTTTATTTATTTATCTCATATTTAATTCGCTAAGTAACACGATGGTGATCGTGAAAGCAGTGTCGATACTATGATGTAAACAGTGCAGCGTTATCACAAGACACGCGACACGCGAGGGAAAGCCGCGCGGAACAATATAAACATGTTATTATTTATTTATACATGTGCCTGTGCCAGTAACAACAAGACACTAATCAATCGACGGACATGCCGTCACACTCTACACCCCATTTGTCCTCTACATTAGATATAGAAAGCATTAACAGGACTGTGAAGCCACAATAGTATTTTTAAAAGTTTATGCTAATTTCAATTCATAAATTAGGTAGGTACGCAAAAATTCTGAACTAATCTTGATGAGACTTTCGTAATGGATAAAGTGCAAGATAGTCCACCACAGCAAGTTTTATTAGGTATTGAAATGCGTATTGAAATAAGAGAAATCATAAACCGAACTAAAAATAGCAAAAATTCACTGTACAAAATATGCGTGCCTTATCCAAGTAGAAAATATGTTTTTGCAACTACACAAAGCCCACGTGAACCAAAACTGTATTTTGCAATACATTTCCAAATGGTCGGGATTGTACGATGAAAATAACTTGAATCTTTTCTTCTCTTTTTCGTCAGTTGAAAATCATTAGCGTAGGAATAATAAATCTCAAAAATAATATGTATATCTTGTAAGGAAAATTAGAAAAACAATACTAATAATATTGGGTACTTTACTAATATAATTGGGTAAGTATAGATATTCTTTTTCAAAATTATGAAACCCTTATGCTTCCCAGTAATAGTTGTATACTACTACTAGCTTTTGCTCGCGGCTCCGCCCGCGTGATCAAATAAACAAACAAACAATCAAACTCTACAGCTTTATAATATTAGTATAGATTTGGGTAGCTTAGCAACGGAAGCCTTCTAATAATATTATTTGGGTAGCTTAGCAACGGAAGCCTTCAAATATAAATAATTTTCCCCGATTTTGCAACATTTTTCACTGATGCTTCGCTCCTAATGGTCGCAGCGTAATGTTATATAGCCTAAAGCCTTCCTCGATAAATGGACTATCCAACACAAAAATAATTTTTCAATTCGAACCAGTAGTTCTTGAGATTAGCGCGTTCAAACAAACAAACAAACAATCAAACTCTACAGCTTTAAAATATTAGTATAGATATGTAAACTCTATGTTCATCTTAATTTGACACCCATAAGAACGATGTTTATGTAAAATAGATTTTAAGGAATATAGTTCCCTGTTGATGAGCCTTTTAATTAATATTTTTCGAAATTAGCTTTAAAGTAAAAAAAAAATAGGTATTAAATGGATTACATGAAACACAATTTATTAATTATTAAGTTCTATAAGTGATCTTGTGTATTAACATATAATGAGTGCAGTCTTGTATAAACAATTTAATTGAACACAACCTGTGTAAACAGCAGCGTGCGGGGTTTACGACGCGACGCGATACTTACGGTGCGGCGAGTCTTTGAACTTTGAAGATAGGCACCGCACAATACATACCTACAGGGGGATTTTAATAATACAACTGTGCATATAAAAAAAATTCAAGGTTACTGTATAAAATACATAATCACAATATCAATTAGTATTTATTAATGGCGGTTTTATTTGGTGTTCAAATATAAGATACTGACTGGCCTTAATACGTTCAACCCCGGACATCCTTGGTTCTACTGCCTAAGTAAGCTACCTGGACCAAAGTCCTGTATTATACACTGTCCTACAACTGGGGCAGACTTCGCTACAAATGAGGGGGATAGGCTTTAATCACGCTGGCCTAGTGCGGGTTAGTACACTTCACGTACATGCATATTGCGACGTTATGTTTACGTGACACAAAAGCCTGTAGGTTGTCGGCGCGGCGCCGCCCGACGCCCGCCTCCCCGGCCGCTCGTCCGCTCGTGCGCTGGTGCCGAGTATTCTGAGAGAGATCGATTAGTTAGCAGTCTGCCACCGCTCGCCTATTTGTTTAGTCTAGAATCTATATGGTAACGTTCTAGACTATAGCTACGTGACGCGACACTTGAGTTCACAACGATTGATCGCTGTACATATATGTGTTAAATACATATTGAAATATGCAGCATATTAGTAGGTGATTAGTAAATTACGCCGCCCGCGCCGTCTGTCGGTCACTTCATTTCACACAAAGCGCTCACACGTTCATCTGTTAGCTGATGACTAGACATAGCGTATTCAGTATAGTAGTATTCAGTAGTAGTAGTATTCAGACAAAAGCAGCCGTCTACCCATTACGGTTCATTATTTGTTACGGATATACCATTCATTTCATTAATGTTGAGTCTTTAATATCCCAATCAAATCCCAATCTAAAAGCCTCCTTCCTCTCTTTCCACTTGTCTCGATCTGTTGCCAATTCTCGCCAGTTCGGTAGAAATTAATCCAGTTTGTCCCGCCACATCCTTCTGGGCCTGCCACGTTGTCGATTTCGGCTTTCGGAGTACCACTGTGTAGCGCTTATCGCCCAGAGACCATCGGACATACGGCAGATGTGTCCAGCTCGATTCCATTTCAGTTTAGCTGCTGTTTGGTCGACATCGATGATTTTTGTTTTTGAATGCAGCATGGAATTCCTTATCCGTTCGGTGATCTTAATTCCAAGGATACTGCGCTTCATAGGTGGCAAACTCCTAGGACGGACTTTCGACGATTAGTAAATGTCAAAGTCTGCGCTCCGTATGTAAGGGTTGGAATCCATGTGTCCACGTGTTACCTTTTAAGGAATAGAGGTAAAGAACCAACAAATAGGAATTTATAAAAAGATGGTAAAATTGTAGGTACCCTCGGTGTCAGAGTCCAACCCGCAGATGAGAGATTTTCTAAATAAAATCTCTATTTTCCGACACGTTGCACGTTGTTAGAAGCTTCAATCAATACACCAGTGTAATAGATTAGTTCTATATTGGCAGGTTTAGTTCCCGATACCGATCCCGAGATCAATACGGTCGCTAAGATCAAAGGTGGAATGTACGCTATCAAACACAGGATGTGTATGTATCCCCGAAGTGGCAGGCAGAGGTGCATCATGCATTTCTTCGAGCTTTTTATCATCCCATAATGTTAGAGCCCAGAATATTTTCCTTGTATAATTTCAGCTGTGAAATAATCACGTTGAAAAATATCGTGAATATCAAGACTCTCATAGCCAGTAGCTGTACCCATTTCCAGCGCTTTCATAGATTGCTAATACATTCTTTCGTTTATGTTTTACGTTTGGAGAAATCGTGACTATGCGTTCCTCCTAACTATCGATGCATCGTAGTAACGTTTATGAATATGGGGGTAAGCCTTAATACAGGGTTCGAGGATATATATCAATGGATATATATCAAGATATATATCCGATATATATCAGACTGAGTTTCATGATATATATCAATGAATATATATATCAAATGTTTTATAATATATTGCAATACAAAAATGGTTAAATAAATTGATATTAAGTAATTTTTAGCATTTGTTACTGTATTTCTACTTCCCAAATGTAGATGGCGTGGGAATAGGGTTAAAACATACTCCCTAATGGTAAGTTCCAATCCATTAATGGCAACACTTCTGTCCTAAAAGAAGATTTTATGTTTTTTAGTTGATTATGTCTTATCTAAAAGTAGATTTTGCAACATGCAAACAGTATTCATAAATAATAAAATAAAATAGTAATATGGCTTTCATACAAAATGGATATATATCATAAATATCCGATATTTTGATATTTATAATAAATATCGGATATTTTCGAACCCTGCCTTAATACGAACTACTCAGAAAGCTTCTTTCAACCAGTTACTGCCGAATATTAAAGTGCAATTAACTTACACGTCGAAGTAATAAAAACTGGTCAGATACTAACAACATAAGTGCAATCGAGTAAAAATGAGAATTCGAAAAATAAAGGTACCATTCCAAACACAAACGAACAAGTGGGTCTCCTAGTAAGTGATCTCCACGGCACCCACCTTATCATAGGATTCGTAGCTGCGTTGCCGATGTTTGAGGAAAAGATAGAGGGACTTTAGTCAAGAAAGACCTTTGGGAATCCGGCAACCTCAACGGTCGAGCGAATGCAACAGCAAAACTTACAGTTCAATTTTCTTTTAAATATTTTTTTTTATATCATAGGCCGGCAAACGAGCAAGTAGGTATATGGTAAATGATCTCCACCGCCCATGTACGCCCACATTATAAGAAAAGTCATGGGCGCATTGCACATCTTGAAGAAAAGGGATAACAAAGAGAAAAAAAATAAGAGAAACGGGGAAGCAGAGAGGGGATTCCGTATTTGGACCACCGGATATTTCATCGTATAAGACGCTACAGAATCTATTATTTGAGGTCGATTTTCAGTGAGACAGTGGTAAAGACCCGGTCGAGTCAACATTGTGGCTCTACCATTTATATGTATTTTATTATCGTTTCAGTTCAGTTTTGTGTTGCGTGTTCGGAATCATACTTTAATGATAGAAACAAGCAGGCCACGCCGCGCCGCGCTGCGCCGTGTACCGCCGCGCGTTCACAAAAACGTTCGATACCACCGATATCCGACTCGAATATACGTTATTTGCACACAATGCCGCGGCCTCGTTGTCGCGGCGAGTATGAATGGACGGAAGGCTCGGCTGCGGCCGGCCAAAATGATCGGAACGCGACGGATGCGGTGCCGAAACCGATCACAACACCGGCACAGATATTAACCGGTGGGCCCTTTTTTGGGCCGTGTGTAAGTTAACCGTATACAGGGAACGAACTGTAGTCCTATTGATGAAATATAAAAAAAATACTTAATGGTTATCTATGTACTAAGAGCAACACGCTCTCAACATTTTAGCTTTTTAGGCGATTTTGCGGTTTAGTCTGGGCGTTGATTAGACACAGCATGTTATATGCAATATGTATAGAATACAGATATCATCACTGTACGTTTGATATGTTTATTTACTGTAACTTTTAGGTATGTCAAGGTTCGCCGTCGATGGACACGTCGTGAGGGCAATCATGAAAAAAAAAACATGTTAACTTAGAAAACGCAAGGAATGTGAAACTCCTCTGCACGTCGTACAGCAATCGCCTGTGTTCTGAACTTCTATAGCCAACGACAACACGGCCACGAAGCGATGACCTCTCAGAGCTAGCTCTACAGACTACTTACTCAAGCTGGCCCACTCTGTTTTATAACATGTCACAAAAATGACCAATAAAAATAATTGCATACATATATTACTTATACGCTTTCCTTGCACGAAACCCTAAAAACATAAAATTCAGGTCCATACTGTACGAGTTATTCATGCGACAGCCGCGAGCCAGCCAAAGATTGATAACAGCCTCTGTTGCTACCCGAGCATCGTTCAAAGGGAAATAAACTCTACGCATTGAAGTAACGGTACGAAGTAGAATGAAACTGTAGTATATACGTTGAGTGATTACGTGCGAAATTAGACTTTATTGCGAAGACATATAAAGTTCATCGGCTTATAAAAAACGGTTGCTCCAGTTTGTCTGGGCAAATGACTCGATGCGGCGACGTCGCGCCGCGCCGCCTTGTAATAGTAAATACCGCCATAGAATGCCTAATGTATTAAATAGTATTTGATCAGAAACTGTACCAATGTCGATCCGCTGAAGCGTTGTGCCGATATACCACACCATTTGTATGGAAAACGTCTGTAAATTCATGCCTTACATGCAACAAGTAGTAAAATGTAATGGTTTGAACCAAACATTTAATCGCAAGTGGTATTCGCCAATACGTTTGAACAAGTTCATGTGCTCTACTTGGATTTAGTAATAATATATCGTTTTATTGTTTTAGGAGTGTACGCCAGAAGTGAACCAGCATCTTCAATTTACAGATATCCTTGGTGCAAGTAACATGCTTGTATAATTGGTCAGACCCTCACCAGGCAGGCCTCTACACTAAACATTTCACATTGCTTTATGCAATAGCTACAGCTCGCGGGTGTGGAGGAAGCTATGCCGATCTTCAGGCTACACTTCTATTACGGTAGCATATGGTGCCACAGTGTCTCAGAGCGCCATCAAACAGCCACTATGAGTTAGAGAAGCATTTACCTATTTTTAATATCCTGAATTATTCACTTTCAAGAAAAAAAACATTCCATTACATACGATCCAAGTAGTATGCTCGCAACACATGAAAGGCGTTTCTTAACTTTGCTCACTCGTCTTAAATGAAAAATAGAGTTAACAGAAAGCCGTACATCGGTTGCACATCGTCTCTTCAAGCGCGTGTGCGTTATTTTTTTTATTGTTCAGATAGACAGAAGAGCAGGCGGCCTATCTGGTTGTAAGCGATTACCGCCGCCCATGAAGTTCACCAATGCCAGACCACAGCTAAACCGCTGCGTACCGCTAGTATTTTAATAAAAAAAACCACTGGATATATCCCACATATTTCAGACTCAAATACAAATAAATAGTGATTTTGATGCGCGGTAGGTGAGGGCGCGGCGCGGCGTCCGCGACGAGCTGCCCGACACGAGAGTGCACCAGTTCAAAAAAGGCGACGCAACACTTATATGGGAAACCAAACGGAACGAGGTTATAGTGACCGGTTAAACGCCCCTCACTGCATGCGGCTGTCACTAAAAATATCACTTATAAATTATAACCTAAGCTAACGACTGTATCCCCTGTGCGTCATGTACAACGACTAGGTATACCCACGGTTTACCGAGCTGGTTTCCTAACCATGATGTGAGAGCTGGCAACTAGCGAGTACACGTACATCTCTCAACATTACCTAATTTTACGTTGTAAAGCATTTTTCCATGTCTATATTTCAGAGAGTTCTATTCGTCAATTATAACAACACATACCGACCACTCCACAGCAGTGTTAATATTGTCTGCAAATTCTAATATAACTGTCGGAAACAGGTCCATTATTCGCCGCCATGAGGGCTTATGCATCACCCTCCGATCGCCAGATATAGTCAGGATGCACTGTAGGTAGATTCCATAATAACAGCAAAGGAGTATAACTTTATCGATTATTCATTCTTTTAAGCTAGCACCAGCTCGGAAGACAGTTTCAGGTGCAAGAGCCGGCGATAACAAACTATCCTAGGTTGTTTATAATTTACAAAAAAAAATCCGGTGACGCGTTACTTTACTAGCGGGTAATTACTGACCTAGGTCAACACTGTCACACTTTGAACACGTACCTGCTTCCTTCAGACTCGGCTACGCTAAGACTACTTATTAAAATGACCAAGACACTTTTTATCTTGAACTTTCACCAACCCCGAAAATTAAATCAACTGATAACCACCCTCAAGTAACAAAATGGTTTACGTTACCAACAATTTTTATCGGACTTAAAAAAAGTAGGAGATTCTCAATTCGGCGTAATTTTTTGCTTGTTTTTACAATAAAGCGCATTTTTCCCGATTCAGTACAATATCCGTAATCTTAAACATCCAACATTATATTTGTACCAGTGGAACCCTTTTAACATTATACGGTGTGAATCATCGCTTTCACATCCCCCTCCCCCCTCCAGACAATCCCCACCCCCCTCCCCGAAAGCTATTTGAAGACAGCTAGTTTCGAAACGTCGAAAGGGCACGCGTTATTTATATGGAGTGAGCAAGCTGACTCCATCGTGCCAAAGGAATGTATTATCACTCATCGTTCACGAACAGACTGTATCGACAACTATACTTCTAAAATACACAACAGTTGTGTAAACCTATTCTTATAGAATCAGTTAAATACATAATAGTGATGTACCTAATATTCGGCACTTACGAATAACTGCATGTTTATATATATTCGCACCAACAGTCGCATTCGTTATCAATTATGCCATAATTTTGCATGTATTTGGCGATCGAAAAGAACAGAAAATAACAAACGCTTACATAGCACTAATATTAAAATATACCTACATAGAAGTTATTTGTCTCAAATTTTAATATAACTTGAAATGAGCAGAAAGTAGGTAACTACATTCAACGTACGAACGCTGTGTTTACTTCGTTTATCAGCTACTTTCGGTTAAAGCGTCGCCATTCCTAGACATTTGAGACCGTATATCTGTCAAAATTGCATAGTGCAGTAAAGTAGCGTTTCAGTTTCAGGATGTTTCAAGAATTAATTAAATAATTCTGACCTAACCCCGCTCTAGTCTGGTGTCAACGCAACATGCTTTTTACAAATGTCAAAAGGTGGTGGTAGGTCCCTCGTATGCGAGAAGCCGTCTGGGTTGGTACCACCGTTATGTCCGTCAAGCAGAAGTGTCTAAGCACTGTTGCGTTTTGGTTTGAAGGCCTTCAAACCCAGTGAAATTACTGGGCATTATGAGACAACATCTTATGCCTCGGGGTGACAAGCGCAGTCCATTGCCATGCAGTGCTTTGTAATTCAAAGTTATGTGTGGTGTGGTTGCTTTCTTTTATGGGCAGGCGTGGCGCGTCACCATCAGGCGAGCGACTTGGTCGTCTCGTTATTTAGGCAAACAAAAAAAAAAGGTTGCAATTAATAGGATCTGACTTGTTGTTGTTGTTGTCAGCCGCCTAGCTGCCTGACATCAAACCTAACACCACAATGTGTACTGTAAACACAACATACACCATGGATTTCATTGCGGATAGTGAATGCGAGTGTTTAAAAAGATTGCATACGAGCCGAAATTGGCGGTGTCCCTTTGTAAACAAAGACGACGCTGCAGGCGTACAGAAATAGGTTGCCGTGTGACAGACAGCAGGCGGTGGGCACATTTTGGCAACGCCGCGCTCGCAACGGTGGTCGGTGCCGCTCACACGCTCACAATGCGACGCGCCAAAAGAATAATGCAGAACCATTCTACACATATACAAACTATGTATGTACGTACATTATATGTTGATGTCGCGCATGCCAACAATATGCATTTAGATCGGCTATTAAATGTAGAAAGTTTTTTTGTATCGATACAACGGAAAATGTCCGGCTTGATATTTGTGCGTTACTCAATTCTTTGTCAAGTCTAATTCTATAAATGAATCCAACAGTCACACATATAGTCTTGACCCCACACTAGATTAAATCTGTATAGTGAATATCAGAAACTACGAGGGACTTGCGGTCCCACAACACTCAGATCCAAAACCAACATTCGTGGATCACAAAGTCACAAACATTTGTCTCAGTGAAGTAACCGAACCCACGGCCTCTCGCATCGCATACTCTGGCTTACGGCTACTCATTCGCTGCGTCACGGAGGCTGTCAAAATGTATCTATCTATCAATATCTAAATCTATGTATCTATCGCTTCATGGGTATAATGGGATCGTGCTTACGCTAACGGTTTCGATTTTCGACAGCCTCCGTGGCGCAGTGAGCGACTAGGCGTCTGTGAAGCGAGAGGCCGCGGGTTCGATTCCCATGCCGAGACAAATGTTCGTATGATCCACAATTTTTGTTTCGGATCGGTGTTTCTCAGAGGGGTTGACGTCAGGCAGGCGGACCGGTTGTAAAAACAACAAGCCAAATGTTTCTGTAGCATGTGTTACAAAGCATGTTACGCCTGCCCCACTGCGAGTGGGATAAGGGCAGGTGGGAGAATATATAAGTACCCAATTTTATCGTACCCCATAATGTCACGCGAGGAAAATAAATTCGTCGTCGGCTTGTGGGTGCACCTGTTCGCCTATGCCTACCCTCCGGTCATACAAGCGTGAGCTAATGTCATGTATAATAACATGTGCTTTTATTTTATAAAGAAGCATACGTAACGTAATCTAGATCCTGTTACTACGATGCAGACAGAGTGTTTTATTCTGAAGACTTCGTTTTCAGTGTAGGGTTCTGAACACTCCTGTAATAAAAGCCGTTCAAAGCTTAAAGAGACTTCACGTAGTCCATATTGCATAAAACCTGGATATAATATTGTTATGAATATAAAATACAACTAGAGTCGTATCGATCGTTGCAAATTGGCCGCACTGTACTGCGCCGAGTGAGAAGCCAAGCTAATAGTTTGTTATTATTAAAGTGCTCGCAGTTCTGCAGCCTGCATGCATCATGTAATTCAATAAGCTTTTTCGAAGAAACTAACTGTTGGAGCCTTAATAAACATTCATATAAATATGTTCCAAACAATATTTGAATTGTCAAATAACATGTTGAAAGGAAACATGTTATTGAAACAACAACAAACAAGCATCTAAAATGCAACCAGTTTCTGTGAGTGCGAACACCAACATCAACAAACATGTGGGAGAATATTTCCTTTAAATCTTTAAATTATTAAATGAGTCTGATATCCGTTTTCCGTTTATAAAATAAGTATTGTATTTGACTTGTCGTTGCCTCGCATTACCCCCACTTTACAATAATAGTATAAAGGGGGGCGCGCAGCTGTCGACGGGTCAGAAGTTGTCCAGTTGTGGACACGGCACGGTGGTGCTCTGAGCTGTCTGGTAACGTAAAGTCAATATTATTACCTTGTTACTATGTTCATTTGTATTGCTAAATTCATTTTAGTTTGTACGATTGATTGTATTGTATTATTATACTTTCTTTTAAATAGTCCATAGGTGTTAAATTTATGCCTAATATATTAAATCTACATTTTATTGTGTTGGTTATTCCGCTATCTCCGACATCAGAAGCGGCATAAAGAACTTATAAAGCCCACAGTAACTTTAAAATGATAAATTTTGTTGTCACCAAAAATACTTTTTAAATTTTGTATCATTTACAATTACTGCTATTTTCTTAATGAGTAATTTGTCAAGGCGTTTAGCGCGACATAAATTCCAAGTAACGATATTACTCGATAAGAATTTTAAATTCACTTGTGTTAGTAACTACGCGAGGAACTGCGACTATCTACAAGTGATTTGGTGAATCTTTTTCAATTGTATTTTACTTTTGTCAAAACAAAAATCGCAAGTAATATTTTCATGTGGTGAGTTGGTTAGAAATCATCACGATCATCTATGGTGCAGCAGTCCAGTGCCATACAAAATTCATCCAGTGTAAAATTGCATTGAATTGGTGAATTTGATGGTGTTCAGAAATGTAAATGAATAATTATCTACCCGATAGATATTAATAATTCCATGTCTTGATATTTTGAAAGTAACTTGTTTACAGTAATTCAATTTATTGTGAACATGTTGTTAGTTTGCTGCTTTTGGATACGAAAATTCTCCAGTCCATGTCTATAAAGTTATTAATTGTGTACCCTTTGTTGTATGTTTCTATAATGAACGAGTTCTACTGATGTGGTACCGGCGCTGGCTTGGAGTGCAAGATATTGGTCTGCAAGAGTTCCCGATCGTTGTACTCACGGTGTGATGGTGCCCCCGTACGGCTAAAGGCCGCTCTGGCTTTGCGGGACGACTGTGATCGGATACATTTACGAGTATTAAGTATACGTTGAGAAACATGGATTTGGTGAGAACGTTCCATTTTATGTAGATCGCGTATAAAAAATAATTTGAAGTGCCTACAGGTTTTGTAGAATTGTTAAAATGTGTAGTGTGTGTATAGTGATCGCCTACCGATATCAAAATGGTCTTCACTATCTAGCAAAGCTGTGGACTCCCCGTTTACTAAATACCTAATGCAGGGAATCCATTTCATTGAATTTTACATCAATCCAACCTGATATGATTATCGTTGTAGATGTGAATTATAATTTCTTTTCGAATTTTTAGAGGGTTTATGAACCAATGTTACATAGAATAAAAATTCAAAGTATTGACGATTGCACCGGTTTCACTAGAAACGCGAGCCCGATTTTGTTATAAGAATATTGATTTGCTTGGACAATCCATTAGATTTTCAAGTATCGCATTTGGCTACGTGGCATCTGTGATTAATTGAATAAGATCTTCGCAGCATATTTTGAAAGAAAATAATTGCGTGAGGATCTTTGTTGCACCATCTTACTTTAGCAAAGACAAACATGTTAAAGTACAGGTTAAGCAAAAGAAATTAGTAGTACCAATTGACAAATGTTATGTCATAACTTTAGCTGTTAACCGTAACCGACCAATATTCGCTGGTTAAAGCTATTGTTTAAGTTAAATCTGTCAGATAGTTCAAATTATAACCTCCATCCTGGTATATCACCTAAAGCGTCTGTGCTACAAAATAATATGTCGCTACTTCTAGAATTAATCGAGGAATCTACTAGTATCGAAATACGATGATGCAACACATCCCGTAGTCAATTTTAAAGTCAGCATTAGTGTTGTCATCAAATTTGACGTAACCATTAATTATAAATGCTATTATGGTGCAATCCAGCCTTACTCTTGTAGAATCACAATTAACCATCGTCTACCCGACAAGATGATTTATTTGTCCACATTATATTTTCATAACTGTCCTTGAATATCGTATTGAGAAATTCAAAAAACGATGAGTGTTTCTGTTCATTATTGACATAATTACAAAAACTGTAACTCCTATAGTGCAATCGTGTTCAATGCTCCAAGACTTATAGTAAAATTTATCACTTGGGTGACTTGCGATAATAATGACCTCATCATAAGTTATCGATTTGTGTTCCGTGCAATTATTTTTAGGACCACTATGAAATGAATTAGTTCGATTGGTTTACAGAGCATTTATGCTAATATTGTTTGTGACACTGTGATTCACATTATAATTTATGTTGCTGCAAATTACAGTAACTGTAAACGTAAACCCGATGCTTGATTTTTGTAGTTATGACTTAATGATGAACAATTAGCGAACAGTGGGGAACCTTCAATCCACATGTTTAAAGCTTGGATAGCCAACGGTTTAAAATGGTCGATCAGATTTGGCCTAATTCAAATTATGTTTCTTGTACAGATCAGTGGTCGCCACACCTGTCTAGTCGAGGGCCACATAGTTCAATGCGAGGTGTCATTGCGAGCCGCACATTCATGGGCTGCAAAAATCACGGGTAAACTGGACTCCGGCATGCGTGGACCGTATGAGATTGACCATGCGTTACCGTGTTATCGCTACGAACTTGAGCTATTTAGCTGGCTCTTATGAAAAGGCGACTCAGGGCCGCCGCAGAACGTATAATGTTGTGGCGAGGCGAGAAAATGCCGGATGCGTGAACACGCTTTCTTCGTAAGTGGTGTAGTATCATGCGAATGAGCGTACATAGGTACGGGTTTCTGTTTGCGTGGTCATATGAGGAGATATGCAAACGTTTGGGCCATTGTCATACCAATTTTTGATATCTTAATACCCGATGTACGTTAGCAAAGATACCCCGTTTTATGTAGCTTTAGTTTTAAGAATAACCATGTTAGTTTAAAATGTTATACGTCGTCAGTGACTTGAGTATTGTCTAGTGCGTGACACTAGAAGACCCAATTTCGCGGGTAAAACAAATTCTGTGCGTCGTTCTTCAATCGTAATGTTTGTGTGGTGCCCGAGTCACTATGTGACTCTGAAGACGCGTATCACATTTTTGATACCGGAGTCACTGACATGTATTATGTCATTCTCCATGCATTGAAATTTATTTTTATTCATGTTATGTCTGAAGCCATGAAATGTTTCTTCGATTATTTTATTATTTACGAGACCCTTGTCTGTGGGCGCTTGAGTGCACGCTTGCGCCCATAGTACAGTTTGTCACTTTATTTGATACATTTGATTTTTGGTTACATTACATGATCTTTTTTTGAAAAAGATAAAAATATTAAGATGTGCGGTTTACAGCACCTTTTGTGAGTAAGGGAAGCTGATTCCTGTGGTAAGCCTTTCGAATTCTGATGATAATGAGTTTTGGCTTTTCTGTTTGTTTTGAGCTTCACAACTGCTGAAGATAACTCCATAAGAACTTGTAAAGACGCTTTTAAAGTGCCGTTAGCAATTAACATCACTTTCAAACTACTGGTCATACTCTTTTCCGACTTCTTACGGGCTGCCACCAGTCAGCTCCTGTCATATCAACCTTGTTAAATAACTTGGAACGCCTGGGTTTCCATAGCATCCGTCAGGATGAACGAGCTAGCCCAAATACAAAAGGCTAATTTTGACAAAAAGATTGTACCGTTTCAAGTAGGTGATGTAGTATTGGCATGAAACTGGAAATTAATTGTATGTTTCTCACGATAATTTTAGAATTGTTGATCCCGACATGGGACGTGAATTAATGGATTCCTTAGATTATACCTCTGCCTAATGTTGAGGCGATTACGGTATAAAATAAGGATTTTTTATAATTTTCAGTTTTAAGATTGTCTTGCATATCAGTAGTCGTCCGGCCAACGACTATAGTTATGCCTGATAATCACAACTGTTTGTATACCCCAAACTCACTATCTTCCTTCCACGGTTTTCCTTTCCTTTCCTTCCTTCCTACAGCCATGTGATTTGGCAAACCGTTATGTTGTCATGTGATTTGACAACTGCCATGCGATTTGGCAAACCGTTGTTGTCATGTGATTTGGCAACTGCCATGCGATTTGGCAAACCGTTGTTGTCATGCGATTTGACAACTGCCATGTGATTTGGCACCCCGTTGTTGTCATGCGATTTGGCAACTGCCATGTGATTTGGCGAACCGTTATGTTGTCATGTGATTTGGCAACTGCCATGTGATTTGGCGAACCGTTTTGTTGTCATGTGATTTGGCAACTGCCATGTGATTTGGCGAACCGTTATGTTGTCATGTGATTTGGCAACTGCCATGTGATTTGGCGAACCGTTATGTTGTCATGTGATTTGGCAACTGCCATGTGATTTGGCGAACCGTTATGTTGTCATGTGATTTGACAACTGCCATGTGATTTGGCGAACCGTTATGTTGTCATGTGATTTGACAACTGCCATGTGATTTGGCAAACCGTTATGTTGTCATGTGATTTGACAACTGCCATGTGATTTGGCTAGTCGTTGTCATGTGACTTGGCAACAGCCACGGGATTCGGATTTTGTAATTGACTTTTGTTCGCGAGCCATGGCTGGCTGCTCGTCAGAATGGCCGTGTGGGAGAATATTTCCTTTAAATCTTTAAATTATTAAATGAGTCTGATATCCGTTTTCCGTTTATAAAATAAGTATTGTATTTGACTTGTCGTTGCCTCGCATTACCCCCACTTTACAATAATAGTATAAAGGGGGGCGCGCAGCTGTCGACGGGTCAGAAGTTGTCCAGTTGTGGACACGGCACGGTGGTGCTCTGAGCTGTCTGGTAACGTAAAGTCAATATTATTACCTTGTTACTATGTTCATTTGTATTGCTAAATTCATTTTAGTTTGTACGATTGATTGTATTGTATTATTATACTTTCTTTTAAATAGTCCATAGGTGTTAAATTTATGCCTAATATATTAAATCTACATTTTATTGTGTTGGTTATTCCGCTATCTCCGACAAACATATCGTGCAGCATGTATCATGTTTTTATTGACATATATTTTTTGCAAACTAGGAAGTGCTACATAGATAACGCGTCATATTAGTAACGTAGATCAGATAGCAAAATAACATCTATAATGATTATGTATTCCAGAATGATACACGAGCTTTTAGAATTTCAGCGTAATAAGTAAAATTACAAGGTGGACAGACGACCTAATAAAGGTCGCAGGAAGTCGCTAGATGCAGGCCGCTTCCAACAGGTCGGTCTAGAATTTTTTTGAGGGAGGCTTATATTCAGCAGTGGACTTCCTGTGGCTGATGATGATGATGAAGTAAAATTATAATAATAGTATTTCACGTTGGAATTTACAATACGCCCCAAATAACTTGGCCAATCTGAACTTAATTCAAAATTTGAGCGACGCGTAAGGCGTCGCGTCGTCGTCGTGGTTTCCTTTTAAGCGAGTAAAAGATTAAAGGAGATGTGGAGGACGGATGAAGTTCAGCCCGAATAACTTATTTTGTTGCGTATTGTACACGCGGACATAAGTTATGCGTGGTAAAGCCAAACGGTATTTATTATTTTTTTATATTTAACATTTCATATGAAATACCGAATGGTCTGTGAATGTTGAATATAAATTTCCTAATTAGACCATTCCACCACACGAAATATTATTACATACACGACACATAATATATTGAAGTAAATATAAGTTAAATCAGTTTTAGGTACATTATACTCGGAAAATTATCTAAGTGTTGCCAGTTTATTATCCATGTATAGTTTATTCGTCTATCGAACCATAAAAGCGTTTTTTCTTTCTGTCTGGCGTTATCCCCGTGGCTTAGTGCTAGGGTCAACTTTCCTATTTAGATAATTCCATTTCGCCCAATCTCGACCTTCCTCTGAAATTGGACTACTCATGTCTTCCCTGAAAGTCAACTGTTTTTTTTAAAAAATACTTAAATGAATACCCGAATTTTGAGTAATGATCAAAAACGGAGAATGTAATTTTCATAAAAATTTACGATTGATTAATATAAATTAAGGATATTATTTGCCCACTTTTTGTATTATTTCCCCCACCTGTGTTCGTTGGTCGCTATACAGTCGGTTAATATGTTCCAAGTACTATTCCACCATCCCCAGTCATCTGGGAAAACTAATAATTTAAATCGCGAATCGATCGCACTCTACACTAACTACAAGGTCTATAAAAAATACGGTAAGTACATTCTGTCGGTCTGTTTGTACGCCGTCGTTATCGCAAATACTCCCACGTATGTAACCTAATCCGCGTGATAAGCTTGTATATTTGCAGATAACAATCATGTTTTCTGTAACATACTTTTTTGTTTGATATATCCATATTATGCTGGGAGTTTGATTGTAGCACGTATATAGTTGACGGACCAAGCGGTTCCGGTGCAATCCGGGGCCGCTCCGCAAACGCCGAAAAAGGCCATTGCGGGGGTTTGAGTTGATATTGCCGGCGTAGGGTGTATATAGTGTTAGGGGCTCGCCCCAGCGGTCGCCCGGATGTCATAAGGCCGGCAAAGCCCAACATAACCGTCTCGCCTCACCCGAACAAAATGATCAAATCTACAATTTTGTCACCACATATATAGACTATTCAATGATATAAAACTTACTCTCGTAAGCTTCTGAAGTGCAGATTCTGTTCTTAGCAAAGAAGCAGACGGTTATAAACAAGTGGGTCACCCGATAGTAAGTGCGGTCTCATATCCCAATCATGCTATAGATTAAAGCATAGTAAATATTATAGAACAGGATAACAAAACGATAACAAAGGCTGTAGATAATCGACGAATTTACGATTAATTATAAACGTTACGTCAAACTTATAACTTTTTGGTGTTTCACATCCTATCCTAAACAAAATACTGGAAAAATCATGTATATAGCACCGATCGCGCTAACAGTACGAGTATTTACGGTATCGATGAGTTTACTGAGACGCTGGATAATCTATTCCTAGCGGGCGAATAGTAAACAGATCGAGTGGTCGCGCGCGAGTGATGCACTACTGCGGCCTGACGGACCGACACGACGCCCGCGCCATCGTTGCAAACGCAATGGAATGTCGGAACGCATTGTAAGTTTGCGGGCCGGGATCTCCACTCGTTGGGCATCGCTAGAAAATACTTTATTTCACATTCGCCTCCAAAGTATGTGATAACATACGTACTTCAAATTGGCATTCCCAAAGACATTATTTTCAATTTGCTAAAGAATTAAAATATGAATAAAATAAAAACAAAACCTTGAAAAGTGAAATGGTTTCTCGCACATGCAGGAAAATTTGCAAATTATATTGGCGAATGAAATAAAAAATAAACATTTCACTCCGACCTAGCTACATTTATTCGTAGTGTGGGTGTTGTTGAATCGAAGTTCCGGGTAATTTCTTATCTATATAACAGTTAAACATATTTATTAGTCAACCTGCTCAACGATACCACTAAACATCTTTAAGAAACGTAAAATTGTATAACTATTTTACATATTTCGTAAAGAAATTGAAGGACTAAATACGATGAATCGTTGACCAAGTCTGTCTAAAAGTTGTTGAAATAATTCTTTTATTTATATAAAGCAAGTATGCAAAATTTCTACTATAATTAAGTACAACCCAACCATAATCAGACCCAAACGTACAAGCAAATAATAGTCAAGATGAAGATAAATATTAGGAAAAAAAATTACTACTAATTGTTACGTCGTTTATCTCTACATAAATTAAATGAGGAATAACGGCTCGTTCATACATGATAGATCCGTCATTGATGAGTCGTTTTTTTATAGTATACGCCAACACACGAGCAAGTGGGTCACCTAATAGTATGTGGCCTCCACTGTCCCGAAGCACCCACATTACCAGGAGACACTAACATTGATATTGTTATAACTAATAAGGTCTCAAGTGACTCAAGTGGTTGGAAAAGCGGTAGGTGGAACTAGGGTTTCGTATTGAAAGGCGAACGCGTGCAATTTCCTAAATGATTTTTATACATTCTTTATTCACGTTCTTATTTCTTTACATTACAAAATGTAAGTTTAAAGATGATCGAAATAGAGTGGAACTAATGCATGTATTTCGATAGCCTAGCTGTCGCGTCATACTAGAAGTGCTGCTGATCTGCTACAGATTTCCCGATACATAACTCCTGGGATAAGAAACATTCAATTTCCAGAACCCGCGATAAAACCTCAGACCAAGTAACCCTAAACACTAGCAATCTAAAATGAAACCGGTGAAACACTGAATATTCATGACATCTACATTCCAATATTTACCATCCGTAATGGTAACAAAATTCGACCCACATACGTTGTCAACGTAGCTCTCTGATTTAAAACGATGTCTCCATCAATACTCACATCATTTTGGTGGCGTAAGTCTTAATATTAGATCCATACTTTAAGAGCAGATAACGTTTTTTGGAACATAATCTGGCGGCAAGTGAATAACAACAAACTATGTCGTGTAAACACATGTTCAAATCTCCAACTTGTGTCGTAAATCAACGCGCCGCGTAAAACAAACAATTTGTTTAAAATTGTACGATAATATCTAGGGAAAATACAGTTAGTTACATCTAGTAACAAAACCAAGGGAACTGACCTTTGTAATATTATGTACTGGATAGTATTCAGCCTCGCTTACTGCTGAAGGAAAGGTTGTATGTAGCAATTTGAATTGAATGGTGTATGGACCCTTGATTCCACCATGCTGATTAATTTCAGGTATTAATTCCGTTGTAAATAATCGCTCGCTTTAACAGCGAAGAAAAACATCGACACAAAACCCGCATATTTGAAAACTTTCCATAAAGAATAGGAGGTGCGTGAATTCAACCCCTAATTGTAACCCTTGTTAAGCTATAAAACAGGGTTAAATATTTTACGGCTTCAATGCCGCCACCATCACCGCCCCTGAACACCCACAAAAGCAGACTCCCTGAAGAAAGGACCGTTGTTTGGTCTTCGACAATATTATTGTGAATTATACTTTTTTTTATAAACATAGGTCCATATTATTGTTCAGCATGATCGACTAGATGAATGTTGAGCATCACATTGGCAAGTGAATACAATTTGCACATAGGCTCTGTGTTAACGTGCCCAGTACCCGGCCGCGCACAATTACTTACTTCGCAATTCACAAACCAAAACATGTTGTGACTTTGGCGGTTGCGTCATCATCTCTGGCGCCATCGATCTATTGACGCGCTCCTGTGACGTCATTTCCTCGCGACACAACAAGTCAATCAATTCACCGTTGTAAGTTGTTTCACTATTCTGTATCAACCCAACGCCTATGAATGAAAAATTATTTTTTTCAAGGTCCGCCGGATAACGTAAGGCAGATAATTTAAGTAGTAACGTAATGTATTTTACCTGTTATATAACGTTTACGTGGATATTTAAAACGACGTATAAAGTACGATATACGTATTTCACACCCCGTTGTACCAAATGTGATTCCATTTCTATGACATAAAGCATTCTCTTTTTTATCGAATGAGTAACATGTCGATAGTGCAACTTAGGACAAGACTAAGTTATAAACAGTGACACATCAGGCCTCCTTTCATTTCTATCTTGTATCTTTAAAACAGTTCTCAAATGTCAACATTTATTTGACGCAGTCAGTTTGGTATTTTCTGAGTATATAAAGTACGATTGCGAGTTATAAAACTTGTTGTATTTGGCTCGAAGCGAGTATTATGAAATGATGTTTTGTGTTGGTGTAGCTGATAATAACCTACGAGAGGCTCGTCACCTGTAAACTAAGTTCATAGTTGGAAGACCGGAGAATAAAGTGTTGAGTGTGTCGTGTCACGTGGTGTACCGCGCATAACACGCGAGTTCTAGATCCGTATTAATTCGTAACATAAATTTGTGTTTTACTTACAAGTCATTAACGTTTATTAAAAAGTGTGTGTCTTTATAAATTCATAGAGATGTGATCGATCTTATCGGTCTTAATAAGCGAGGGACTAAAACTTACTGAGTTTTTAGAATGTCAATAAGTAAAAGTATTATTCCCTAAAACTATTCACAGTAGTACCAAATACACGACGAAAAAACATCATAACCTTACGCCGTAACCTTGAAGAAGTAGGTGGATTTGCAACTGGTACATCGACAACATGCCGAGGCAACATCACATGCTGTGATAGTGAGGAGCAAGTTAGGTACGCTTGCACCGGATACAATGCATTTCAGGAACCCAGGACCTGATTACAACCGGAGTATACGGTTTCTAGACGAATGAGGTGATACCGCATACATTACTGAATGCCACAATGGTAAAAATAATTTACCCAAAAGTCACACACTTAGCCCATGATTCACGTTATGATACGATTCTTGCGTTTTAAGTAACAGGATGTATGAGAAACTTTCGGTTTCACAACACCCAGATCCGAAACATTTTTTTTGTGAATCACACAAATATTTGTCTGTGTGCGAGGATCGAACCCTCGGCATCCTGTTTCACAGCCGGCAGCCTGGCCCTCAGCGCCACGGAGCTGTCGACTACTGCAATGAAGAATCTTCCGACGCAGGTATCCGCGGTAAGACCGATACAATAACAAGATAAATAATACTACGATCGCTTTATCTACGAGACTAAATGAGGTCATCGCACTCCGCTATCGGAATCAACAACGAAACCAATGTGTTAAAATATATTGTATTTTTAATGATACGTCGCTTCACCCTGGGTGTAAGCAATGCAAGAGTCGGTCATCGGAGTCGGGGATAAATATATACATACTATATCTATATAACATACACACATATTATATCATTGGCCGGCTATGAAACGACGTTTGTAGATATACAATCAAAGTAATTAAACTAACAACAAGGCACATTATATCTTAATTATAATATGTACTCCCAAAAAACAAAATATTACTATAATCAGAAAGCCCATCATCGCCATCTATAACGAAAGGTCGTCAACGCACTAAAGGATCATCCGACATTCTGGGTTAATCACTCACTATTGGATATTTACCTCTTCCTTTTCTAATAGTATAGTGTATGTCACGTCAAAGAAGAGTAATTATTTGAATTATATATCGTCGTTGCGCTTGCCAAAACCGCTATGTGTTTTTTGTCAAGTTTTCAGGGGAGATAAAAAACTACTTTATTAAATGATTGATGCACTTATCAATAAATTAAAAATGTAGTATTGTGGCAAAAAAAATATGTTATAACCGATATATAAGTGAAATTGATTACATGTACTGATGATTCACAGTAATTTTTTTTGTCATTTTGATGCACATATCAGAATTGTTTGCCGAGAATTTTGCCGAACCATTTCTTACAAGTGAAAATGTTCACATATCAGACTTTTAAGGAACTGATCTGGATACATTAATTCTGTTATGTGAATAACAGAACTGCTTGCTAAATTAAAAATATGTATTCACTCAATCTGAGTTCAGTTTGAGGTCGTGGGTTCGATTCCCACCCAGGGCAAATATTTGTGTGATGAGCACGAGTATTTGTTCTGTGTCTGGGTGTAATTTATCTATAAATTATGTATGAATTTAGAAATATATAAGTATGTTTATCTGGTGTACATAGTACAAGCTCTGCTTAGTTTGGCACTAGATAATCGTGTGTGAATTGTCTAGGAATATTTTTATTTATTTATTTTTATATTTCAACTGATATTATTGAGAGGGTGAAAAAGATACCTTTGAAATTAAGTAAAATAGGAAGTTAATAAGTATCGAAAAAAACTTTATTAAGGCACTCAGGTACAGTAAAAGCTCTTTGTTCGCGGGGTATACGTTCCGTAACTATGCCGCGAATACAGAAACCGTGAATATGGAAAGGTAATTTATATTGGATTATAGGGGATACGTTCCTAGGTGACAAAATAAAAATCAAAATATAAAAAAAGAATTTAATTGAAGTTTTTGACCATATTGATTAACTTTTATCTTCAGGCTTAGGCAATGGTTTAAAGAATTCTGTAATTTTTTCTTGCTTGGTAGATTTAAAAGCTCCTTCAATTCAGACAGATATTCAGCGGTGGCATTAGTAATTTACCTCATCAATTTTCATGATGAAATCACAAAGCTCATTTGTCATTCTTAAAGCTTCACTAAGATTTTTCAAATTAAATGTTACGTTTCGCGAGCTTGTTGAAGCCTCTTCTTCAATGGGTTGTGAATTTAACACTTCCTCCAAGTCTTCCTACATATTTTTGAGTGGTAGAGCCACGCTGTAGACAGTTTTGTCTACAGCATGAATGGGCTGGCTCGACCGGATCGTTACCACTGTCTCACAGAAAACCGACGTAAAGTAACGGCTTGCTGCTGCGTTTCTTACGGTGAGTGAGATAACCGGAAGCCCAAATCCCCTCCCCTTCCCAATCCCTAATTATCCCTTTCCTTTAAGGTCGGCAACGCGCCCATGACTCTTCTGGTAGTGGGCGTACATGGGCGGTGGAGATCACTTACCATCAGGTGCTATAAAAAAATGCTATAAAAAAAGCAAAAATGGAATACTTTTTAGCAATGTGTATGTACCGATGTACCGGTTAGATCCGCGAATAAAGAAATCTTTAGCCGCGAATATAGGAATTGGGTCGCATTTTTTTAATCCAAATAGCGAAATAGTGAAAACGCGAATGAAGGAAATGCGAATAAAGAGCTTTTTCTGTAATTTAATCTTAATCTAATGTAGGAACATGTTACTTCTGGAGCTTATTATAAAGTATGCTTAAAGTTAACTTGGAAACATCTACTTCAACCATCAAGGTGGGCAACCTTGACAATCAACAAATTATATAAATAAACAAAAAAATAAAGATATAAAATCACACCAAGTACTAAAATTTCTTTTCTCTTAATAATAATAAATATTAAGAATCAAACAACATTTGGAATAGTATTACACTTAATATAGGTATCTATAGGTATCTATTTAGGAATCAGTCTTCAGATTTAATGCATGAGGCTGTCGTAGAAGATGTGGTTAGCCTCGGTGCATGTCATTTTTTATGATTGTAAGCTCTCGTATTTGGTCTTCTCTATTTTTCTTGGTGTGTAATTGTTTACAACACTTTTAGCACTTTAGTCCTGTGAGGTTTGGGTTTGTTCGCATTCTTCTTTTAGGCAGTATTTGCCATTTCTCTGGATGCCGCAGTTTGAAAAAAATGTTTCCCTTTTATACAGCAAGCCTCTGATGTCTGAAACTACAGGATCCCCAGCCTGTTTCCCTGGTCGTATCGAATCCAGCTGACATGTACGATCATAGTTTTTGAAAAACTTGTAGTAGTAGTGTTATATTAATACGAAAATATCATTGACCATATTTTTTTAGTCAACCCTATTAGTATGTGTTCAGCAACACGTTTTATACCCTAAAATATATTTTTCATTCGGTAAAGAGATGGGTGAAGGTCGATGTTACCCGGGATCTCAGACCATGTGCAACGGATGATAAAAAAACTTTCGATTTGAACACATAACGACTTTTGCATTGCCAGAAATTAAAATAAAGAACACATATAGGATTTGTTAAATCGACTCCTAGGCGGAAAAAACACATAATTGTTTTTGTATTCAATGTGGAAAGCGATTTCAAGGCAGATAAACGAAAAAAAAAAATTTCAAAAAAATGCACATAACGAGTTTGGCAAGAGCAACGACGATATGTCACTTGTCATTCATTGATAGACTTGAAATAAAATGGTTTATTACATATAACTAATTTCTCGTATTTATTAATGGCGACAATGGAAGAAGATTTGAGTACACTCAAACGTTCAAGGAGTGTTATTAAAGGTCAATTAACAAAATTATCCAACTATTTACAAACTTTGAGAGAAATTTCGGATGTCGAATACAATTCACGACTTACGTCACTTCAAAAAAATGAGGAAAAATTCGACATTTTACAAGAGAAAATCGAAATTATCACTCAAAATCCACAAGAAGAGATTGACCTTCACTTTGAGGTAACACAAGAAATCATAAACTTAAAGATATTTTTACACAATCTACGGCCACCAAGAACTTCAACAGCATGCTCTCATGACGCAGCTCCACCTGCTCCGATAGCAAGCGCGAGCACTACAGAGAGCAACGCACGGTACCAGATACCTAAGGTTAACTTTCAACCATTCCAAGAAAAGGAAAGTTTCAAAAATTTCGTAAAACGACTGAAAACATATTTACAAATGACAAATTGCAATGAAGATCATATGATGACTTGCGTACTACTTAGTTCCTTAAGCCCAGAGTTACATGAACGGGCATGCGACTTATGTGCACCAGAAGATCCATCACAAATTAAGTTTCAGATACTAGTAGATTTGCTGGAACAATACATAGATCCTAAACCCAGTATTTGGGCACGACGTCATAAGTTTATAACGCGTATACAAGCTGAGAATGAAACCGTAACCAATTTCAGTACAGAATTGAAACATCTAGCACACGATTGTGAGTTTAGCTGTGAACATTGCAAAAAGTCGCTAAATGAGAACTTTTTATCACTACAATTTATCAGAGGCGTTCGAGATGGCGAAATTAGAACGAAAATATTGCAAGACAACAAAATAAGTACATTTAAAGAAATAGTACAGATGGCGACAGCAACACAAATAGCTAAAGCTGACAATGACTTCATGAAAAACAAACATGATCCAAACAACGAAGTAACAGTACATTCAGTTCAGAATAAAGGCAAACCCGCGGTGAAACCACTACCAAACCAAATCACTTCATTCAAAGATATACAAGGAAGATGTTTCCGCTGTGGGAATGCTAATCACAGAGCCAATAAATGCAAACACATCAACTCCGATTGCATTAAATGCGGAAAGACAGGACATTTAGCTCGTGTTTGCCTACAGAGATTAAAACAGAATACAGCACACCAGGTGGAAGAACCGAACTCAGTTGACGATGAAAACATTGGCGATATCAATGCCGTCAACACTATTGGTTCAGACAAGTTTATGGTTGACGTAACTATTGAAGGCAAAAAAGTACAGATGGAACTAGATACAGGTGCAGCACTTTCATCCATTTCGTTGAGAGACTACAAACGGTTCCAATTAAACAAACAGATATTTAAAACAACAGTAAGAATGAGAACATACACAGGTGAACTTATTACGCCAGTTGGAGTTATATACGTCAAGTGCAACTATGAAAAGCAATCTTTCTATGGAAAACTTTTTATTATCAGACAAAACGTCGACGCCATATTCGGAAGAGCTTGGATTAGAGAAATCAATATTAATATGGCAGACATGAAGAAAATATCATTAGAAAGGGCCGACAACTCACGATTGGACAATATCATTTCAAAATTTTCACCAGTCTTTGATGGCAAACTGGGATGCATTCCAAATTACAAAGGGCATTTAACTTTAAAGGAAAACACTACACCAATTTACATTAAGCCCAGACGTATTCCCTACGCATTGAAAGAAAAGGTTGATAAAGAAATAGATCGCCTGTGTCAAGAAGGAGTGATAACGAAAATAGATAGCTCAGAATGGGGAACTCCAGTCGTACCGATCGTGAAACCTGACGGAAGCATACGTCTATGTGCCGATTATAAAGTCACCCTAAATAAAGTAATTAAAGATGAACAATACCCGATTCCTATGATAGAAGATATCTTTTCAGAGATGAACGGTGGCGAATTTTACTGCACATTAGACATTTGTCGAGCCTACCTTAATATGCAAATGGACGAAGAAAGTTCTATTTTACAGACACTTAGCACTCACAAGGGCACTTTTAAGGTGAATCGTTTGATGTTTGGGGTAAAGGTGGCCCCAAGCTTGTGGCAAAAATTTATGGATAAAATTCTTCAAGATATACAGGGTGTGAAATGTTTTTTTGATGATATTATTATACAAGGATCGACAGAACTACAATTACAACAAAGATTAGAAACAGTGTTAGGAAGATTACAAGAACAGAATCTCAAATTGAATAAAGATAAATGCCATTTCTTCAAAACTAGTATAAATTATTTAGGCCATACAATAGACAAGCACGGACTACACAAAAATAAAGATAAAATTCGAGCCATACTTGAAACAAAGGAACCCAACGATGTAAATGAACTAAGAACATTTTTGGGTATGAGTAATTACTATAACAAATTCATACCTAATCTTGCAACGATTACTAATCCGCTCAACAAATTATTACAGAAAAACACGAAATTTATATGGTCAGAAGCCTGCAAAAATAGTTTCAAGAAAATTAAAGAAGAAATAATTAGTGAACGAGTCCTACTGCATTTCGACCAAAAGAAGGCCCTGGTCCTCGCTACAGATGCTTCACCGACCGGCCTGGGTGCCGTGCTCTCACATCGATTGGCTGATGGAACCGACAGACCAATTGCGTTTGCATCACGTTCACTAACATCTAGCGAAAAGAAGTACAGCCAAATAGATAAAGAAGCAACAGCAATTTACTGGGGAGTAAAGAAGTTCTTTCATTATTGTTACGGAAGGAAATTCACGCTTATTACGGATCATAAGCCTTTAACGTCCATATTCCACCCACATAAAACCTTACCTGCAATGAGCACGATGCGGTTGTTTCACTATGCACACTTTCTTTCGGGATTCGACTACAACATTGAATACAGAAATTCAGCGAACAACAGTAATGCAGATTATCTCTCAAGATTTCCAGTGGAACGAATTTCGGAACACCATATAGACCAACACAGTATATTTCAGCAGAACCAACTTAATGTACTTACAATTAAGTATTAACCGCAAAATAATAGCGAAGGAAACAATGAACGATCCAGAATACAAAAATATAATATATAAACTAAGGAATGGACAGAGTCTAAGAACATTGGGCTACGGTGACAATGAAATAACAATTGAAGACGACTGTCTTCTTAAGGGAACTAGAGTTATGATTCCTCAAAATCTCCGACACAATATATTGAAGGAATTACATACAAGCCATACTGGTATACTAAAAATGAAACTTTTAGCGCGGAGTTATGTATATTGGAAAAATATTGACAAAGATATCGAGGAATTGGTCAGCAAATGTCGTGAATGTCGTCTAAAACAAAACGAACCAGAGAAAGCCCCATTACACCACTGGGAAGCTCCGACAGCGCCCTGGCAGCGTATACATATTGATTTCGCGGGTCCAGTACGCGGCTATTATCTCTTCGTAATAGTTGATGCAATGTCAAAATGGGTTGAAATAATCCCAACTCAAACAACCACAAGTAAGTGGTGTATCTCAAAACTTAGAAATTTATTCGTTGATTTTGGCTTACCGTACGTTCTTGTTTCGGACAACGCTAGGCAGTTTACATCTCAAGAATTTGAGTCATTCTTACGTGAGAACGGAGTGTCTCACAAAACTTCGGCTCCATATCACCCAGCCACGAACGGGCAAGCTGAACGATTCGTCCAGACAGTAAAGAAAGCTTTGCATAGTATGGATAACGAATCTGGCTCAATATATGAGAAAATTTTAAAAATCAAATACCAACTGCGAAGAACGCCCTCTAGACAAACTGGGGAAAGTCCTTACGAACAAATGTTTAGTGGGCGGTTGGTGAGAACGTTGTTCCACGCCATGTTCCAGAAACCACAAGCGCAGATAGCACAGTCCGTCTCACCCTCTAACCAGACTGGACGTGATTTAAGAACATTCCGTTCAGGGCAGAGAGTCCAACTACGAAATTATAGTGGGAAGAAGAAATGGGAATTTGGCACAGTGGTCAAACGCTTGGGCCAGCTACATTATGAGGTTTTAACGGATTCTGGTGCGACGTGGAGAAGGCACATTGACCAAATGTTAAGCACCTCAATCGACGGAGCTATAACGCAATAATTAAGGGCGGAGACCTATTGGATATTTACCTCTTCCTTTTCTAATAGTATAGTGTATGTCACGTCAAAGAAGAGTAATTATTTGAATTATATATGTCACTTGTCATTCATTGATAGACTTGAAATAAAATGGTTTATTACATATAACTAATTTCTCGTATTTATTACTCACCATAAGGTGACTCATTTATTTTATGATTGTGAAACCTGGTCTCTCACAAAACCGTTGAGAACACCTTGCCACATGTCAGAGAGCAATGGAGAAGATCATGACCGACAACCCATAAACGACGAAATAAAATACAAAGCATTGACCTTCGATCTAAAATAAAGCTCACCGCACAGCTCACAATGAATCAACGAAAATGCGAATGGGGATGTCAGGTAATACGATAGCAAGGGGAAGTGGAGCAGCGCAGTAACAGTTACGGAATGGTATCCAAAGGACGGCAAAAGAAACCGTGGAAAAAAAGCATATTAAAATGGGAATACGAACTGACGATAGCTGCAAGACCACAGACAAGGAAAAATGGAAATCACTACAGGAAGTCTTTGCCAAGAGGCATACCAGAGACATATTGTACTGAACTTTTTTAGCGTCAGTCTCCGTGGCGACAGACAACAGTCGGTGAGGGATGCAAAACGGCCGCAGATTAGACCCCCGCACCGAGACAAATGTTTGTGTGATCCACAAATATTTACTTCGGGTCTGGGTGTTCTGAGACCTAGTCTCGCGTAGTTCCTGATACCCTCGGCACAAAACTCGTATCTTACTGTAGGTTCAAAACTATAATTCATTATTATAATTCACAATAAAGCGTAACGATCAAATTCAATTCTCATTGGTTCATCCACGTAACGACGACTAGGAGATTTCAATTAAAATAGTTTATGAATTTCGGCCAAATGATAATTTATTACAGTGTGATTGTATGTATATATGGCGGCTCACGGACACCAAGTGAACACAGAGACGTGACGCGACCCGACGGACGCCGCGCTGCACTGGCGGTAGACAGGTCCTGACCAGCGCGCTGCGCATTGCTGACTCGACAATATAATGCACTAGGGTGACGAACTTTGACCACGCAACACGAACCACGCGCTACAAATAAGAACATAAACATGCATGACTCAACAATACTAAAATATTTGTATGCCGGGTACGACAAAGAATAGACAACTTGAGCAATATATTTATTATTATACTACACACGCAGTCACGCCTGTAATCCTCGAAGAAGTAGGCAGAGGAATAACCAGTACACATTTAGCTGAGCTTATTTCTGTCCGATGACGTGATAAGGGGCGAGCCTATCGTCATACCGAACACAAACTCCAATCACTGGAAACTCTAGATTTTAAATCTCTCTACATTACAAAATCATACTGAAATTGTGATTTCCCGACCTAGATTTTAGGTATTAAACCTAGGACCTCACGATTTCTCAGCCTATGTATGCTGCCACTAGACTAGTGAGGCGACCTAGGTGATTATACTAGCTCCTACGCAATACCCCTGTTTACGAATAAATTATTTAGCTACGTAATACTTTATGACTCCGAGGTTTTATACGTGTCGATTATTGAACATATTCTATTTTCAATAATTAAGACAATGCGTTCAGTGACCACGAAGGCTTTCAGGACCAATAGAGAAAATAATATAAATAAATATCGAATCCGCGGCCTCTCGTTTCATAGTCGGCTACTCGCCGACTGTGCCGGGGAGGCTGTCAACTAGTTTAAAAAGTTTTTTACTGCTACTTAAAAAATTTAATCCGACTAATAACAAAAATAGGTAGAAAGTAAACGAGAACCGTAAAAGAATAGTAATGTGTCAAGAAAGAACTTTATATGAGATTGATGTACAGGATGTACCGATAAATTAAATACTGTGAGCATTCAAGAACAACATAGGGAGTGACAAACATCAATGTATGTAAGTGTGTGAGCAGTGAGCAGCGAGTGAGCTGTGAGACACATCACACAAGCCTAGACGCGCAACGGTAATGACGTAACGCGTCAAGTATCATGCCGCGGGGCGGTAGGTCGGCAAACCTGTATCACCGACTGTTTGCAACACTTCACTGCACAACGGCGACAGATAAACAACCTTAACGACACCGACATACAAACGAAACAACATCCAAATCCTTTGAACAGGCTCACGGCTGACCTTCAGCAGTTACGCGACGGACAGATTATAACTTCGCGTCAAAACAAATACAATTTATATGTTGCCGTCAAAATAACATTAATTTTTTGCGTTTATATTTATTGTGGATGAAAATGGGCTATTTTTGGCGCTTTGTCGGTGGGTTTTGGAAATGGATGAGGCGATATAGAAACGAACCACCTCCAGTCGTCTGAATAAGGTCCGACAAAGTCAGGCTTTTTTTTACATGTGTCCGGCCAAATCAGGTGTATACGACAAGTCTGGATGTTGTCCGACTTTTTAACTCTTTGACCAGCGGGCCGCGACTTCCGATTGTCGAATCGGAGACCATTTCTTACTCGCGTGACTAGTTCTTAAAATAATGCACTGCAATGCATTGAGCCTTGACCTCAAATGTCGGGTTAAATCAGCTCGAGAGTCCGGCTTCTTGATTTTAAGATTTGGCAACTCTATTCGCTACTTGTACCGTGGTGACCGTGTATGGTCACCACAATAAGTACACCTAATATTGACTATTTCCTACGAACCGCATTTCGGGAACAGCCAGTTCGCACCAAAGAATACTGCTGACTATTACTATGTGAAGAAGCAACACTTTTTTTTACGTCGGTTTTCTTTGAGAATTGTAACGACTCGGTCGAGCCGGCCCATTCATGCTGTAGACAAAACTGTCTACAGCGTGGCTCTACCACTCGTAACACTTGCTGTAAGCCTGACACTAGTCGGCTGTATACAGCTTCACCGGACTTTCGGGTGAGCGCTTTAGGTGCTCTCAACCCTTATATTTAAGTGACCACGCTGAGGGCACCCCCTTTGGGGTACAAACCTCGGCTCAGGACGGCCACTAGGGGAGGGCAGAAATCTGCGATTAAGAAGCAAAATTATTTTTAGTGACTCCAGGGGTGCTGTGTTAAAGAATCACTTATATTGCTTACGTACTTATAACGTCCTTTATGGCTCATACTTGACTTGCGTCAGCCCTACAATAACTACACGCTCATACACACGACATGCGCGGACAGGTGGTGAGCCAGTGGTGATGTTAGTAGA
This sequence comes from Amorpha juglandis, assembly GCA_949126905.1. Taxonomy (NCBI): domain Eukaryota; kingdom Metazoa; phylum Arthropoda; class Insecta; order Lepidoptera; family Sphingidae; genus Amorpha; species Amorpha juglandis. The sequence goes on along the minus strand of OX421375.1, from coordinate 111,462 downwards.
TAAATGAATCGTTTCTGATTGTACCATGTATGGAGTGCCACGGGTGGTCGCGGCTGTGACTAAACTGTGGTCGCGACTTGCGATGGAGCTTACGAGTCGACATTACATTACTCGTCGTTTACAAACGGCATGCATTAATGCATTACTGAACTGTTGTAACTTACCGATATTATTATATACTATCTGGTATTTTAACCGATTTAAATATAAGTTTCTGTATTCAATCCGTATGTATGTACTTGCAAGTATTATGTACGTATTCTATTTTTTAATATTAGTATTGCAAAGGTCATACTATAACCGTGCAGTTTAGGATGAAGGGGCTTAAAACCACATCAATCACAATCATTGTTGATGTAGTATGAAAGCTCATCGTGAAATATTGACTACAATATTTACACGGTCTGTCCACGTATTAATTTTAGAATTGTATTATGTCGTGATTCGTGTCAGAACAAAAGCATACCTTTCTATTTATAACAAGTTGAATAGCAACAGTAAATATAACGAGAATGCAAATCAAGCGGTTGTATACAATATTATAAGCGCCGAAATAACTATCGCGACGGACTCGGTCGACGGAGTGCAGCTTGGGCGGTCGACAGTCGCCACGTAGGAGACTGACTGACCGGTCATCTGACTGAACAGCGACCACCGTACACTTGGTGAAAAACGAAACATAGTGGCTCGATCCAGTATTTACCTACGCCGCTATACATCCGGCTTGTCAGATCGGAGAAATCCTAGCGACCGTCGGGAAGTGCGCAATCTCTCATTTATCAATTACCCACCATATTTGGACTGCACTGTATTTTAGTGTAGTTTTCAATTACCTACACCGCTGTGCTGAGTTTCATAAACGTGCTCGGATATTGGGTCGGATTCCATTCAGTAAGAAACAAAATCGTAAATTGTACATGTATGTCAAAGTACACTTGTGTTTACCAATATGCGAGCGGCTCGGCGCGGGGCGGTGCGGCGGCGCGGCGTGTCATTCATTGTTACGCAATCGGTTGACGCTCGCTGACCGAGCAACGCGAATCGCGGTCGCCGGTCACCGAGAACATATTGTACATATCTATAAACATAATACATACTAACACACTCGACAGCAGTTTCATGTATTTTTGCGGATGGAGTATTGATAGTGCTAGAAGAAACAACCGTTAGTAGAGTTACAACCTGTCAAACCTACATAATTGTATCTTAAACTTACGGTATACTTTATTTTTAGTCGGTATTTCAGCGTAGATTAGTTTAGAGCCTGTTCCCACTTATCCGATCAGTCTTTTTTCTCGGTCAGTCTAAATAAACGGATGTGCCAGTGGCAGTACAATTTGTATGCAGCTGTTCACATTATGACTGATCCGGGAAAAAAAAGACTGATCCGAGTTATTTGACGGACGTTTTGCCACTGCAACGATCAGTCAAAACACCATAGCGTACGAAATACAACTGGCGGCGAGTCGACCACCGACCTTCCGGCAAAACAGACTGATCGGATATAATGTGAACACCCACGTCCGGCGTCCGGTTTCAGAGCAAAAACACTGATCGTATAAGTGGGAACGGGCTCTTAGGGACCTAATTAAGCGAAGTATTCCAGTGATAACTGGGTCGGAAGAAGAGTACGGCTTTACCATGCTCCCTTTTCATGAGCTGGAAAATGGAAAGGTATCACTAATAAAATGATCAAGTGCAATAGTCAACAGTATCAACCACCGCAACACTGCCAGTGACAAAATTAAATATTGCCGCATATTCGTTATCAACAGCTAACGATAAGATCAATAATATTGTAAAGCAAAACAACAGACTGACGCGAGCGTGTCAGGCGCCAGACACGGCGCGGGCAGAATTATCCGCACTATCTGTAACGATACAATCTCAACAGGTTCAATAGGTATTTCAAAAACTAATAAACACGCTTTTATCACGCATTAAAAACTATAAAATAATTCAATTTACTTTCATTTCTTACTACATATTTATTTATTTAAGTATCGTTACATACGACTGACAGTGAGTGTTATGTGCTGGATTTTAATCAAAATCTAGACACCTTAAAATTATACGCTTATTTTAATCACTCGTTCATTATGCTAGATAAGTTGAGAGTCATCCTACAATCAAGATCGATCACATCCCTAAGTATTAGAATTTGAATTAAGTGACGTGCGTGAGCCCGAATAACAATGCCGAAGTGAGACACTTTATCATTTAGTGTTGTCCAAAATTGCAAGTCGAATATAGACATTTTACTTATTCGATAAAAAATAAAATTCTTTATTTATGTCCTAGCAAAGCAATCGTAATTTAGTACTATGTGAGGTGAAATACTAATATCGTACACGTATCGTTGCTCAAATTTGACCGCACCTTTCTGTAACACGTTGTATCACGTTGTTTGTCCGCGATGAACTCCTAAACTACTGAACCGATTTTAATCAAATTTTGCAAAATGTGTGCAGTTTGATCCAACTTTAGAGATAGTTTATATCTCAATTTATAGTCGCAATATTTTTTGCAAATTATAGTTACAATTATCTGTGTGTTCCATAAGATTCTAAAAGATGGCGGTGTAAGGTAATTTATCGGCTGGATTGAGTAAGTATCCAATAGTTGGCGCATACTGTATTGAATAGTTTACTACAATATAATTTAACATATACCTTAGCCACAGCAACTCGTGGCCGGGTTTGCTAGTATAATAAATATTTTTAATAATGTTTAAACGCATACACATTAATATTAAAGATCATTCTTAGATAGCGAAGTGAATCAGTCGACACTTCAAATCGCTAGCGTTACGTAAAATAAACACACGGCGCGACGCGACGCGTATATCCGCACCGCTCCCATCGCGTCGTCGCGTCGTGCACTAGTAAGCCGTACGATGTACGTAAACAAGCATTGTTCAAAACATACTACACGAGCTGTCGGTGGTTTGTTATCTCGGCCACTGGGCTCGGTTATAATCGCGAATCGAATAGATTACGATGTGCTCTACGCTCGGTAACGCGTTGTTCTAGTTTAGCACGCTCAAGTAAAGTACGTACCAATAGGAGACTAATCATCGTCAATACGCACGCCCGCAGCCGTACCAAAAGATACACGACACCCCGAATGTATAGCATTTATTACGTTTTTCGTCGCGCGTCATCACTAGTTTAAAAATACATGCGTTTGATTCATACGGTCTTAACAACTATACAGCATGTGTTTAAAAGGTCCTAGGCCTATCCTATGCGAAAGTTCGTCTGGGTTGGTACCATCGCTTTGTCTACTTCTGCCGACAAATAGCGATGTGTCAGCATTGTTGTGTTTAGGTTTGAAGGACATTCAAGCCAGTGAAATTAATGGGCATTACAAGATTTAACACAACCTATGTCTCGGGGTGACGAACGCAGGCCGATGCCATGCTGCTGTGCTTTGTAATTCTAAGTTCCGTGTGGTGCTGTATCTGGTCATGTCCATAAACCATGGATGTACTGGTTGCATCACCGCCTATGCCTTTGAGGATACAGGTGTAAGCTTACGTGAGTACATGACCCACTTGCTTATTAAGATCTGAGCATCCAACCAATATTATGAATGAGGTATGTATAAGTAGAGGCTGAGTCGCGTGTCAACTGTGACGTCACATAATTAATCATTACATTAGTAATATAATCGTCTCCGTTGACATGATGCGGTTAAGGAACTAACAGACACTGCACCATTTCATTCATGAACTTAATGTCAGATAGTAGGTATACAATGTGTAGTCTTTTTTATATATATTACGGAGAGTTGTTTGTCTGACACAAAGGTCGTACCAGAGGGCATTGGCAAGTTACGTAAAGCTTTACCTCTCAAAACAAAAGTAATATTAGTAGGCGGTAAAAAATAGCAACCATCATGCAGATATAAACCACCAGGATATCTGATTAATGACCAAGGTCGAAATAGATTAGGCAATCGGATAATGGATCAACCGATTTACCGATTGAAATGTGTCGCGGGAGAGAGGAGGCTTCCCTCAACTTCCTCTCGACATCTTGTGCCACAGACGACATAGTGTTGAAATCACATATCAAATAGCCTACTGTTTATACGACCTACTTTATGAATCACCATTGGCGTCATTGCTTATGACTATCCTTAACTTTGGAAACTTATCGAATGACTAAAGAATTTTCGACGAATTAAAAAAACAACGATTAATGATTATGACTGTCAATAATATAAAGGAAACAAAAAATGTTTTTCTATAAAAATCAAACATTTTTTTTTTTTTTTTATTGCCTTGATAGGCAGACGAGCAAGGCGGGCCGCCGCCTGATGGTAAGCGGTCACCGCCGCTCATGGACATCGGCAATGCCAGGGGCACAGCCAAGCCGCTGCCTACCACTGAAGGGATACTCTTTTTAAACCTCGTTTAAAGAAGGACAAGTCATAGCGCTCGGGAAACACCGAGGCAGGGAGTTCATTCCAGAGCTTACACGTGCGTGGAAAAAATGAACGCTGGAAACGTACGGTACTAGACCGTATTGTTTCCAGGTGGTATGGATGAACTCTACTGCGGTGTCGGGTGGTGCGATGGTAGAATGGTGACGTTGGCACCATCTTAAACAGTTCCTCAGAGCACTCCCCATGGAACAGCCGATAGAACACGCAGAGAGAACCAAAGTCTCTCCGCAGTCCTAACGGTTCCAGGCTATCCGTGAGATCAGGATCATCGACGATTCGAACAGCTCGTCTTTGCAAGGAGTCAAGTGGGTTGAGCAGGTATTTGGGGGCTCCTGCCCAGAGGTGAGAGCAGTACTCCACGTGGGGCCGTACTTGAGCTTTATAGAGCATCAATCTCTGGCCCGGCGTGAAGTACCGCCCCGCTCTGTTCTGGATACCCAGCTTTTTACTAGCCAATTTGGCTTTGTCCTCCAAATGACTCCTGAACTGGATTGTGCTCGAGATTTCGACGCCGAGAATCCCAATACTCTCGGAAACCTGGAGAGGTACTCCTTGGAACTGAGGCGCTATGACAAATGGGTCCTTCTTCGCAGTGAACGCGCAAACTTGTGTCTTCGTGGGGTTGAACTGAACTAAGTTCATTTCACCCCATTTTGAGGCCCGCCCCAGAGAGCTCTCGATTTCAGACACAAGTTGAGACCGTCTTTCCTCTACGGTGCAACGAGGAACATTCTGGTGACCGATGTATCGCGCATCACTCGTGCTGTCATCTGCATAGCAATGCATGCTGTCAATAGACAGCATGTCATTGATATGCAAGATGAAGAGTGTCGGCGACAACACCGAGCCCCGGCCTTCCAGGTAGCTAGCGATCCACTTGCAGAGTCCCTCGGGGATTCCGTAAGATGGTAGCTTCGATAGAAGGGCTCTATGCCATACCCGATCGAACGCCTTCGCGATGTCAAGGCCGACAGCCATAGCCTCACCCTTGCCCTCCAAAGCTTCTGCCCAGCGATGTGTGAGGTAAACAAGAAGATCACCAGCTGATCGACCGTGACGGAAACCGTACTGACGATCACTGATCAGCTGGTGCTCCTCAAGGTACCGCATCAGCTGGGCATTTATGACTCGTTCCATGACTTTGGAGAGCAGAGATGTGACCGCTATCGGCCTATAAAACATAACAATTGTTCAAGCAGTAAACTAACTATGACAAAAGTTCACTGTCCACGCAAATGTCCTCGAAGGGATAAGCCGAGATGTAACTGGTGCACACGCGGTTCGTCGGGTTCATTTCCGTACAGTGATTTACAGGTAGAGAGTCTATCCGAAGCTAGATGTGATTTTTGTGAATCTAAGAACTTACATCACAACTTTGTGATTGCCCAATCTGAGATTTGAATCCATGTACCTAAACTAATGGGTTAGGTAGTTATGCTATATTTCAGTCCAAATGTAGCTCGAGTGTATAGACGCAAAGGAGAGCCTATTGTTTGGTGTGTATTGTCTGCAAGTTCTACTGAATACTCTAGTTTCATTAACAAAACTAGTTTTTTCCAATAATATTAATGCGTAGAAGATTATGCGTAGATTGTGACGATCTTAATATTAATAATGTAGTATGTTTAAACATGTATTGTAAAACATAAACTGCGCCATAATGAAGGAGCGTGTTGCAGTACGACGTATATCTATCTACCTATACCGAATGGTTAGTGGCCAACCAACCTACTGTACTTACTAAGTGCTAGTTTAAGCCTGAGATTTCGATGATCCACTTACACTCCAAAACTTAACCTATAGAAACAACAACAGCTATTTTATTCTTGGCGATAAGTTCATTTTTTTTTTTTTTTTTTTGGATTTTAAATATCTAAAGGGGTGGCGAAATTTGTAAGCACCCTGTGCGGTTGAAACCGACGTTACACCACTGCCTTAGCGTCAAAGTTTTGAAGCCACCGGAAGCCTCCGACTACTGCTATCAGTTGATAACCGCCGAGACCGACTTCGTAAGTGCTCTCTAAAGCACGGAGACGCTCAGCTGAAACACCACTAAGCGGTCACCCATCCATAGACTGACCGCGCCGAGAGGTTGCTTAACTCGCTAATCGTTTATCGATGAGTGAGTGCAACTGCACTGGCCATGAGCACCTCTAGCAGGACCTAGAATCATGTAAACAAAGTTAAACACCGTGGCGACCACGTGTGTATAGCGGGATTACGACTACACGCTGTCGACAACATTTTTTTATGATATCAAAATATATGAAAGAGTATGAGACTGTCGAACTTAAATTAACTATCGATAAGCCAGATATCGATTATTTTACTAGAGTACCAAAAACATCGCTTCCATGAATCGAAAAGAAATAATGTTTACGCAATCGGTTCGAAAAACTATTGTTACTGTCACGACGGATATGACGGACGGGTACCCCAACGAAAATATATAAAAATCAAAATTATTTTCCCATTAAACACATAAATTAACTTAGCCGGACTGAAGTTAGTAAATTCACCCGAGGCTAGCCGATACTCTTTTCTCCAAAACAATTATAACCAAAGTGACTAAATTCATGTCGGTCAAGTTATTTTGTACCTATTGTATATTATGCATATTCGTTTCGAACGACCTTTAACTATAAGGAAACATGAGGAACGCAAATAGTCGCAAAAACTGGAACACACCAGACATCGAGCGCAGTCGAGGTGGCCAAAACACAACTCATTACACAAAACAACGCACTTTACACAAGTACGTATGTTTTTATATGATTCAGCAGTATTACATTTTAACACCAGCCTCGTACTATACACATCCCACTGCAGGGCACGGGTCTGCTTTACTAGTCAGAGGGATTATGACGATTACTTTATTTCAATATAACTAGTAAATAGCCAAAAAGACAGCGACCACCGACAAACAATGAGTTTATCGGTGGGGATCAGAATCATACCTTTCTGTATAAACTTTCTGTGTTCACTCCGAAAAGGGAAAAAGCAATCAAAGGCCCTTTGACAGGACAGGCGGATGACCGATGTAGGCACAGGGATATAAGAGATATATCAAGTCTTGTCGCAAGCCCCTCGTGAGAACCGGATATACTCTGGATAACTTTGGAAAGCGATCCACACAGGTACGCCGGTCTCTGGGTGCACCCCCCGACTACCACTTCTAGGATACGGGCGTGAAGTTATTTACCGATAGTTCTCATGAAGTACACTAATACATAATTATTACGTTACTGTGATTATACTTTCAATGTCATTAATTTAAAATCATCTCAACTCCGGAAATATTTATAAACCAAACTGGCTCAATCCAAACATGCGGTAATAAAACTGCATAACATTGACATAGATTCTATTATTTAATAGAGTACGCAAATGAGCCATTCCGCGATGCTTAGCTGTTGTGCTATGCAACTTTCAGTTCACTCTCGAAGTAACTGCAGTAGCACGTGAATTAAACACACGAAATATTCCTTATAGCTCCATAAAATATTGTAAAAACGGTTAAAAAGTAGTTCGAGGGTGTTTCTCATCATAAAATTGGTCTTGTGACGTTACAGTAATTGCAAATAATTGTGTCGCGCTTGATTTTCACACCGTTTCAAGAACTTGCGTTGTCTATTTGTACGTATGTCTGTGTTGCGTAAGTTCACGGCAGGTTGTATCCAGTTTTATGTGAATTTGTATGCGTTCGACAATAACCCGAGGGCTACGAAAACAACGCGCAATGCGATGCAAGCATCAGTGTCAAACGAAAAAGACAAATGTACACGTTTCATATATTTTTGTCTCGGTCGTTTCACACTGACGCTCGCAGGCCTGGCAGCGCAGTGCGAATTCGCTGTGAACGTTGGTTTTGTGGCCCAAGCATAAGTGACCAGCGCGGGGCGAGGAGGGAAGGCAATGACGACATCCACGCCGTGTCCACGCTGGCGCTCTAATCTCGCACTCGCACGTTATCAGCAACACTATTACACTTTACCTGCTAGTAATGATGCTAATTCTGAACACAATAAGTAAACATCGATTTATATTATGTATTAAAACTGGTCATACACAGTGGAACATGCGAGACGCCATGCCCGGCGCGCGGACGCCTAGTCGTCGCTGGACTGTCTACCTTCTTCACCCACCAGGGCGCGGCGGCCGGCAATACTTTGCAAGAGTTGCTATGCAAATTTCTCTAGCACGGCGTCCAGCATGCGGGACTGTGAATGGCCCATTTATGGCTACAACTAAAACTAAATCGTGAAAATGACGGGTTATTTTGAGAAACCTACTGAACTAATAGCTGTACAAAAATGTATGGTACGAGCAATCCGCACAACATATTCTTTGGGAGTGTAGTCTCTGGCAACATGAGCGTAACATTATGTTAGACAGTATGCAAATAATATCTGGAGCTGTATACTATATGGATCTTGTGGAGACTAGAAAGAATGTCCGTGCTTTCCGGCGTTTTTGCCATACCTATTATTGGAATCAAGTATAACCTTCTATCTGATTAATTTCGTTGCGGGACAAAGACATTTAGGCATTCCCAGAGACTCGCCGAACTTCACTGCTCGGTGTCAACAAAAATGCGTGCCACTGTTGATCCTGGTGCACAAGAGTTACAGTGGCGGGTGTGTGGGCGGGATAGTCTGTACAAAAATGTATAATATATGTGTTATATATAGTTGTTATGGAAATTTCTGTCGATGCAGAATTGTTTTATTTTCTTTTTATTAGTTTTAATGACGAAACGACGTCGCTCGCCTGATGGTAAGTGCCACGACTTAGGTACCCATAATTCTCAGTAATTTCACTGGCTTCAATGCCTTTCACACTGAAACACAACAATGCTTACACACTGCTGCATGAGGGCAGAAATAGACAAAGAGGCAGTGCCAACCCAGACGGCCTCTCGCATACGAGGAATTTGTCACTTTATGCGTTTAACCGATGTTAAAAAATATTAATTACGGCTTATTTATAATTTTTGATGCTAAATTTCATAGTGAATCGATTTAAAATAATGCACGCACATATGCCCGGTATGAGGTATCACAAAAGTAATACCTATTTCATGATAACCTGATGCTGCAAATGAAAAAGAAGCAGGAAGTCTGGATACGATAGAACTTTGACAGCATCCATAGCGCATCGAGCGAGTAGCCACGTAGCGAGTAGAAGCGAGCGCGTAGAAGCGCGCGAGCGAATAGTATGAGTGGTAGAGCCACGCTGTAGACAGTTTTGTCTACAGCATGATTGGGCAGGCTCAACCGGGTCATTACCACTGTCTCACAGAAAACCGACGTAAAGTAGTGGCTTTCTGCTGCGTTTCGTACGGTGAGTGAGATATCCGGAGGCCCAAATACCCCTCCCTTTCCCAATTCCTAATTATCCCTTTCCTTTAAGGTCGGCAACGCGCCCATAATTCTTCTGATATTGTGGGCATACATGGGCGGTGGAGATCACTTACCATCAGGTGACCCACTTGCTCGTTTGCCGATCTATGCTATAAAAAAAAATTATCCTTGGTGGCTTATATTCATGCAATATTACCAAGTAATTTGAACACAAACTCTGGTAATGTATTATGTAATAAACATGAAATGACATTGTTTATGCAGAAACTACTTTTTTTTATAAATATTTACAAGATTTGAGTCGCTACTCTGTAGTTTATTATAGATGTTTAATAATGATATTAACTACTTCCGCATTCTAATAATGTATAAAAGAATCGAATATGCAAATAAAATAATCAAATAGATTTACAAATATTTTAAATATCATTATTTTAGCAGATCTGATGTGTTTACATAGATTAATTTCAAATAAAAATTTAATTAAGGTAATATAATACATAATATTGTCATTTACATTGATCTATGTATATAAAAGGCAAGGGAGCTAATATCATGAGCCCACTCTAAACCTTATGAAAATAATAATATAAACCAATATTGCACTGTTGGACATTATTGGCAGACATGTTGACCGACACGTGTGGCGCGTCAATTGTTGCCTGGTGCATAAAATGTTGTATTTTTTATTTAAACATGATTCTTACAAAGTTATAGAGCAGAAGGAACACTGCAGAGGATGCTGATAATGGAGTATGCAACAGGATCATGTTTGTGACAATGTGGTTAAGCAACATTGCTAACCAATTCACTTCAAAAATAGCGCATATATCCAACTGACTGGTCAGTACAAAAATGAAATAAAGATAGTATTATGTATGTATCAGAAACTATATAAGTATGTATACATAACATACATAGCATCAACAAGAATACACTAGGCAACTATACAAAACCAGTGTATTTTTATACATTATAGAATATTTATATTATGGAACAAGTCCAATATTATTATGAATTTTAAGGGGGGGAGGGGGTACCATGGGCATAAGTGAAACGGCATGTGTTTTAAAACTACCACCAGATCCAAAATGACTTAGTCTCAGACACCAGGCGAAACAATCTTAATAGACTTCCTTTACCACTGAACTCTGCACGGCGCAAACAAATCCAGAAAAAATCCAGCTAGACAAACTCAGTGGGCTCTTTTTTGGTCCGATTATTCTATTCTCGAACAGTAACCTGTCAAACGAAACGAAAAACGCAACGAAACCCCAGGGGACAAAGGCTGGCCGATTTCCTGGAGAAAGAGGGACTGTTCGCAATGAACTCTTTCTTTCAGAAGCCGCCTCACAGGAAATGGACCTGGATGAGTCCGGATGGTACTACAAGGAACGAGATAGACTTCATCTTGACGACGAAGAGACGGATACTCAATGATGTCTCTGTGATCAACAGGGTGAAAACCGGAAGTGATCACCGAATGGTAAGGGGCACATTGAGTATCGACGTCAAGGTAGAAAGACGTCGCTTGATGAAGTCTACGCTCCGCCCTACTCGCGCCCATATACAAAACCCCGAGAGCTTTCAGCTTGAACTGGCAAACCGCTTCTCTTGCCTAGATAGCTGCGTAACTGTGGACGCAATCAATGACGGGTTGGTAGAAGGTGTCCACACGGTGGGTTCTAAATTCTTTAGACCCCGTCGTAAAAATCGACCTCAGAAACTCTCGGTCTCGACGCTCGAGCTCATGGCCGAACGTCGATCTATGGCGCTGCAGTCTTCCGATGACGCTGAGGCATATCGGCAGCTCAATAGACGAATATGGAAATCCTTGCGACACGACGTCCGTGCTCACAACACTGCGAGCATAAAGGAGACGATCGAGCAGAACAAAGGCTCCAAAGTGTTTGCTAAGGACCTGTCTATTGGGCACAGCCGAATGACAAAGCTGAAGACGGAAGATGACAGTGTAGCGTCGACCAAGGCAGAGGTGTTGAGAGAGATCGAGAGATTCTACGGACAGCTTTATACCTCGGTTGCCAAACCCATTAACTGCTCGGCTGACCCAAGAGCCGAGCTGGTCCTGCACTACAGCGAAGACATCCCGGACATCAGCTTGTGCGAGATTCGGATGGCCCTCGGACAGCTTAAAAACAACAAGGCGCCGGGCGAGGACGGAATTACTGCAGAGCTTCTGAAAGCGGGCGGATCGCCGGTACTAAAAGTCCTTCAGAGACTTTTTAATTCTGTTCTGCTTGAGGGCGTAACGCCTGAGGCATGGAACAGGAGTGCGGTGGTACTGTTCTTCAAGAAAGGCGACAATACCTTGTTGAAGAATTACAGGCCCATCTCACTCCTGAGCCATGTGTATAAGCTGTTTTCGAGAGTTATCACGAATCGTCTCGAGCGCAAGTTAGATGACTTCCAGCCTCCCGAACAAGCCGGTTTCCGAAAAGGCTATAGTACAATAGACCACATCCATACGCTGCGGCAAGTTATACAAAAAACCGAGGAGTATAACTTGCCACTTTGCTTAGCGTTTGTGGACTATGAAAAAGCTTTTGATTCGATCGAGACCTGGGCGGTGCTGCAGGCTCTCCAGCGGTGCCGCATCGACTATCGGTATATCGAAGTATTGAGGTGCTTGTACAACAACGCCACCATGTCGGTCCGAGTACAAGAACAGAGTACGAAGGCTATTCCACTACAGAGAGGCGTGAGACAGGGAGATGTTATTTCTCCTAAACTCTTCACTGCCGCGCTGGAAGATGCCTTCAAGCTCTTGAACTGGAAAGGATTCGGCATCAATATAAATGGCGAGTACATGACTCACCTCCGCTTTGCCGACGATATCGTGGTCCTGGCGGAATCGCTGGAAGACCTGAGTACAATGCTCGAAGACCTCAACAGAGTTTCTCAACGGGTGGGCCTCAGGATGAACATGGACAAGACGAAGGTCATGTCGAATGTCCATGTTGTGCCCACCCGGATTACTGTTGGAAGCTCATCTCTCGAAGTTGTCGACGAATATGTCCAACTTCGAGAGAGAGGTCAATCGTCGAATCCAGCTCGGCTGGGCAGCGTTTGGGAAACTTGGCAAGGTCTTCTCGTCCAAAATACCTCAGTGCCTGAAGACCAAAGTCTTCGACCAATGTGTGTTATCAGTGATGACATACAGCACTGAGACGTGGCCTCTGAATATGGGCCGTATAAGACGGCTCACAGTCACTCAGCGAGCTATGGAGAGAGCTATGCTCGGTGTTTCTCTACGTGATCAAATCAGAAATTAGGAGATCCGTAGAAGAACGAAAGTCACCGACATAGCCCAGCGGATTAGCAGGCTGAAGTGGCAGTGGGCAGGCCACATAGCTCGCAGAACCGATAACCGATGGGGCAGAAAGGTTCTGGAATGGAGGCCACGTACTGGCAAGCGCAGCGTTGGACGTCCACCTACAAGGTGGACAGACGACCTGATAAAGGTCGCAGGATGTCGCTGGATGCAGGCCGCTTCCAACAGGTCGGTCTGGAAATCTTTGGGGGAGGCCTATGTTCAGCAGTGGACGTCTTGTGGCTGATGATGATGATGAACCTGTCAAATATTAATTACCAATTTTCAATTTCGCCTTATTGCCCAAGGACCTTGGCTATTTGTTGATCAACATGAGCTATCGTTATCTTTACTATTGAACTATAGTTGCCTGGTGAGGTACAGGCCTGAATTTGATTAGTCATTCTATATATTTGTATAATATTGAAAACAAAGCATTATCAAAAATGATTTACATTTATATTATGTTAAAATCATCAGATAAAGACTCCACTACATCATAATGTTATCTACTCATATCTTTGACATAGAATAAATGAATACAAATCACTTAAATGACAATATTATAACAATCAAACAAGCGGGTTGTCAGTGAGCTGCTTATAAGTTAGACGTTTTTCTAATTGCCATGTGGGGATTCCAACAGTTAGGTTATATCAAAACATCTAGGATCACCCATATATCTGCTGCATACATTGAGCCTTGCGAGCTGCCGTTCAATTCCATACCTATGTCACAATATGATGACATGAGCTATGGCAATACATGCATATGCAAAAGAAGCATACAAGAGGACAGTAAAATCGCAGGAGTTTCCATGTAACTATTATTGTGAGTACATACTGTTGTGTCAATGTGCAGGCATTAATGGGCAGGCATTATTGGTACATTGCAAGTTCATTTTATTTTATGTGACTTAGCTTACTTCATACATCTTCATTTACATATTTTGTGAACCACAGTCTAATAGTAAGCCATTGGAAAGCTTTACTGTCGTATTGGCTATTTACTTGTCGTACACAATTACAATGAATGTCCAGATAAAGTCAAAATCAACCAATAAGAATGCAGTTAGAAGGTCACACATATAAATTATTTTCAAGTTAGTTTCATTTTCGATATCAATTTGGAGAATCAAATAAGATAAATTTTATAAGCAAAATCAGCCATTGGCAAATCCCTCTACTGTAAAATTTGTGTTTTTCATTTAAAAGACTATATAATGTGGGTATAATCCCTTTTATATTATCATACATACCCAATAATTTTCATCTATTTCCCACCTATTTCAATTAATACAAACCAATATCATTAAGTACTACATAAATATGTTGCTCTGCCATTATTTAATGGCATATTAATAAAATAAAATGTTAATAAATGCAACCACATCTGTATTTGAAATTCAATTTTTGAATATCTCACTGCTTCGACAGGCAAGTAAAAAGTCAATCCTTACTCAACTGAGAGCAGTTGTTAAGCCAAGTCAGTGGCCTTCTGGCACCTTGAAAATGTTAACACAAATAATTCTATACATAGAATACAATTTACTTATGAAGTGTAAATTGACTTGTTTTAAAAACAAGTTAATTGCACCAATGGATCAAGAATTGAAAATACCAAAGTGCAGAATAGTCTTTCCAGTTTACAATAGTCATCGTGATTTTCCTAAAAAAACACCATCTGGTTGTTAATGCACTTGGAATGCATGTAACTATAATAATATAATAAATAACCATACATAAGAACAACACTCAAGAGATCACTTTGCTAGGCATAAGTTTCTGTGTACCATGTTAATCATCTGTTTTTGGTGCTAAATCTGCACATAGCTGAGGCCACTTAACAGCCCAATTTAAATTTTAATTTAATTCTCTGAATACATAACTTAAATTATCTCATCAGAATACCGTTTGAAGATCACATGGGTCGAATTACTTTGTTCAATTAGTTGATTTCTATATCTAGATAATTAAACTAAGATTGTTTATTGGAATCGGCCTGAAGTGTTGATTTTTAAAAGGTATGTGTGTTCAATGGACAGAATTTAGAACCAAATCCATAAATGTTTAGGTCATGGCAGATGTATAACAATAGGGCAAGTTAACAACTCATAGTATTGACACATTTTGCAGCAATTTTCCTTAAAATAATTTCATAATTGATATCCTTATTAACAAAATAATTTGCATAATGTTATTAAAGAAAAATAATACAACATGTGCCTATCCAATATCAAAAGAAAAGAATTGTCTAAAAAGAATGACCTTGCAACAGTGTTGAAGTATTCACAGTTGTAAATAATATGTTTTGTTTATATACAATACTGTGGAGTAAAGTTGTTTGTTTATCTGTTTTCAGCACATAGTAACAATGTTTTATTACATCCTTGGTTATGGACTTTGGGTTTTATGTGGGTCACCATAAATATAGTAATGTTTCTTACTGCAACAAAACATTTGGGTTACATCCCCAATCTTTTATTTGTTTATATTTTTAACCAGATTGGCTAAGGTACATGCAATAAACATGTCATAAGATTACTTACTTACGTACATGATACATTTGTGATGAGCCTAAAATTATCAGAATCAATAGTATTATTCATAAAATTAGGCTAAAATTACATAAAACCTACCAACATTTATATTGAAAAATAATATGTAAAGTGCTCAATTTGGTGAATGAATAATTTTCTGCATATACCTATAGCAATGTTGAAATTAATTGTATCAATGTATTTTAAACAAATACCACAACAGGTGGGTAGTAAAAGAACAGTTTTGTTTACAAACAATAAGTTATTGAGGCGAGCTGCGGCGGCGGAGGCGACGCGGGGGAGTGCAGGGGAGGCGCGCGGTCGGGCGCGGGGCGCGGGGCGCGGGGCGCGGGGCGCGGGGCGGGGGTCGCGGGGTCGGGTGCTCCGCCGGCAGCATGATGCAACAAAGTACTCACCTTCTAGGAAGCAGCATCGCCGCGGAACCCTTCCTCTGGAACACGCCATCTACGAGCACGCCATTCTTGCTGTTGCACGTGAGGTAGAACTCCGGTTGGTCATAGATGAGCTCCAGGTGTCGGCGCGATATAAAGCTCGAATGTCCCATGTTAACGTCCACCTGTCCTCGGGAAGAGTTGCGCCCGATGATGACGCGCTTCTGCCGTATCAGGTACTCAAAGTCGCGGCCGTCGAGGCGCGCGATCGCGATCGGCGCCGGCTCCTGTGCCCACTGCACCTTGGAGGGCGACGGCGGCGCCGACTTGAGCGACAGGAGCGCCCATGCGTCGCTTTCAGAACTGCGCGAGATCTGAGTCTGGGCCATGGCCGGCGCGTATCAAGTATCACCAACGCTGTCCACACGCGGGCCGCACTGTGCTCACACGAAGGCACATCACAATATCACCGCGAGGACCGTCGCCGCCGTGACGCCACCCGGATATCCGGAACCTGCCGAACCCGTGTCTTCACACTTTGAGGTTACGGACGGTACGCACATGCGCAAACTTTCCGCTTGTGCGGTAAACAAGAATTATATAAACCACCACACCACCACGTGATAAAACTGTATACATATACTTGGTCCGGAACTACGGATCGATACTGTAACGTACGGCGGCGTTGTCTATTGACGAAAATATTAACCTTTACGTTGTTGCACAACTGAATTTTAGCAATTGAACCGAAATTAGACACTAAAGTAAACACGAGGCGAGAACAAAAATAACCAAAAACGTCAATATGTACGGCATACGCAGTTTACAAGTCGCCGCGCCATCTACACAACAGCAACAAATAGGAAACTTTAAGTATGTTCCATTTCACGCAGTATAAATTCCAGTTACCTTTACGGAATACACACAACTTGGATGTACAGTTAACCTGGGTAACTTTAGCTTTCAATGTAACATTGACTCACTAACTTGTATTTGAACGTTTAATTTTTTCTCTTCTTACTGAATCTCTGTATAATGATAAGTTGTTTAATTTATGAAAGTAAAAAGTGTTTTTAAACGAAACCAGCAGTGACAATTGACATTTATCAAATATATATTTATTTCTCATCATTCAAAATTTTGGCGGTAAATAGAGTTAAAAATAAACTTGCTAAAAAGTTGTGTATAGCAGTTACTACAGAAGAACTACAGAAGGCGAGTTCAGTTTTATGTTGAAGAATCATATGTTTTTTATGTAATAACACTGAAATATCCCGCGATATTGATAGATTTTTTAGAAAATCTTTAATTAATCTTCGATCCATTTCATTTTCAGACCATTTGGGGTAACATTAGCTCGGGGCGAGGACAGACAATGCGTGAAAATTTATATCATGCAAAAAAGTTTTGAAGGGTGGAAGTGGCCATCAAAGCTTGACATATTTAATTGTCACCCCCGAAATATAGTTAGTCGATTTGGAGGATCTAAAATCACAAAACGAGGCGATTCTTATGCGATTGATGATCAATTTCTATACATGGTATGGGGGAATTGAGAGCCGATATTATGTTTCTTTTTTATATGTGATTGAGATTGTTTTATTATTTTTTATTATTTTAGGCATTGCTCAATGATTATAAGTACATCAAAACCTGATTAATACAATAATAACTTGATTTAAGAGGTCCATAAAATAGAAGTTGATTTCGATAAACCAGGCAGTTTAATATTGTATTAATATGGCAACCCTACGTTGCCACTAAAAAGGAGATAGTGATATAAACGAAATGTATTTTTTTTATCAATATGACAAGCTAATCTTACCGAGGAGTAAAATAAAACTACATAAATTAGAGATTTTCTTCATCAACTCCTCATACTTATTAATGTTACCCAAATGTCAGTGTAACTTTGGCTCACCAAATTTTTGGTAATTTAAGGGTCTTTTATTTATCGTTTTGATAAATAACACAGGAATTTAGTTTATAAAGGTCAATATCCCACTAGAAACACTCATTTATGACAAATAACAATAAAAGTAAATCCGTACTACTATAAATTACCTCTAAAGTGAGCCAAAATTACCCAGGTTGACTGTACATATGTACATAAATGTATGTATGTAATTAATATAAAATAAAATACGGATACATACATAACACAATTAATGCCAATTAACTTGAAATTAATAATTAAGAAACTGTTATTTAGAAAACGCATTTTTTTCCGGTTATAATAATATGTGGTTGGACCAATAACGATAGAAAAATATATTGGACTGTTGCAATGACCAAAGAATCAAAAGGACTTGCCGTGTTAACATATAGGATATTTAGGTATACAAATATAATACATTTCGATATTTTATAAATAAGCATTGTGCTATCTCTTTCAAGCTAATTTCTAATTATATATGAGAAAGAGACAAATATAATTTAGCTTGTACAATAAACTGTCAACATTGTCTATGCCTATAAACAACAAATTTACCACTGACTTGACTGATGTATCATCGACATTCGACACTTCTACGCTAATATTATAAAGAGGAAAGATTTGTATTTTTTGTATGTAACAAATAAAATTAAAAACCACTAGACCGATTTAAAAAAAAATTTTGCCGTTAGTTACATTATCACCGAGTAACATAGGCTTATTTTTTATTCCGGAAAACCAGATTACGCGGGCGGAGTCCGGATACCTATCTTTATATATATAATTCTTCTGTGAGTGTGTATGTTCCTGAACTTCTCTTAAACGACTGGACCGATTTTGATGAAATTTTTTGTGTGTGTTCAAGGGGATCTGAGAATGGTTTAGATTCACAATTTTGTCCGCTGGACAATGTTTTTTTAATTAATTTTTAATTTATTAGTAGTTGTTGAGTTGTCGTTGCGAAGCTTGCCGTGATGACGGGTCGTATAGCGTCTAGACTGGACAGGGACAGGACAGGGACAGGACAGTGAGACAGGACAGTGAGACAGGACAGTGAGACAGGACAGTGAGACAGGACAGTGAGACAGGACAGTGAGACAGGACAGTGAGACAGGACAGTGAGACAGGACAGTGAGACAGGACAGTGAGACAGGACAGTGAGACAGGACAGTGAGACAGGACAGTGAGACAGGACAGTGAGACAGGACAGTGAGACAGGACAGTGAGACAGGACAGTGAGACAGGACAGAGAGACATGACAGAGAGACAGGACAGTGAGACAGGACAGTGAGACAGGACAGTGAGACAGGACAGTGAGACAGGACAGTGAGACCGGACAGTGAGACAGGACAGTGAGACAGGACATTGAGACAGGACAGTGAGACAGGACATTGAGACAGGACAGTGAGACAGGACAGTGAGACAGGACAGTGAGACAGGCCAGTGAGACAGGACAGTGAGACAGGACAGTGAGACAGGACAGTGAGACAGGACAGTGAGACAGGACAGAGAGACATGACAGAGAGACAGGACAGTGAGACAGGACAGTGAGACAGGACAGTGAGACAGGACAGGACAGGGACAGGACAAGACGGGGACAGGACGGGGACGGGACGGGGACAGGACTGTCCAACCGGAGGGAGGTGGGAGACGACCTGACTTAGGTCGTCGAAGTCAATTAAATGTGCGACGGGCTACCTCACGTGCAATGGCGCAGTACCTCACTTAATTGCATTTAATGTAAATAAAACATTTGTATTAAGTTTTGACCACATTTTACACAAATATATTATGTAGGTGATACGAAGTTCACCGGGTCATCTAGTGTACTTATAAGACTTTTTTTGAAGTGAAACTTCTTTAGAATCGTTGTGATTTAAAAATTGTATGAAACGAAAAAGGCGTCACTAAAGAGGTTGGAAAGAAACAAGATTTTAAGTATGTAAATATATGAAATTTAATATTTCGTATTAAGATTTTAAATAATTTTTGAGCTTGGTAAAAGTATTATAAAAATAATAAATCTTATAATTATCCTAATACCACTGATACTCTATTTTTATCTCATTATCTTGTAGGCTACTTTTCTGAAGTTTCACTTCTGCCGTGTGTGAATTGCACACACACGCTTCTTTTTTTTTGAGTTTTTGTAATTTGTCCATAAGTAATCGGTATTTTTAAATTAAAACCGGAATATCGGTTTTTATAAAAACCGGTTTACATTACTAGTGACAACCTCAGCCATCATTATTCAGTACCTACCTACAATATAAATAATATTTTCCTTATATGATATAATCCCTCCTTATATTCCCCGCCCCACCAATTTAAATTGTTTATTGTCGTATGTTAATTCCAAGTTTATTGAAATCCTATCAAAATTTATCCCATTATCAACAACATAAAGTTATAATTCCTACTCACAATAATTTAAGGTTGTATCTTATCCATTGGTAGAAATAATATTAATAATAACTTGGTGATGGTGTTGTACATGTTTCTATCATATTAAATTATATGTACCTATGTATGTTTATCGAATGTTGTTTGTTTTAGATTTTTCAACTGCAATAACCGGTCATCTTTCTACTTACTGATCAAACTCTTTAGTTTATAACGTGTATTTGCCTCACTTGAAGTTGGCAAAATTGTCCAAAAGGGCAGAGCCACAAAAAAAAAAAAAAAAAAAAAATACAATATAAAACCGTATGTAAACAAAACGTTAGTTCTCTAAGTAGTCTGTGGTAAACAAGCTCTGTAAACAAGTCAGTAATTTCGTTTAATTTTAGTCAACATTGTAGTATCTATTAGCAATAGTACATAATAAATCGAGTTTAAAATTCCTTGCGAAGCTAATAATATATTGATTTGAAGGAGTTTAGTAATTTAGACAGAGATTCGCCAAGATTTAATGAAACAGTAAGTAGATATTAATAAAACATCTTGCATAAACCACCGCGCGGAATTTAAAACAAATATACTTAATCTCGCTCAAAATAACTTTTCGCTGGTTTATTAAAACACCATAACAAAACACAATAGTACACTTACAAAATAAATCAGATACGAGATTCTGTTTAATTTGTGTCTTCAAAAACAGTAATTAGTTTAGTATTTGCTAGTTGTCCAAACCATAATTATCAATAATAATCAAAATATGTTAATATGATGCACATATAGTATTGAGTTTTTTTATCTTTATTTTAGTGTCATCTTTTTCATTACTAAAATGTAGTGATAAAACACTTCCTATATACATTATTATGTATACTGTAGGTTTGCTTAGCACAATAGTAAAATCTGCATTAAAATCTGATAAGTAGTTTTTATATGATGCACTATATAACCAATTAACAGAAAGACAGCATCTAGACTGATTTAGAATAGTATTATAATCCCAGCTGTCAAAAGATTATAATACTAAAAAAATTCACCAAAAAAGTCAAATACACTTTATTATAAATGTTTTAGACTAGTTAAAATATCACAGTGATTATATAAGACAGGTAATAAATAATTTAATAATAAGGGTTAAATCAATAATTTAATCATCAAGTTGTGTTAAGCTGGCAACACCTCTATTAATCCAGTGCTTCTGGGGTGTATCTGAGGCTAGAGTGATGTACATGACAAAGTTGCTGGAGTGACCCGTAGTTGCCAACACCCCTTTCCTCTCGCTTGTCTTATATATAGGACAGAAGTAGCATGACGGTGGGTTAAAGTTGGCTATCAAAACTGGTTGAAACCAGATTATTGGGATTGTATCAAACAAAATCTTTGGGTAAGATTCGTCCAACTGCATGATTTCACGATTCCACCGAGCTCCTTCCAGAAACAGGCCCTGTGGGATAAAATTATTTTTTTTTACTTTGATATAACATACAGTGAACTTAAGCATAAAAGGTCTTGAATCCATGTTCAAACTGTAATTAGATCCCTGATAGGGGTGTGGGTATTGCAATCTTTTGTATGGAATTTAATTTGTTCTTATTGAATGTTTAATGTATTTAAATTAACCTGCTTTTACAAACAATTTGCTTGGTAAATACGATTAAGGATCGTCATGCAAGTCGGCACCTAGTGTTTGAATATAATCAGAATTTTATCATGATATTAATTTTCTATTTATAATTTCTTAAAATTTTGTTTTGTAACAAAGAATGTTACATGTATACAATATACATGCCTGTATCGCCGAAGGGGTACACAGAGGTTCCACTAGGGCAACCTCGGTTTGCAAAGCTTGTTTCCGCCTCATCACACATCACCCCATCACATTGATGGTGGCGATAGCGTATCGCCATACCGGGCACAAACTCCAATTTAGGGCAACTCATGTGTGACTTTTAGAATTGAACAATTGGAACACAAATTGTGATTGCTCGACCTGGGATTTGAACCCAGGAGCTCACGGTGTATCAACCTAAGCAGTATGCCAGTACACCAATAAGGCGATAGTGAATTTTTCTTAGGTAAATGATAAATATCCAAGCTTATATGCTTCTCCCACAGATGACATACCTAATGCTATAATTGTAATATTTTTTTTTTTATTCTGGCTCAGCAAAGTGACTACGCTACACCTGATGGCAAGTGTAGCGCAATCCAAGAATAGTGTCGACCAACGATAAACAATGTATCCATCGTAGGTCGGCAAGATCATGCCGGCCTGCCAAAAGGCCAAGGGGGAGGGGAAGGAAAAGGGATGGGAAAAGGGTTTGGATCAGGGGGAAAGCCCCCTCGGGAGAACTGGTATATCATCACTTTCATGCATTACTCATTGACGGAATAAATAAAAAACTCACCCAGATAAACACACTGTGTTCCTGATCTTTTTTATCCACCTGAGCAGATTGCTGCTTGTAAAAATAATACATATTTACCTCTTGCTAACCTAAATAAGTAACATATCATTATCTTTCGCCCAATTTATTTGGAGCCGGCGCGGTGTGTCGCCTACTTAAAGAGATTTAGCTAAACTGCTAGAAATAAGTGACAGGAAATGCCCCCCCCCCCCTTTTTAAACTTTAGGTACCATGTGTATCTTTTAATTCCGCATCACTAACAAATATTTTCACTTAAAATTAGTATACAGTCAGTCGGGTTACACAGTATGTACTCTACGCCTCTCTCTAATTGACTACCTAGAGTACACTTACGAATTTTATGATCATTGTAAAGTCTGTTTAACATTGTTTCTTCATATTTACTCTGATCCCCCTTTTACCACTATAGGGCTTTAATTGTATGTCATGTTTACCGCCTTGGACTTCAAAATAATTACCATTTTCGTACTTCAAAATAATTACCATTTTCGTAATCAACGTAACAAAAAGTCTCAATAACGATGATCATATAGATTTTTTGGCTTATTTATCCCATTTCACCCCCTATAGAGTAGATTTCGAAAAATCGCGAACCACGTATTTGTTTTAAGATTACTACGAAGTTTTGAGTCGGAATGTCTTATTTAATATTGTTTCTCCATACAAACTGTCAACTTCTATTTTACCCCTTTAGGGGTTGAACTTCAAAATGTCTTCCCTTATTCCTTGTATACACTATAAAGGGAACTTTTTAGCAAAATTTTAGCTTTCTAAATCCAAGAGTTTGGGCCGGGCGTTGATGAGTCGGTTAGTAAGTGATTCAGCCAGGACCCATCTTTTTATTTATAATTTATATAGATATCATAGCTATCTAGTCCCTCAAGTCTCACCTTGCAATAAACCCCAAATTCGGGCTCCACTTGGCACTCGGCCTCCATGCCGGTGATGGTGAACTCAAAGTGCACTTGATCGATGGGGATCTTGTTGTGGCGCGAATAATTTTGCAGCACACCCGTCAGGAACGACTGCGTGAAGTAGAACCCTGATATCCAGAACACGATCGGCGGCCCCTCGTCGATCCAGTCTTGCAGGAATTTCAACCTGACAGTTATTTTAAGGTTTATCTTTCAATACGGATAGAAGTTTTTTTTATGCCCGAGCACGGCAACGTGACTGCACTGGCACTTATGTTATGTGACCTGATGTTAAGCGTAGTGCAGTCCAAAAAAAATAACGACCACCGACAAACAATCAAACGATCAATTTATCGCGGTGGTCACAGAATAAATAGGCCTGTATAAATGTTTTTTCACACTCCAAAGAGGGAAGAAGCAAATCGCGGCGTCTGCAACAGGCGGATGTACGATGTAGGTACAAGGATGATAGGGTACAAGGGTAGGTAGGGATACAAGGATGTCCCCTATAGTCACCCCAACCAGACATCAAGCCCCGTTGCAAGCCCCTCGAGAGAACCGTATATACGCTGGTTGATCCTGGAACGAGGTCTACACAAGATGTGTGTTTGACTATGGCAGGTTTTAACATCATGTGTACGGTGGTCGCTATCCGGGCGGATGAATCTAACTACAAGCAATATCTTCAACAATAGGACTTGGGCCCAAATACTATATTTTATTAATAATCAACAAATTATTGTTGGTTTAAGATTTTCAAGATTGTGATTGACGTTCCTGGCGATACCTACATCAT
Organism: Amorpha juglandis; assembly: GCA_949126905.1. NCBI lineage: Eukaryota > Metazoa > Arthropoda > Insecta > Lepidoptera > Sphingidae > Amorpha > Amorpha juglandis. The sequence continues at coordinate 86,913 of OX421375.1, read as the reverse complement.
TCGCAGATCTCATCATTAAGAGATTCTACTGTGATACCTTTGTTTATCTATTTTGTGACTGTGATGACCTTAATTATCACGTTGCTAATTATTTATACCATATTTTTATATTCCAGAGTGACGATGTTAGAACAAGTTCTGGACGAGCAGACATGGCCTCAAGAAGCCAAGGCGGCTATCAACGATATACAGAGGCACGTGAAATCAGCTGCGATATCAACACAACTGCGCAGCACCAACCAGCGCATCTTTCTAAACATTACCACACTGGAGAATATTGACTACTGCGTCGAGATGTCCGCACTCGGCTTCAGAATTGTAGGCAACCAATACAATGATACCAGTCTTGCTAGTTCCGTTAACTATGAGACGCCTTACGCGATGCTCGATAGCATTAGCGACAAATTTAGAGAATCTTTTGGAATGGAACTAATAGATAAACTTTCTGATTTGGTTAATTCAGGCTCAGAAAATTAAATAGCTTAGTGAAACAAGTTGCAACGCGGCTAAGACTAGCTTTGTTAAGTGAAGAGCAAATTATTTGCGTCTTCTAAATAAATATAGAGAATATGGTCCAAACATTATTGAAGGCGTTGTATCGTATTTTTTTTGTAGTTTCTGGTGAACTCATGGCAGCACGAAATGAGTAATTTATCATTTAATGTTATATCAAGGTATTGGTATAGGATTGGACAGTATTTATATGTGTGCTTTAATGTGTAGTGTATAAATTATACGCCGGTACATAAAGGTACTTTGAATGTAGATATAATATTTACTTATTATATTTATTTTTTATAGTAAAATGTGCTGTAAATCAATGATATAATATAATGTCATTTGACTGTAATTATGATAGTATTCATTAGGGCATTAACATTACTTTTTATTTAAAAAATACATGATAGGGAAATCAATATTGTATAATTACTGAGGTCGCGACAACCACGATGGTCATTACTATCAAAATAAATATTATCGAGACAACTCAAAATATTGTATGGGACGTGCAATGTAAGCTCAGCATTTATCAGTACAATTTTATATATCAGACTGAGTACAAATATTAACTATATATTATTGTATAATTTAGTTTATAATATTAATAACATATTATAATATTGTGTTAGGACAATAAAATAAATGATTCATCGTTTTCACATTTTTTGAATAATTTTGGTGATTTCTTACAAAACAAGAATCTAGATATATTTTTATAATATGCTTATAGTAGATATCGCATCATTGGTCTATTGGCAGTTGACTACAGCTGAGGTCCGTGAGGTGCTAGATTCAACGCCCAGCTGGGGCATTCACAATTTGTGTAGACGAAAAATCACATATGAATTGCCCAGGATTGGAATTTGTACCCGATATAACGATAGGCTCGCCCCCTATCACATCATGGGACGAAGATAAGCTTAGCGAAACGTGCATGCACTAATTACCCCAGTGATCTTATGTTATGTACGTAAACACAAGCATTATTTAATAAAGCTATATTTTGACTTGTGTGTGTTTGCTGATGGTAGGATATTCATATCCGCCCGTATAGCGACCACCGTACACGAGGTATTAAAACCTGCCATAGCGACCAGTACATGTACAGTGTGGATCGCATTCCAGGATCAGCTAGCGGGTATGGTGGCACATCTTTATATCCCTGTGCCTGAAACGGTCATACGCCTGTCCTGTCGCAGACCCCTCGATTTGCTTCTTCCTTCTCCGCAGTGCGACGAAACATTTATACAGGCATTTGGTCACCACCGATAAGCTCATTATTTTTCGGTGGTCGCTGGTTTTATTTGTACTGCACTGCGCTTGCCATCAGGTGTAATGCAGTCCCTTTGCCGTGCTCGGATAAAAAAAAATATTTTCCTCAATTTATTATTTATTTATTTTTTATAGGTAGTTGCTGGAAATATCTAACACGTAGAGGTCTTCTAATTTAAAATTACTGGCAGCGCAAATCAATTGTAAATTTCGCTGCACACCAAATTTGGTGTAGGTATGTGGGTCACCAACATCTTAGACCCAAAGCCAACTTCACGTGCACGTGGTACACTGCTGATTAACGGACGAGGCCTCGGCGAAACTTGATAATACCATATGTACCGTCAAATCCAGTTGGGAAGGCGGACCCTGGCATTAAGCTAGGATACCGCTAGGCCGAAAAAAAAACGATTCGAGGTTCGAATAATTTCACACAACCCACGCTTTAGACAATTTTGTCTAGGCTCGGCTGACTGCGGGAATAGGCTGGCTCGACTGGATTGTGAACCTGTCACGCAGAAAACCGACGTGAAGTGCAATTTTCTGTTGCGTTTTGTACGGCGAGTGAGTATACCGGAGGCCCAAAGACATCCCCCCCCCTCATCTTCTAAAACTGCATTTATGGTCGGCAACGTCTTTGTATTTTTTTATACATGTTTTATTAGTAACGTTTTTGTTCATTGTTAATTCTGTTATTGTGGGTGGCCTTTATTAAAGGGTGTTATTTATTGTGGGTGGCCACGGGAGGAGGAGATCACTTACCGTTAGGTGGAACCACTCGCTTGTTTATTCTTCATTCCTAGCCATATTCAACAATTAAGTCTAAATAACTTTAAATTATTTATTAAACAGAACCTTTGCCGAAAAGGTTACTATAATGTTAAAGATTATTTGGAAGACAAAACGGCTTGTCATTGAGCCGCTCACTCCATACAAAATATGGCTGTCCATGGCCCTCTGGTAAATTATTATACTTGACTGCTCTATTGGCGCATTTTTAGTATTTAAGATACATGTAAAGTTGACATTTTTAATATTTTTTAAGAAAAATATTAAATTTAAATTTGTTAATTTTCATTTTTTTATTTGTGAGTGCGAGTGCCATGTATGTTGGTTATACTTAGGACTATTTCTTAATAGTCAATCCAGGAATTTCTGTACATTGTACTCGCACAGTTCTGGAAAATCAATGTCTGGACATTAAAAGAGGCCATAACCCATGAGTTTGTTTCGGCATTTCTTCTCATGGCTAGCCACGAAATGCCGAAAACAGATAAATAAATGTAATCTAATTCTAGTATAAAATTATTGACATGTAAAAGTGATATTTATGATCCAATTTACAGAATAAATGATTTGAATTTGAATTTGAATTGACTTGTGCTATAAAAAACTACCTGGAGAGCAAGTCGGCGACGTAAGATCCGAGTGGCTTCATGGAGGGGTAGGACTTGGACATCCAGACGGGCGGCACGATCCCCTTGACGAACGCGTCGTTGCACTCCTCGAGCTCGGCGCTCATGATGGCGAGCCCCTGCGCCGCCAGGTGCACGCCGTGCAGAGTACGCCGGACCACCGACACCAAGCGGTTGTAGCGGATCACCTCCTACGTACACAACTCACACTTACACTAATACTTACATCACCACAGGATACATTGATACTCACTGACACGTCACTCCGTAAAATTATATTCTCATACATCACAGCCTTGTCTCACTATAATTATTCTTGTTGGCGCAAATGTGTGCGCGTTAGAGATCCCGAGACAGAATAATGAGGACAAACATCCCAATAGGCTCACGGAAACGATTGAGAGGCGGTTATGCCGATCTTAAGGCTGATTCCAATAAGCAATCTTCGATTGATTATCCGGATAGATCACGGAAATCAACCAATCAAACTAAGTAATTTGTACACGTCATCTTTAAACGGTATTCTGATCTGTAATCATACTAATATCGTTCATTGAAATCGGTCGTTAGCCAACATCAAACCGCATAGCGAAACCATTTAGTACATATTAAGATCGCTTCTGGTGAGAAAAGCACAGTGTCCGGTGGGCAGACCGAGGAGACCATATCGTACCTGTTTGAGCACGGTGTTCATGCTGTTGTAGTACTGCACGGGGTACTTGAGCGAGACGGCGAGCTCGTCGTACTGCGGCGGCAAGCGGCCCATCATGTCGCGCGTCAGCTCCACCACGCCGCCCGCGTCGCCCACCTCACCGCCGCCCCCGCCCACCATCGCCGTTTGGGTCAGCAAGCACCCGAATAGCAGCTGATGTAAACCAACTAACTGAGCTATTTGGATAATGCTTATAGAGATGGGACCGATTTTCATCAACCTTGAAATAGTGTTTTTTGAGCATTCCACGAAGCCCAAGGTAGCCGTAATTTTATTAAGACAAGCAGTCTGTAAACTTCATAAGCAGAGTGACGATCCTTCCACGATATTATAAAGTAGGCATAGTTATATAAAAAAATATGGTATTTAGAGAATAGGCTTGATTTTGCAATATTTTTCTCATGTATGTATTAGTTATATTTCTGCATATTATGGCACTATAATCGCGAGTAAGGCTTACATTCTGGGAAGTTAATATAAAACGGCCAATTACAGCAATATTTACCAACATGACACAGAAAAAAGAGTTATCAAGTAGTCTGTTAAAAATAGCTGTGCTCTAATAGAAGCTACTTAAAGATGCCAGCACCAAACAAATTTAAAGTACCTACCTACTTTACCTATACACTGTAATTTCTCTACAGAAATTGCCAAAGCTATAAAACTCACGGCCGCCGCCTCCTTGTTGTCTTTAGTGATGTCGGCGTTCTCATGAAGACCGAACACCTCCGGCTTAGCGATGAGCGGGAACGCTCGGATGTGCTCCAGCACAGAGTTGTAGTCCATGCTGCGGGGCATGCGGTACTCGCCGCTCGGGGAAAACGAATATCTATGCAAACAGTCATACTTTGCATTTCTCAGTACATACAACGGCGCTCACTTGCCCCACTCCTAAACAGTAAAGACGTGAAAAGGCTTCACGATTCCATCTGCATTTTAGATATTCCTGGGCGGCTGTGATCACTTGATATCGCCTGACTTGGCGACTGCTTGTTTGCCTGCATCGGATAAAAACACAATAAAGCCGATTCTTTATGAAGATATCTTTTTGAAGTTATACTTCTTTAGGCGCGTTATGAAAAAATGATGAGAGTGAAATTTTAAGATGCGCGCGCACCTGTGACACAAAAAATTAACAGTATGAAGTTAGGCGCGTTAAGAAAAAATGATGAGAGTGAAAGTAGCCGTAATTAATAAACAAATGACGATTTAGACAAAGAAAAACTCTTTAGGTTTTTTCTTATTCGGAACATGTTGCCGTAAAAAGTACCAGGCTCGCATAAACGCGAAGAGAGTAGAATGTACTTCTATCATGTCGAGTGGATATGTTGATATAAATTAAAATACTTTTATTTAATATAATTAACACTAAATATTATTAAATTATTAATGTTACGATATTTCATCGTTGTTGTGAAGACTTGAGAATAAATTACACTTGTCTTTGGCGAAATGCATAACAATGCGAAGCTTAAGAGTGTTGTTACAAAGACTTGGCTGTATGAGCTACAATACCTTTGCCTATTAAAAACCCGAATTTGAACCAAAAATTATAATACCGAGGACTATGACGGAAGTGAATACTTTTTAAATTGTTTTCGAAATTAATAAGTGTCCGTTCTATTGAAACTATGAATCAACACGCATGAAACATTTACTATAATAATAATTATAATGTACATTATAAATAATAATTATTATTATAGTAAATGTTTCATGCGTGTTGATTCATAGGCCATTTTTGACAATGTCCTTTATAATTTATATATGTGCTAATAAATTATATTCAGTAGTGATTTAAATTGAATATTTTGATTGATATTACTTACTATTTGTGAATATTAGTGAAAAAAATTGTGCTTATATACTTTTTCAAGTGCTCCAATATAATTGAGGTTAACTATCCGTATGTATTATTTATTTATTTATATTTTGATTGATATTACTTACTATTTGTGAATATTAGTGAAAAAAATTGTGCTTATATACTTTTTCAAGTGCTCCAATATAATTGAGGTTAACTATCCGTATGTATTATTTATTGATATAAATTAAAATACTTTTATTTAATATAATTAACACTAAATATTATTAAATTATTAATGTTAAATACTTATTATTGGTTATTTAATATTCACAAAATAAAGAAATAAATTTAATAAAACATTTAATAAAAAGTTTGTGATAAAAATTAAAATTGAACATCAAATAATAATATTAATTTTTAATATTTGCTATTAAATTGAATAAATAACAAAGAAGTATAACTTCTCACGCGCGTACATAAGTACACGCACCCATTTTTTTTTTAATTTCTTGGATTATCCAAACTGGATATTAGATGAGAGCGAAAGATACAAGTACCAGCTCTGAAAGACGTCGGAAAAATGCTATTGAATTCCACCTACTCAGGGTTGGAAGTGACCTCTTCATTGTAGAATATGGATAGCAGCGATAGGATCAGTCTCCTGTCCTTGTCATCAGTCACACGGCCGCCGTAGTTGCACTCACCGGCGAGGTAGTTCAACGCAGCAAACGGGGTTTCACTGTACTCCGTTAAGAACATCTGACAACGAAGAAAATTATGGCAATGGCGGAGAGCTCCTCGTCCTGAGTTATAGTTATAATGACGGTCGTGTTACAAAATGTTGATTAATAATGCATGCAAACTACTTATGCCAAACGATCATCATAAGACTTGGTCCATAACTCGTCTCAAAACATCGTCAAGTAACTGTCCCACAAGTACCACATCGCCTGGCAGATGATTTAGATGGCGCAGGCATAACCAGGGAATTGCATAATATTCTCGGCGTAACTAACAAAGTCTACAGCAGTGTTTCCCAACCTTTTTAGGCCATGCCCCACCTTAACATTTTTTGTTAAATTTGTCACCGATACCTAGCATTGCATTTGAATAACCCACAGCGAAAGGGTTAAAGCCGTGTCAAGTCCATTTTTAAATTGCCCCCCTTAACAATCAAATTGCTCCCCTGTGGGGCGTGGGCCCCACGTTGGGAAACACTGGTCTACAGACACACATCTCATGTGGTTGCTTGCAGAATTTTGTTCTTGTTTAACGAGACCAATATTATGCACCAATGCACGTAATATAAATAAAATATAGCTTGACTAATTTGAAATAATACGCGAAATCAATCTTCGCACCACTCAATTTTGTGTGCGGTAGGTATGATTCAAAACCAACCGGGTGGCGGGTGTGTATTTTTAAATTAGAGATTTAACCTGTAGCTGCATGATACAGATCCTGAGATCGCTCTCGTTGAACTCGTACTGTATGTTCCAGCCGAGCGGTCCGAAGGCGCGGCGCTCCTGCACGATGGCGTGGAAGAAACACAGCGCGAACAACAAGCGCCGCCACTCCTCCGTGCGCGGACACGAGATGTAGAACTCAGGGTCGCAGATAGGATCCGATATGTATGACCGGTTCATATTGTTCTTAAGACCTTTTGGAGCCTCGTTCGTCATTTTTACACCTGCGTCAAATTTCGTGATTATAAACATAAACCGCCTTAGATTAATGGCAGCATATACCCGGGCGGTCTTGAGCAATTGCATTTCCAACATCACTGTGTGATCATTCGTCAGTCTGTTTAATATCGGGTGATAGGGGTCATCTAAAATTAAATATAGGTTGGTGAAAACGGGCATATGTCTCGATAATCAGATTGGCGCACTCAGTACCTATGTAGGTGGGTACCTATCATATCGTACTTTATGCTTCAAAGTTGTAGGTAGTACTGCAACTGTTTATAGGTAGATATGCGTGTGGCTCACAATAAGATAAATGGTAGATAGATAGAGCTCTTTAAGAGTAGTGTAAATCGGCACCTTCTGGGTAAGCTCGCTCCATCGTCGACCTCATCTATGTCCATGCGGCTAGATTGAGGTCAAGAGCAAACCCATCTCTAATAAAAAAAAAACGAACTGCTTGTCTTCAAAAACATTACCGTTCTGCAACACAGTGACAGGGAAAGCTTTGCTCGGGTACGAAGTGAGCCAGCAGCGGAAGTTGGCGTGAGTGACCTGAGGAATGATCACTTCAGCACAGATCCGCTCCAGCTCGCCCATCCACGAATCCATCACGTGACAGTTCTGCAGCACCACCCAACCCCCGGAGACTATGGCTTGATTTATCATGTTCGCTGCTATGGGACCCTAACAATAAAATAATATATCATTTATTATTATAGTAAAGCCAAAGGACCTTAAATGGATCACTAGAGGGTAAATGAACATGGCCCATGAGCATCTACCATATCATAGGAATTATGGGTCATTTGTTGAACTTTAAGAAAGGAATTAAGGTAAGGGGGTACCTACGGTACGAAAATCTCACTGACTGTAGTAAATGAATCACCAAAATGCCACTTCTTGTTGGTTTGCTGTAGAACAGGTAAAGCCAGGTCATATGTCTAACAAAGATAGGATTTTAGTGTCTTGGACTTTCTAGAAACTTAGAATAATTTAAATATTACATAGTCACCTGTCCCTGACCAAGTGATATGGTCTCAAAGCTGACGACTTTCTTCTCCATGGAGAACTTAACGAGTCCCGACATAGGGTCGGAGCCCGCGGACAATATGAAGATGAGCGGCGAGCAACAGTTGCTGTCGTTGTACGACTTCTCCAAGTCGAAGGGCGGCGGCTCGATATACGGCCGGCCCATCTCCTCCACCACGTACTGTTGTACCAGCGGTATCAGCTTGTCTGGACGGATACATCTGAGACAAAGAACCCGACGGCTTTAACGAAGCTCTTGTTTAATACCAGACAAGCAAGCACCTAGCATCCATCTAGTTGCACTAGATGGATTTCTGCCTTCCCCTTGGGGAATGCTAAGGACGTATGTATTAAGTTACTTGTACCAACGTTTTGTTATTAACATAATAGCTACACCGTTGTATATAACACCACCTACCGTAACATTATAAGTTTCGGTATTCCTTTAATATCCTCATACGGCGGCGGGAACGGATTCTCGTGCGGTGCGGATAAGTCGTAGAACTCCTTCCAAGTTTTTATATTGGACACGAAGTTTTCTTTGAACCCGCGTAGTCTGCAAATAATTGTATTTAAGTAGAATAAAAACGTTTCGAGTATGTATGATCCCTACGATTAAGAAATAAAGGTTAAGTGGTAGAGCCGCATTGTAGTTTTATCTATAGTATAAAAAGACTCGACTGGGTCGATTGCGATGGCACCACAGTCCTACAAATCCAACGCCAATAAACGATCTTAGTTCGATTCTCCGGATAGATAGCATAAAATTGAGCCACTCAGAATACAGTTTGAAGGTCACATGCACAGATAACTTCGTTTGATTTTTGGATTTCCGTGATCCATCCAGATAATAAATCTAAGATCGTTTATTGGAAATGGCATTTAGATTGCATAGAAGCTCACCCGGGTAGGTTACTGGCGCGCACGATCTCTGACCAGGCCTTCTCCGAGAGCCACGAGGGCGCGGGGTTCTCGAACGGATTGTCGAGCGCCACGCCGCCGGTCAGCAGGAACACTACCAGCTCGTCGTCAATGGCGCCCTACACAATTATACTGTTGCATAACAACTCTTAACAAAACTTCTTTAATAAGAGAGAGCAAACATGAATTTTGATGATGATGATGAAACATGAATTAAACATAGGTAAATAATATTCTTCTCCGGCACGCGTTGCGGCGGGCATGACTTTATTACGTATGTACTGACTTGAAATAATTATACAATAAGTATGTACTTATTGACCACACCTTTTTTTGTTCTAAAACATGTTTAGGTATTTTGACACCTGAAGCCAGGATCGACAGTGGTGCGTATATTTTGGCAGCGTGTTTGCATTCAACTAACAATGTCGGAATTCTGGAGGAATCTTGTAGGAAAACATAATATAAAAGGGCGATTTGCAGCTGATAGGGATGACCTAATTGACGTATTTAATTAATTTGACTGGAGTTCACCTTAGCCCTCAATATCCCTAGCGTGAGGACGAGCGAGAATATGAGTTTGTCCTTCTCGAAGAGGCTTCTGCACACATTCTCGTACACACTGCGAGTGAAGTACGCGTTGAGGCTTTCGAGCCGCTCGTTCAGGTCGTCGCTCTTCGGTGAGTTTATGATCGCCTGGTTGTACAGGTTTATGAACCTGGCATAAACAACTCGTATTTTAAGGTCTATAAAATAAAATTCCGTGTGCCAGCCGGGTCGGCACGACGCGATGTGATGTCACGTGCTTTTTAACCGACTCCAAAAAGGAGGAGAGGCTCAATTCTGTATATATGTATGTCGGAGAACGGACAATTTAAATTGTAGGTACCGCCAATAATATTGTTAACCTGAGGGTGGTTTACATAGTTTGTCAATTGATTCTACTCTCGGAGTGGAGGGAAATTTGATATAGGGACCGACCCCGCATTCGAGCAATCGAATGCGATGGTCTTCGTATGCCATAAAATAACCACGTACCAATTAAGCGAGTACTGATACATAGGGTCGATGGTGGCCAGATCGGAGATGCAGAAGAACAGCACGGAGCTGTGCTTGGAGACGGGCACGTAGAGCAAGCGCGCGTCGTCTATCTCCTTCTCTGTGATGGCCGCCGACGCTTGTTTCGCTTCGATCTCGATCGACAGCATCTTGGATGAAGACAGGATCTGGTTCGCTGACTCGTCTTCTAGAATGTTTCCGGCCGAGGATAGCACCTGCGGGCCACAAACCGATTATGTTTTTAAAAGTTATGAGTAAGGTAATTATCGAATAAAAGACAATTGTATTTGTTTTTAATTGTTTAATGTAGCAATTCCTAAGCCTGGTAAAGTATGAAGGGATTGTGGACTCAGTGTAGGTATGGACATACTGGCTACAAACCCCGCGAGCAATTGAAAATAACTATATTATTATTATTAGCAGCGCAAGCGCGCGCGAGCGTCGGGTCGTTCGTTTATGAATGAAACATAGAACTATGAACAAAAACACTACACAACAAAAACTTGTAAAATCTTTTTTTTTTATGTATTGAGTTATGTCCAAACTCGTAGTGGTCCTGCAAGGTTGCTTGTGTTTTAAAATTAACCCTGTATAGAAACGATATAAACCCGAGACCCGCCTAAGGGTTTACTCACTTCATCTACTTGTGCAGTTTCGATACTGCTAGACTTTGAACAGAGCCTAGCAGTAAAGATGTTTTAAAATGATGTTTATGTAATTACAGATCACCTCTAATATCTTGTCCTCGATCTCCTTGAGCGTACGCTTGTTCGTAGCACCCTCGACGATGAGCTGGTTCTTTTTGAGTTCGAGCTCCGGTCGGTCCTGCGCTACCACGATACCTAGCAACTGATCTTGAAGCCCTTGCGGTGTGATCATGAAGTTCAACATCGTCACCTAGCAATATAACCGTAATAACACAATTGTATACTACTCTAAAATTTCATATAAGACTAGCTTTTGCTCGCGGCTCCGCCCGCGTGAACAGCATTTTCCGGGATAAAAGTAGCCTGTAACCGTTTCCAGGGTCCCATCTATCCCTGTAGATAAATGCATCAAAATCGGTTCAGTGATTTAGGCGTGAAAGTGTAACAAACAAATTCACTTTCGCATTAACTTTCACCCCCCTTTTCATCTCTTATTAACTAAAATTTCCAAAATTCCTGAAACACGTATTTATTTGTTTTACGTCAATAACCGAAATACAAAATTTTGTTTATGTAACTTTCAAAATGACGGACTTTCATACATATTATGATCCCCTATTTTGACCCCTTTGGGGTGGAATTTTCTAAAATCCTTTCTTAGTGGGTGCTTACATAACAAAATGAATATACAGTCCGAATTTCATGCTTGTAGCCTTGATAGTTTGCGCTCGGCGATGATGAATCAGTCAGTCAGTCAGGACATGTTATTTTATAAGTATAGATAACCTCTTCATCCCCAAAGGAGTAGGTAGAGGCGCAACTACTTATTTTCGTCTCATCACGTGACAGTACATAAAAATAGCAGATGTTACCTTGACAGCGATCTCTGGCAGATAGTGCGGGTTGCTCAGTCTGGTGGTGATGTAGAAGCGGAAGTTGTGGTTGTACTCTAGCACGTTGTCGCCCAGTTTTAGGCAGTCTACACCACCGGATCTACACACGAATAGAATACTTATTTTTTATTGGGTTTAGGCAAATAAAATGTGAATGATGGTAAATTAAGGTGTTGCTATAAGGATCCTCTTGGCCCTGGGCGTCGCGTATTTAGAATATGCGCTCCCAGCACTGTACTGTAATTCGATCTAATAAAATCCTCACGTCGCGTCGTGAGGTGACCTACTTGAACACGTTCCTGAGCAACACTGGCTCCAGCACCGCGTCAAGTTGCTCCCGTATGTTCTCCAGGATGACGGGCAGCCCCAGCTGGATCGCGTTCTCCAGTACTCGGATGTAATTAGAATCTGTTAGCTTTATTATTCGTAGTTGGTTCTCACGCTCCATATTCTTCACCCATTTATTGGCTTGTTCTGAAATAATCACAATATGTATTAAATTTATATTTCATACTTATCTACAAACAGATTGTTCTCACAAATGAGCCAATAAGAATAAAGTTTTAATGTCACGTGTATAAATTCTATACTTTGATTGGTTAATTTTCGACACCGATCAGTAGATGCGCCTTGAGATTGTTTAAAGAAATAGGTAGTAAGAGTGTATGTAGAGCACCTTGTGGGTCGATCATGAGTGGCCAGCGGCGTGACTTCTCGACGATGATGCCGTTCTCTATGGAAAATGCGTCGACGGGCAGGCCAGCGATGTTCCACGCGCGAATCACAACCGGCTCGCCGAGGGTCGTCATCAGCGAATACGTGTTTGAGCACGGGATCACTGACGGACACCGATACAACATACATCATTCGTATATTATTTGCACCAATTAATGGATGGACTGCCTTAGTTGAACATAACTGAGCCTTTGAAAATTATAAATCCCTGGGGTCGTGTGATTATACCCCCGATTTAGTAATGGGTTCGTCCCATATCAGATCATCGGACAGAAATAAACTCTAAGCCAAATTTATGTGTAATGCACCTACCTAGTGATAATGTTGTATTATATAGAGAAACTCACTGAGCTCCTTAGCGCGATGGTTCCACACCTGTATGATCTCGCGACGGTAGTTCACCGTAAACGGGCCCAAGTAAGCGATGAACCCGGCGGACAGCAACACGTCACCTGTTTAAGTGACTGCATAAGTGAAAGCTGATTTAAATAACATGATTCGTATGTACGTATGTTTAAACAAAATCTGTACAGTCATTTAAATTACAAGTGAGGTAGGGATTTTGATATAGTTCACACTCAACAGAGACAGTCAAATTAGACAGGCTACTTGATCGTCTGATCACCTAAAGAGAAGAAATGCATTTGTTTTGTCATGTGTTACTGTAAACGTTTAATGCGCGGCAGTTTAAAACAAATTAGGAGAATGTCGACCGATAATATTAGAGAGCAAGTCCTGCAGCTGTTGCGCGAGGTCGGTCCAGCGCGCCTTCTCCCCGCCGAGACCTCCGATGAGCTGCTCGGCGCGCGACAGCTTCGTCGAACACAACTCGATCTCATCCTCCAGACCCTTCTTCTTGCGCGTCATCTCTGCGAACTCGTCGTTCAGAGCCTGCACAACATCAACATATCATAGCCAACTTTTTAAATACAATAGTTTCACTCTAAGTTGCCTTTCTTGCAGGTTGTGCATTGTGACCTGCGGTACAGCGCACCGTGCATTATAGTATGACAGCTTATATAGCTATGCATCCAATACGCAGGCGCATAATGATTTATTTACTTGTAGTAAAAAATAAATTTGATAATATCTCTGTATCTACGTCACGCCTAACCTGATTGAAATTGCTATGTACCGCGAAAGTGATACAGCTACATTATAAGCTACAACAGTGGGTATATAATTATGGGTATAGTTTTTTAATAGCATAGACCAGCAAACGAGCAAGTGGGTCACTTGATGATAAGTGATCTCCATCGCTTATGTACACCCATAACACCAGAAGAATTATAGGCGCATTGTCGTCGATCTTAAAAGAAAGATATATTAAGGGATTGGGAAGAGGGGGATTTGGGCCTCCGGATATTTAGCTGACCATAGGAAACCTAACAGCAAGCCGCTATTTTATGCCGGTTTTCTGTGAGACAGTGGGAACGATCCGGTCGAGGCCGCTCATTCATGCTGTAGACAAAACTGTCCACAGTGTGGCTCTACCATTCAAAGAAGGTACCGGATTGCATGATAGTGGATAAGTGGTGAAGAGTGGTAGTGGTGTAGTACCTGCAGTTTGTCGAGCACTGCCTGCAGTTGTGCGCGTTTCTGGTTGAGCGTGTTCATCTGCGCCTGGAGCTCCGCCTCCGCCTCCGCCAGCGCCGCCTTCTTCGGCGCCACCACCTGCAATCAAATACTTCGCGGGTGGGAGGGTACCTATTATATTTGGACTCCACTACACTTAACGTGAGGTGCAGTGTTCATTTATCCGGGCCAGGATAAAAAAATATCGTGTACGAGTACAGTGTACTTTATTAATACCGACGCCTGCTATACAAAATATTAATTCAATTTTATAGCAGAGCTAGCTAATAAGCAAGCGAGTCTGATATCTTATAGTAAATTACAATGCCAGGGTATGGCCTTGCTGACCTAAAAAAGGAATGCAGCAATGTATATCACCGCCTGAAAAGCGACGGCATACTGCCAATATACGTCAGTTTCAAATGAGACAGTGGTAATACCCTGATGTACCCGGCTCATTTATGCTGCTGAACAAATTTCTTTTTGTTTTTTTATTAGCCCTGTATTATATACGTCCCACTGCTGGGCCTCCTCTACTGAATGAGAGGGATTAGGCCTTAGTCCACCACGCTGGCCTAATGCGGGTGCTGCTGAACAATAGCCTGCCAAAATACCGGCTTACTAAATGGAACGGAACTATATAAGTATTTTATCACTACCTTTTTATTTCGTAAGTTTGAAAAGACGCCTCACCTTAATGACCCTGTCATAGACATCCATAGCTCTGACCCACCGGCACAGGCCCTCACAGGCTGATGACACTTTGGCAATCACAGTCGGGTCAAACTCGCGATCCGGAATGTACCTGCGATATTTAAAGTTATGTGTGCCATTGAGTGACAACATGTAATACAACATTTCAAACCAGAATATGTTGGGTATCAAGTTTTGTGTATCAATTGTTGTCTAGTGTGTACAAGGCTTTGTACTTCCGAGGCTTTGAATAGATAATGAGTAATTGTACAAAATACACTTTCTGGTGTAATTTGTAATTTGATTAATTGAGTAGAAATCAAACATACCAGCAAATGGATCACCTTCAGGTGAAAACCCACACTTCAGGAATTGTGATGCCGCGAAAATAATGATGATTTGTAGAAGGTCGAAAACAATTTTATGGCTATAACGGCAAGAAATCCTCACTTATCTCTGATCTTCTTCATAGTAGTCGGTGCTATGTTATCCTTGTCGTAGTTCTTCAAGCTGTCGAGAAACTTCATATCACCAAGCATCTTCTGCGATGGACCCCAAAAATCTTCGAACGGCTTGCCTAAAAATTAAGTGTTACCTATGACATAACACAGACATACCTTTTAACGTTTAGCAAGCTACTATTTTTGCGGACAGTGCTAACAACCCGATCGAGCCGACTAATTCATGCTATTATTATAGACACAACTGTATACAGCGTCAGCGTGACTCTACAACTTAAAAACTTTTGTGGTGCTGTCGTCATAATGCTGGATAATAGCTTTGTAAAACAGCGTCCTCCGTATGAAGATATAGAGTGGAAGCGGTAGTGCGAGAGGCGAGTGCATACCGTTGGCGTCCATCTTGCGGTCGCCCTTGATGCCCTTCATGACGCAGACGGCCTCCATGACGAGTTTGACGCCGGCGGGCGGGTTCTTCATGCTCTTGACGAGCGTGATGTCAGCCGGCTTGAGAGTGTTGAGTGCGTTGAGTGCCGCCTCGAGCGCCGGCACCGCCTCGGCGAGGTCCGACTCGCAGTCGTCCTTGATGGCCTGCGCCGCCGCCGCCGCCTCGTTCGCGAGCGCCTCGTCCGCGCCCACGATCTACAACACCCTCCCACCACCTAGTACCTAGTACTCACACCTTACAAATAAACTGACCGTTTATCTTTTCACTAACACTAGCTTCACGCTTTCAACTTCTGAATTGAGTTTCATAATCGTTTGCGAAATACAAATTCTATCTTTTTTATTGTAAAAACAGTAATTGCGCTAAAAATTATATTTGCTTTATACTCGTACGCAACATAGTTTCAATTCCGCAAAAGGTAACTTGACTTTCGACTTGAGCTCTAAAACGCTTTTGTATTATACTTGCTGTGTATCCCTAATATTTAATATGGACATTGGCTCGACCTCTTTCTGTTTCTCGACGACGACGGTGTCCTGTTCTATCTTGATCATGAGCTTCTCTGTCTTGTCTGAAGTCTCCACGAGCAGCGGCTGGAGGTTGATCAGGTTTTGCTGCATGACGGCCACTTGTCCCGCCGCGAAGTCTAGCTGTTCCAACCCTGTCTCGTATCTATAGAATGAGTCAAGAAATTAAGGCATTGAATTTGTGTGTACGTGTATATTGGTCAACATATATTTCAAAAATCCTTTTAACACATAAATCAACAAGATTGTACACATAGAATCAATATTTTACAAATACTAAGGTGTGTACTCATTCATCCATCATCCTCCAGTCCTTATCCCACTCCAATTGCTGCTGTTGCAAAAAAAAGATTTGTGTTGTCACCCGTCTAAAATTAATCCCAACTGAGGATTAAATCCTGCAAAAACATAAAGTGGTGCCGAATCTAGATATATATCTACATAATATTATACATATATTGAGCTACTAGAACAAGGCGATCTCCGGGTGTTTTTTAGATGTTGATAGTTATCAACACTTAAATATAGATTAATTCACCTGATCCGCGAGTTGGTGATCTGGTCCACCTTCATAGCGTACAGGCTCATGAAAGCCTTTATCAGCTCCAGGTAGCTCGTCGGAGTCACATATACCTTTCTTTTTTGCTCCGAGTAGAACCTACGAAAGGTAGAATATATGCTGTTGAGACGGTACACCATATTTCTGTAGCCTACTGGATAGCGACCACCGTATCTATTAGTGTAAGGCTCGCCGTAGTAGCTTTTTCAAGCGAGTAACGCGACTCGTAACCGGGGTCAGCTGTGGATATACACATATCCAGTAACTTCAGGCCAACATAATTCTGCCGACCGTCGAGGGATGCAATGTCTATTGACGGTCGATTTTTTATTAAGACAGCACTGTACTTAAGCAGCATTGTCACTTTGCCGTACCAGGATAAAAAAAAATATAGAAATAAGTTCATTTTTTGGTGGTCAAATTTTGATGAACTTAATAATGTTCGTGCTTGAGTTTTGAAAATCTATATTTACACTGTTTTATTTTGTACCAAAATACCGCAATACCGTTCAGAATCTGACGTTGTTGAAGATAACGATGTTGAAGATAAGAGCACACGAGTGGGGACATAGTTTGCAAGGTTTATACAATTATTGTTGCTATACCATAAGAGCGGTTATAAAAATATTGTCCGGATTGTCAGTTATGTGATATATGATTGCCTCACCTATCGCTGAGCCGCACCACGCTAGTGTGGAACAGCTGGCACATGTCGACGCACGCGACCCTCAGCTCGTCCTCCACGTTCTCCATCTTTGAGATGAACATGGAAGCCACTCGTTCCAATGCGTCCGGCGGCCATGCCGTAAACCTGCGATGACCACCACCTCATCTCATCATCATCATCAAACTATGTATATATACTAAAGTCACCTTCAAGCTGAGACATCGTTTCTATTGGAGGCGGCTCAAGTGGATATGCTACTTCAACCTAAGACACATCGCGGCATGAATCAAATGTTCTAAAAGTTTATTACGCTTTGTAAAACTGCAACTACAGGTGGATTATGTAGATATTTTATTATTTAATACTTACAAAACTAGAGAAATCGCAATCGCACCTAGTTGTTGTAGAACTTTGAGGAATGGAAACTCTCTTTCCACTGACCCTTTATATAGGGACTTTTTATCTCGGTAGTACTTTCCCGTGGGATATGATAAAAAGTCATTTCACACGAACGATGCCGCAAGCAAAAGCGAGTACAAATTATAAATGAATAGTGTAGTGACCAGTCAATGGTGCAACAATTGATGAGCGACGGGAACATCCGCACTCTGTTTCGGAACGAGTCTCCTATGGGCGACATAGCCATCACGATGCGCAAGTTCGCCTTCACGCGCTCCACATAGAAACCGAACATCGCCAACGGGGTCGTCTCGATTTTCTTGCCCTAGAACAGTAATCAGAATAAACTAACATAATGATGCAGTGGCAAAGAAGGGACCCTGCACATAATGTCGAAATGACAAGTCATTTAAACTAAGCCTTAAGCGATGGATCCTGTATTCTCGTACTATTTTACCCTGAAGCCGATTGACAAATCTTTATTTAAATAGTTTATGTAGTAATTCGTGAAACGTCATACCCGAATCCCCTAGACAGATAGACAATGAGTAGTAATGACGAAAGTACCATTTTCTTCTAAAAATATTACCGGGAACTTAGTCTGTGGGTGAAATATGGGCAGAGGGTATTGACCTGCGAGTAATAAGGGTGTTGATTTCGCTGCCACATTACAGAAGCGCCTCCGCTATATTCGCGAAGACTCAAACAGATGGTTTCGCCGCAATCATGCGCAAGCGCCGAGTCTCCCTACTCCATCGTGTACGTGGTAAGCGGCAGCCCCAATATCATCCTGCACGCCTTTCCGTGCCGTGCATTGTCGGATAGTGACAGACAACTGAATCAGTTCCCTACGCCAAACGGAACAGCATTAGCTCAGTTTGATTGTTATGGGAAATAGACAAAGGATATATAACTCACCGCCTCCCGGACGGCAGCCTGCATCTTGTCGAGGATCTCGACCTTCTCGTCCATTCCGTACAGGTTCGGGATGTCACCCGTGTTCAGCAGCATGTTGATGTCTTCCACCATGCCCTCGTACATTATCTTAACACACAAATTGTGTATTTAAAATCTTAATTTTTTTTTTTTTTTTTTTTTTTATCCTGGCTCGGCAAAATGACTACGCCACACCTGATGGTAAGTGTAGCGCAATCCAGGAATAGTGTCGACCAACGACAAACATTGTCTATCGTTGGTCGGCACGATCATGCCGGCCTGCCTAACTGCTTCTTCACACTCCGTTTAAAGGACCCCATATTATAGGAAGGAGGGAACACGTGCGCCGGCAAACTGTTCCACAGCTTAATGGTCCGGCAGAAGTAAGATTTAGCGAACTTTTTAGTTCGAGCCGAGATGGAGGAGACCACGAAGCTGTGGCTCCGCAAGCCAGCACGCGTGGTTCTGTTAAGGAAGGGTGAGGATGGGATAAGGTCAAACAATTCTTCAGAGCACTCGCCATGATACAAACGATACAAGACGCTCAGCGAGGCAATGTCCCTCCGCAATTGTAGCGGTTCTAAGCGTCTTGTAACGTCTGCATCATTCACAATGCGGACAGCCCGTCGCTGCAATCCGTCCAAGGCATCGAGTAGGTACTTGGCGGAACCGTCCCAAAGGTGCGAACAGTACTCCACACCCGGCCTTGCTTGCGTTTTGTATAAGCGGTAAAGCTGGCCGGGTGTAAAATACCCACGCACCTTGTTCAGGATTCCGACCCTGCGCGATGTGGCTGATATCACGCCCTCGATGTGGTTCCTTGGATTCAGATTGCAGCAAATATCCATGCCCAGGATATTTAGGCTATTCCGCATTGCGAGCGGGATACCCTGAAGATTGGGGAGGGGAGAGAACGGGGATTTTTTGCACGTGAACGCGCACACCTGAGTTTTCTTGGCATTGAACTCAACCAGATTCCTTGTACCCCATTCCGAAATGAGATCCAGGGTCCGGTTGAGCTCAATGACAAGATTCTCTCGCTGCCTCTCAGTGACTTCCCGGCAACCAGGAGGCTTACTGCAGTAACGCCCATGCACTGTGCTGTCATCTGCATAGCAATGGATGTTACCAAGTGGTAACATATCATTGATATGCAGAATAAACAAGGTGGGCGAAAGCACAGAGCCTTGTGGGACTCCAGCATTAACTGACATGAGCCGTGAAGCATGCCCTTCAACAAGGACACGCATTCTACGCTCATGCAGAAAGCCGGAGATCCACGTGCACAGGTTGTCGGGGAGCCCATATGCCGGAAGCTTGGAGAGAAGACCACGGTGCCAGACCCTATCAAATGCCTTAGCAATGTCGAGGCTTACGGCTAGAGCCTCGCCATGCTTGTCAACCGCCTCCCCCCAGCGATGTAGCACGTACGCTAAAAGATCACCCGTTGATCGTTTAGACCGGAAGCCGTACTGTCGGTCACTGATCAGCGAGTGATCCTCCAGGTAGCGGATCAGCTGTGCGTTTATGATCCGCTCCATTACCTTGCATATCACTGAGGTTATGGCGATTGGACGGTAATTGTTAGGGTCCGACCGATCACCTTTCTTTGGGATCGGTTGCACATTGGCCTCTCTCCAAGATTGGGGCACAATACCTGAGAAGAAGGAAGAACGGTATAGGCGCGTCAGCACAGGAGACAACTCGGCTGCGCACATTTTAAGAACCACCGCTGGGATACCATCGGGACCACTAGCCTTGCGGACATCGAGGGTCTGCAATTCACGCCGCACATCACAATGCCTGATACGAACATCCGGCATGGAATATCCGCAATCAGGCACCGTGGGCGGCAGTGCATTACCGACCTCGAGCCGCGAATTAGCCGCAAAGAGTTCTGCCAAAAGAGTGGCTTTCTCTTGCGGCCTATGGGCCAGGGATCCATCCGGATATCTCAGCGGTGGCAACGAGGGGCGACAGAAATTAGATTGGACGGCTTTGGCAAGACTCCAATAAGCACGACTGCTCGTCGGATGATCCGCCAAAGTCCGTCCAATCCTGTTGATGCGCTGGGCATCCGCTCTGACGTACGCCTTCCTGCAGGCCTTGGTGGCTTGGTTATAGGCCGCTTTGAGAGAACTTATGTTGGGATCCTTCATGGCGCGACCCCTAATCCAATCGCGATACGCAGCCTGTTTCTCACTAACAGCATCTGCGCAGTCGCGATTGAACCAGGAGCGTCCGCGACCACCACCGACGACCTCCGAGGAAGGAATGTAATATTCCATTCCTAACCGGATCTCGTCGGCAATAGCGTCGGCACTCGCGGAAGGATCGTTGCCTTCAAAGCAGCGCTGCCCCCAAGGGATGGATGCAAGATATTCTCGCATGCCATCCCAATCTGCCGACGAGTAGTGCCAGATTCTGCGCCTGTAATGTTAATGTTGCGATGGTAATGTTGCGATTCAAATTGATCGCGTAACTCTTATGTAGGTAACTACAGCTGAAGAGCACTTCATAATAATATTAATCATTGATGTAATAATACCAAATTAGTCTATGGCCTTTCGTTGAGCCTGCAGTCAAACTGTTTGTGCAGTTTTGTGTAACTTAGACGAGGAAGCGAGTAAATGTGTCACCTGACTTAAAATCAACCCGCCATCCATTAATTAACACAACATCAGAGGAGTCGTGCATGGGTGAACAGCCATTGACTAAAGGAAGGGGAGGAGGGATTAAAGAGGGCGAAGGAGTATGTTGGGCCTCCAAGCGTGGAGGGGACTATGCGAAACAGCCAAGGATTAACTTTACATCAGTTCTAAGTAGACATGGGTAGGTCTGTGGGTTTTCAGGACAGGTTGGGTCAGAACGTAAATCCAACTCTACGTATCTACATTCGAAAACCATGTCCGCCCGGACCTGTATATCATACTAGTCCACTTTGCACCCGCCCATCTCTTTTTTTCCGCAATTCGCACTTCATTCATAATTCCAATGCAGCGCTCGGATATATGACCGAATTGTAGTCGTATACATACGTTTATATTAAAATAATATATCAGACCCAAGAGCCCCGTTTTTATATATATAGAGAATTGATAACGTCCATACCTGATTATCTGCGAAGAGGAAGACGAGGGGTTTCCCAATGATGCCTGCCTTCATTAGCATCTTGCGCAGGTCGTCCCGCCACTCGTTCTGACCGTACACCCGGGATATCTCGATCTACAACACATTTTTTGTATCAATATTCTTGTAGCTTGACATATACATGCTATTATAACCGTGTTTTTGAGCTGTGTAGCTGCAGTCGTTATGCTACTATTTGACATATGTTATAGTGGATACACAGTGGATAAAAAAATTAAAAAACCCACGCTTAGGTATAGAGGTATGTATGTGGTGGTATAGTCGCACAAACCTGTATAACATTCATTTCTAGAATACTAGCAGCGAGTTTGACGGCACTACTCCTACCGCTGCCTCCCACTCCTACTAGTAAAAGGTTGCCTGTGAAACAACAGGAATAAAGAAAGAACAATAGAGAAAAGTTATTTTTAAAGTGTGTAATTGTAATAGTTTATTGTTATTACTATGTACCGTTGTCTTGTAGAAGCACCCTGGTACAGCGCGAGATGTGCTCGAGCGCGTATCGGAACATGACGAGCGCCATCGGTGACGATGACACCACGTTATACTCCTCTAGGTAGTAGTCCATCTTCACCGCCATGTCCTCCAGGTCCGTCACCTGACGAAGGTGTAAGGGTAGCTATATAGTCCATCTGAGGTGAGTGCAATTGTTGAACAGGCGATGATTAGGTGTTCCCTTGGAATTGACGTTGTCCATGAGCAGGGATGGTCGCTCACCATCAAGCAGTTTGGTGTTCGCTCACGGGATGACAAAAAATACTGGATGAAACAGCAAACATCTCGAAAAATTCTTGGCCATTAAAAAACGTAGCGTATTGTCCTTTTAAAAACATTAGGTAAATATTTATTACCTTTAAATAAATGAAGAAATAGTTATCCGAAATTGTTAGCTTGTAAAATATTAATGTAAGTATAGTACCTATATACTAAACCCAAGGATAAATTTGATGGGGGAAAGATTACATAATATTTTGTCGTACCCGTGGTTGCCAGTGATTGTTATAGTTTCAAATCAAAACTTTAAAAAAATCACCTGGTCATAAATCTTGGGGTCAGCGTCGGGCTCCATGTAGTTGCCGAAGAAGATGGTGGCGACGTGCTTGTTGCTGAGCTTCTCACCATCAGGCACGTAGCCGAGCTCCTGCATCACCTGGTCCATGTGCACGCGGAAGTTGCCGTACACAGCCTTGTACACCACCTCGTACAGCTTCTGCCTACTCCGACACGCAAATATCATGTATAGAGTGTACATAACTACAACATCAAACATTTTTTTATATCATCTGAACATTGTAATACAAACAAACTATCTTCGATCATCTGAACATTGTAATACAAACAAACTATCTTCGTCAAAGCTAACATGAGAGCCCTTGTAACTTTCATTCCACCTTTCAGTCGCTACTTGACCTCCATAGATGGTATCCATACAATCATCTATTATTGAATGCTCACATTCTATAATAATATAATAACACCCACCAGTTACGTAGCTCTACCCCACAATAGGTAAGTCGCAACTTAAAGAATAGTATACCTATTCCTAGATCGTATGTATCAGGAACTACAAGATACTTTGGGACTACGAGAGACTAATATATTTTGTAGATCACATTTGAACATCTATCATAGTGCAACCGGCTTGTACTGTGACTCTAAATAAACAAGTGTGTTTTAAGTTATTTTTACCACTAGAAGTATCAGTAATTTAAAAAGCCAACCTGTCAGCATCATCGACGAGTCTATCGTAGAAGACGCGGTAGGTCTCATGGATCCACAACAGCACGAGCTTGTTGAGCTCCTTCATGTGAGTGGCCGGCACTAGCAAGATACCCTTAATAACCCGCGCGAAGTCCCGCAGGTTGAACAGGTAGTGGCACTTGCTGGGCGTCGGCAGGAACTGCAGCGTCACCGTCTTGTACACCTCCATCGTCGCACTCACTACCGTCTAACTCACGGAATAGGAAAAAAATATTTTTTGTTTTCCGCGAGCAACTGTTTCTCATCTCATACAGTCTGTCAGCTGCAGAGGGAGGGGGAAGCGGTGTAACGGCAGTAAAAAGAATAGAGCGAAACTGGAAGAAAACCGCGGAGGATGAGATCGGCGTAATACAATGGTGTGCTCCCCCGCCTCATCCCAAACGTACCGAAGGAGTAATTTTAGTCAATCTGTAAGAATGTGGGTACATAAAGTTTTGAGCAAAAATATATTGCGGCATTTTAAAATTATTGTGAATTGAGCATTATTGATAATAATGTTCTCATAAAGTTAGCTACTTATACGGGCATTCTGATATCCTTGCTGACTCTTACCGTAATAGATGCAAACTTACCTTGCTAGTTCTACAAAGTGTATCGTTGAATCCCTTGGCGTAGTGCCAGTCCATAATGGTGCAGAAGATCTTGTTGAGCGTGTTGTCCTCGAAGGAGTCGAGTGTGATAAGCAACATGTGGCGCGTCAAACGCGACGAGATCAGGTTAGACCCACCGCCAGGAGGAAGCATGGCAGCCACGAATAGCTACAACATATATCGTGACGTTATTGTGATAAATTTTGTGATAATTTTTACTATGCTAATTGGTGTCGCTTTGTCATCCAATCATTTATATTGGTCTTTTGTTTTTATAGCAGAGGGCGGCAATCGAGCAGATTTTAATTATATACAAAGGCCATGACGACGCCTGATACCAGAAAAATAATGGATAAGAAAGAAATGGCTATTGGTAAGGGAAGCGGGATCTGGGCCTCCGGAAATCTCTCTCATCGTATGAAACACAAAAGTAGTAAGTCTCTTCATATTCTTTTGGTTTCATGACAGTGATACCGCTGAGGTTAAGCCGGCCCATTTATGATATAGATATAATTGTCTCGATAAAGCGCGATTCATTTACATTATGTTCATTACATTATGTTACTACCAGCCGCTTCTATACATAGTCGCTTCATCATTGAAGCGTAAAGCGACACTAATCAAAATTACTAGTTATTTCTAAACTTATTTAAATAAAACTTAAAGCTGTTAACTATTTTTTATAATTGTAAAGGGTCTATGTTAAATTTTCTAATTATTTCTTTTGGCAAATAAAATCGAGACGTTTAGTTTTGGGATAGCGTCATTCTTGTATTCAATGTGCAATACATTTTGAACATGATAAGTCTACAAGTGTTGTGAAGTCGTACCACGTCGACGACCTCCTGACGTGCCATCTCCTTGAGGTCGTACCAGTGTCCGTGGTCGATCCACTGACGCAGCAGCTCCAGCGGCGGCTGCGCCCCCCACTGCTCCTTCTGCGGCATGCTCAGGTCGTCCACGAACAGTACGCACTACAATCAACCTTCATACAGCTTTTAACGCAAGGTAAACATCATTTCATATTTATACCTTTGTGCGTGATAACTAAATAAAAAATACAACACGATGGTTGTGAGAAACAGAAGACAGTGTGAATATTCTACTCTCTCTATTTTTTGAACCGTTTTACGTGATATGATTATGATACCAAAATCAATTGTAACCATAACGGACAATAAACTTCAAAACGGTTCGAGATCGACTTATTAACGATTTATTTTCGATGCACCGCACCGCTTTAACGTGTATTCCACATAAGTGGGCCGATTACGTTAAGAAAAGGTTGGTGAAATTGGTATAAGACATCTAACCTTTTTGCCCATAGAAGGCCCGAATACGCCTTTACGCCGCCTGTCCACTTTTGACATTATGATGTCTTGAGTCTGATGACAATAGATTTTAATTAAGTCTTACAAATACATGTTATATTAAACGAAGGTAGTAAATGAACAAAATATAGTTGTAGTAACCTGATTAGCTGTGGTCCTGGCGGAGAAGTTGATGGTGTTAGTGATGTATTTTTCCTTAGGCAAGCTGAGCAGGAAGTTGAGTACGAGCGAAGACTTGCCCGTGCCGGTCGGACCCACCAGCAGGATCGGGATCTTAGACTTCACCATCTTACCCACGAAGAAGCGGAGGCACGCGTTCTCGTTCGTTAGGATTATCAGATCGTTCACCTAATGTAAACAAAACTCTTTTATTTGTAAAGTTGTATTGTTTGATTAAAATTAATACAATTATTGGCTGTATGTTCTTGAAAGACATTTGAATAATCCGTTAGTTACGGGTTACTCACTCCTTACACTACATTAAAATGGCATCTAACTCTAATAAACCCTGTATTATAATCATACATAACCCACTGCTGAGCCTTGCCTCGCCTAATCAAGGAGAAGGATGGGATGCCGGCATGTTGCAGGTCGGCAGACTTCACATACCTTCAGAATTCCTGTGAAGAACTTCTCAAGTATGCAGGTTTCCTCACGATGGTTACTTTACCGTTAACTTATGGGTGATTATACAAAAGTTGGGTAACTTTTGAGGATATTTTGTTTACTATAGTTATCAAATCAAATTATTACAAATTCGGGTCTATATGATGGCTAATCTAATGATTATATTGTTCCAAATCGGGCCAGTCACTTTTCGGCTTCTCTCTTTTTTTTTAATATTTCTTCCCTAGTCAAATTGTTTTTAGCGTGCCGCATGATGTTTTTAACTGAAATATAAAATAGAAATGCTTACACACGGTAGCAATTACGATAAAAGTGCTCTAAAACAAAAAAAAACATCAGTACCTGACAACGGACTGACGCCAACGGACTGACGAAATAGACATAATTTGAGGTTATAATCAAAACTAATGTTTTTTTTGGTAATTTCGAATATCAACAAACTACATTTTAACAAATCATAGTTAACTATGTATAAATGAAAATAAACCTCAGATTAACAAGAAAATAACGACTCACCATGGGACTGACATTTTGACTGGCTTCGCACGTGTATAGACGACAAACACAACCCAAACACTGGTACTATTATGGCGGCCGTCAAATTGTGCGGTCCGCAACTAACTTCATTACCAACATTAAAACTTAAACAGGGATTTGACCTTGACTCGGTGATATTCTCCGCGAATTTTAAATTTAAAGAACACACAACGGACTGACGAAAGAAACTAAATACAAAGTTTCTTATTTTTTCTATACTAATAATAAAGCTGTAGAGTTTGATTGTTTGTTTGTTTGTTTGTTTGTTTGTTTGAACGCGCTAATCTCAGGAATTACTGGTTCGAATTGAAATATTCTTTTTGTGTTGGATAGTCCATTTATCGAGGAAGGCTTTAGGATATATAACATTACGCTGCGACCATTAGAAGCGAAGCATCAGTGAAAAATGTTGCAAAAACGGGGAAAATTATTCATATTTGAAGGCTTCCGTTGCTAAGCTACCAAAATAATATTATTTGAAGGCTTCCGTTGTCAAATCAAAATCAAATCTATACAAATATTATAAAGCTGTAGAGTTTGATTGTTTGTTTGTTTATTTGATCACGTGGGCGGAGCCGCGAGCAAAAGCTAGTATTAAATAAAATAGAGAACATTGCATTATGAAAGTTGTAGTATATAATACTATGTACATCACAGATTGTAGTAAATTAGTAAGTTTTCCTAAATCAATGATAATGTTTAATGGACAGTCACTTGATTGTTGGTTTTCGGGATTGTGACATGCCAACGGACTGACGTTTTGAGTATTAATTTTGTTTTTTTATTAACTTGTATTTAAAATGAAGAAGTGAAATTGGGTGACCAAATAAAGGACTTTTCATTGTTTTAAAATAAATTGTTATTTCAATACAATATAATAAGACTTTGTATATATTGGCTGGTGACATTGAGTTACCCATTTTTTGTAGAATCACCCTTATATATTTTTATTACATCATTTTGGTAATATAAAAAGTATTGCATAAAGCATATTTGACGTAATTCGTTGATCAAAATATTAAAAAATATACATTGGTTTAATTCAAAAGTTCGGTAACCTATCCGTTTCTGTGGCATTATTGTTGTTCATGGGTGATGGTGAGAATATCTCTTCATTGGATGATTCTCTTGTTCTTTTTACTTTCTTACCTTAGCATTGCTGGGCAGCGGCACCTCCTTCTCCAGGTCAACCCAAGGTATCCAAGTGCCGTTGTTTCGCTTATCGTATACGTAGTCAAACACCGTGTCTTTGTCTTGGAACAGCTGATTCTTCGACAGCTTGAACGACTTCGGCTTGGGGTAGGTCGCGTTGTTGCCGTCCAGCAGTTTCCGGAAAAACGTGTCGAATTGCTTGCGACTCTCGGCTGAACACACATTTTACTATTATTTCTCGCACACATTGATTTTATTTGGTGAGCTAGAGAGATAAAGGTCTTTTTAAAAATTTAATTGACTTTTGCATTAATAAAAAATAACATAACTGTCTCGTCTATATCGTCGAAGGTGTATGTGGTAATAATTCAGTTTCTATGGTTGAAAGCGTTTAGAGCGCTCACCCAAAAGTCCGGTGAATTTATATTAAAAGTAAGTCTTGAAAGTGGCTGAAGTCGAAAATTCTCAACCATTAATGTTATGTAGAATGACACGTTGATACCGTTTATGGTGGCGCAGAGTCCCCACAGCAGTGCGAACACGAAGATGCATTGAAGCCACACCGTGCTGAACTGCGCCTCTCCCTCCAGCAGGCACGTGAACAGACGCGTGAAAGACTGCACACGTTAGTTTTGGTTAAAGCATTAATAAGCCGGGTCTGGTGGGGTGGTGCGACTGTCGGTTAGGGCACCACAGTAAGGTGGTATTTTTAGGTGAATTAGGCGAATACTAAACTTTTGCACCCCATAAAAAGTAAAAAAACATAACAAATCTCACATAAAACTGATGTATCTCTCCAACGTGTACGAAGTGCTGGCAGCGCGTTTGCAGGAACTCGAAAATAGGCGGGACGAGCCACTCGATCAGCTCCTGGATTAAGTCGAACTGCTCCGGGATCAGCCGCTTACTCAGGTTTGTGTTATACGACGCGAGGTACGCGCGCCAACCTTCGCACAAACAGAACACTCTTCATCGAATATTGCGTTTTTGGAACTCGGAGGTCTAATACATCGAGCTTGAAAGTCAAAAATATCTAAGCGACATTGAGTAAACTTTACAAGAGAGTGATTTAGAATTAAACTTTTAAATCAATCTCCTGTATAGTTTACTCAATGTTGCTTATGGGTGATTCTACAAAAATTGGGTAACTCAATGTCACCAGCCAATATATACAAAGTCTTATTATATTGTATTGAAATAACAATTTATTTTAAAACAATGAAAAGTCCTTTATTTGGTCACCCAATTTCACTTCTTCATTTTAAATACAAGTTAATAAAAAAACAAAATTAATACTCAAAACGTCAGTCCGTTGGCATGTCACAATCCCGAAAACCAACAATCAAGTGACTGTCCATTAAACATTATCATTGATTTAGGAAAACTTACTAATTTACTACAATCTGTGATGTACATAGTATTATATACTACAACTTTCATAATGCAATGTTCTCTATTTTATTTAATAAAAAATAAGAAACTTTGTGTTTAGTTTCTTTCGTCAGTCCGTTGTGTGTTCTTTAAATTTAAAATTCGCGGAGAATATCACCGAGTCAAGGTCAAATCCCTGTTTAAGTTTTAATGTTGGTAATGAAGTTAGTTGCGGACCGCACAATTTGACGGCCGCCATAATAGTACCAGTGTTTGGGTTGTGTTTGTCGTCTGTACACGTGCGAAGCCAGTCAAAATGTCAGTCCCATGGTGAGTCGTTATTTTCTTGTTAATCTGAGGTTTATTTTCATTTATACATAGTTAACTATGATTTGTTAAAATGTAGTTTGTTGATATTCGAAATTACCAAAAAAAACATTAGTTTTGATTATAACCTCAAATTATGTCTATTTCGTCAGTCCGTTGGCGTCAGTCCGTTGTCAGGTACTGATGTTTTTTTTTGTTTTAGAGCACTTTTATCGTAATTGCTACCGTGTGTAAGCATTTCTATTTTATATTTCAGTTAAAAACATCATGCGGCACGCTAAAAACAATTTGACTAGGGAAGAAATATTAAAAAAAAAGAGAGAAGCCGAAAAGTGACTGGCCCGATTTGGAACAATATAATCATTAGATTAGCCATCATATAGACCCGAATTTGTAATAATTTGATTTGATAACTATAGTAAACAAAATATCCTCAAAAGTTACCCAACTTTTGTATAATCACCCTTATATATTTTAGCTTTTAAAACCGCGAAGGCCTGTGGCCGGAGTTAACCGTTTCGTATAAACTTTGTTGGATTGGATTGAGGTAGATATCTTTATTTTACTGAACAAGAAGTACTTTTATGATAGTGTCTATAAATCGTCTATGAACTCCATATACTATATACCCAGCTGTTCCGGTTCCATATAAATCATGCCACAGCGTGACACGGTGGCGGGTGACGCGAACTCCAGGTCCGCCGGCTCGAATATAAGGTTCATTTTGTTAGTCATCTGAAAACAAGATCGAGACGCTTTTTAAGGAAGTAGGCGAGAACATACTCTTTTACACCTGTGTGTGTGTGACCTAGGGCGCTAGACGAGAAATGATTTCAAACTGGGTCTGAGCTTCCACTGTTTCATTACACACATAAGTATCGAACTACGGACGAGATGGATCATGGACATGATTATTACTCCGCGCTTTTCGTACTGAAACCACTCCGGTCGGAGCGGCCCATTTCGTACTGTGTACAATATTATCTAACACTATTAACAATAATGTAAATGAGAATGACCTGTATGATCTCTCCGCTCATGAGGCAGAGCTTCTTGTTGTCGTCGAGTACGGTGTTCATGTTCTCGATCCAGACCGCGTCCACGGGTCCGTCGAACAGGATCCACTTGCGGTCGCGCGTCAGAGACATCGCGTACTCGCGGAACGCTATCGCTAGCACGCCGTCCGACCTGCAGGATCAACTAACATTTGAGGGCCCGATGTGACTCTCAATATGTTTGACGACGTCGTTACATAACAACGTGCCACGTTCTCAAATGATGTGAACTATGAGAACAAAAATACTGGGTTGTTGCTGGATTATATTGAACAGCATATTGCGCGTTAATTTCTTCCTGTTGATTTGGCTTCAAAGTTACGCCTCGTCAGTTAAAAGTAACAAGCCTATATTCTCAAACTGGTATTTAAAATTGCATTGGTATTATAAAAATAAATTGTATACATCAGTGCGCTACCTCTCACGTAACTATACTGTAACTGCTTACCACTCGTGCGATACGGGATCGAAGCAGCCATACAGCTGGCCCATGGTGATGGCCTTAGGGTTGATGATGCGATAGATGGCGCCGAACTCCTTGTGTCTTGGAGGCGGCTTCATCAGCTGCAGCGCGCGCAGAGAATCTGCCAGACTCTGATACGCCTGTGTCTTACCGCCCATGGGTGGGCCCACCACCATGAACCCGTGTCTCACCAGCATCATCTCGTAGATCTGCACAAGTTGTACTCTCCTAGAGTAAGGCAAACGAGAAGTAGGCGACCTAATCGTAACTGATCACCGCCACGCCGCCCAATTACACTCCCAACTCCAGAAAAAAAATGATTGAGCTAGTTCTTGGGCTTTCGCCAGTTTACTCTAATTTTTCTCGCTACTCATTACACGTCTACTCATCCACTTTCAATCTCCATTTATGACCGACGTATAGCACCATAACGCATGAGTTAAAACTATGTTATTGCAAGACCTACGTCCGGATTTATTCCCTTTCAGTTCCCGTGACTCCACATGTTCTACCTGTATAATTTTCTCGAGGTACCACTCAGTTGCCTGCAAGTTGCGTTTCTCCAAGTCCTTGTTGATGCACTTGAGCAGCTCGGCACGGTCCGGCAGCGGGATGTCCACGCCGGGGAACAGGTCCGAGTATATCCCCGCGAACAAGGGAACGTCCTGGTGGAAGAGACAGTTATGCCGGTAGGTAATGCTGGATCTGTTCTGACCATTCATTGATAATAATGTCAAGTTCTATTAATATCTCGAGTTTAGAAAATCTTCTAGATCAATTTGAAAAATAGTCTGTTAGGTAAGTTTCTAACTAGCTGAACAGATTTTATTCAAACAATTTATTCAAGAGCCATCTTGATTACAACCGCTTTTAATATTATGAAAAACAGCATTGAGATTGATCCATCCGTGTGAAAGCTACGATGTACCTACACAAAAGCTTCAAACTTTAAACATTATCGGGGAAATATAAGTTTGTTTTTTGGAGTTACTGAAATTCGTTTTGTACCAAAGGAATATAATGTAATGAGGGAAAGTAGATGAACACAAATCTAGATCATTTTAAATCATCTGATATCACATTGCCAACTATATTAAGAGTCATGTGTTGTATATGCCACCTCAGTTGATGCCTAGTAAATACATAGTATTATTGTCCACACGGCACAGCGCCCCACCTGCGAGAGGAACTTGGGCATGTTGACGTCGATGATGGCTCGCAGCACGAGCTGTGCCTCGTCCTTCTCGGGGTAGTTCTTCTTGAGCGCGCCCGACGCGAGCAGCACCGACTTCACGGCGCGCATGCCGTAGTCGTAGTGATTCTGCGACGAGAGCTGCTCCGAGCACAGCTTGTACGCTTGCACTATCTTCCGAGCCAGGCTGAAACGTATCCCTTTATCAATTAAACAGACGGGGAAATCGATGCCACTCCAACTACTAACTATATAAAATATGGCACCAGCACTACATTACGTTAGTCGCCCTTAGACACCAAATTTTGAGTCCCTTAATGTGGTTGTAGCGCAGCGCGCTAATCCAGTTGTTCCAATTATACACTGCTCTTTGGGGGGCAAGAATATACAAAGCGTTCTTACCTGCCCAGACGGTCTCTTGCTCATGAGACTTGCCACCTATTTATTAATTAACAACCTCCGTGGCGCAGCGGACCAATAGCCGGCTGGGTATGATTTATTTATTTGTTTCGGGTTTGGGTGTTCTAAGACCTAAAATCTCTCATAGTTCCTGATAACCAAGACAAAAGACTCGTATCTTTTTGTGGGGTTAAGAGCATGTGCGTATATAGATGAAATATCGTCAAATGTTTTATTTATGATGGTAGTCCGGCGCAGCGCAGTGGTAGTAATGGTATGTATGTATACTCACGGTCCAGCACAAACGAATCCGTTAGAGTAGAGCGTTATCTCTCCGATCATCGCGTAGTCGGGTACCATCATGGCCACCGTCCTGAATAGCACCTTCAGATTGTCCGGCAGCTCAGTGCGACCCGCGTACCTGCAAGTGTGTTTAAATTTATTTATAGTGCACACAATTTAAAAGAAAAAACCTTCAAAAATTTAAGTAGGTATTATATGAATGGACATTCAAGGACATATTATAGACCATTTAGGCAATGCGAATGCTAAGACACAAGTAACTCAGCACAGCATAGAACTGTCAGATGTTATTTTTGACCATTATATCTTACACGCTAACACTGTAGATTTTGCTGCGCAGTTTTATTTTGTGTCATATTATGATGTTAAGAAGCCCCCGTAGTGCAGTGAGCTAGCAGTCGACTGTAAAACGACAGCGGGTTCGACTAGATACAAATGATTGTGTCGATCCACAAATATTTGTTTTAAGTCTGGGTATTGTGGAACTGTAATTGTTACCAATGATGCAGATTTAACCTAGCCACAGTAGGTTAAACCTGTACCCTGAATCAGGATTCCTGATAGCCAGCATTATGTGTTTGGCTGTTGGTTGTATTTACTTATTTACAATCTGTTCTGCTCTGCGTCATCTGCGTTGACACATTTATACTC
The DNA here is from genome assembly GCA_949126905.1 of Amorpha juglandis. Classification (NCBI taxonomy): domain Eukaryota; kingdom Metazoa; phylum Arthropoda; class Insecta; order Lepidoptera; family Sphingidae; genus Amorpha; species Amorpha juglandis. The sequence goes on along the minus strand of OX421375.1, from coordinate 53,063 downwards.
AATCAAAAAAAATCGAAAAACGAACGAACGCTCTAAAAATCCAATTACGATTAACGTAAATAAAACATATTAGGCATGACGTTTTATGTATTACCCAGGATTCATGGTGATAAATACGGAGCAGGTCGGGTTGAGACTGATCTCCGTGCCCTCGAACACGAAGCGCTTCTCGCGGCGCAGGATCGCGAGCTGGATGGAGAGGATCTGCTGCGCCACCACCGACAGCACCTCAAGCTCGATACGATTGAACTCGTCGAAGCACGCCCACGCGCCTGACTGTGCCAGGCCCTGATCAAAATATATATATTTTTTTAAACATATGTCGGAAAGCAATTGGATGGATCACTTGATAAGTGATCTCCACCGCCAATGCACGCCCATAAAAAACAATGTTGTCCGATTATCTCACTCACCGTGCGAAACGCAACGGTTTTATGTAAGACAATGGTAAAAACCCAATCACACCGACACATTTATGTTTTAGATAAAATTGACTATAGCGCTCAGTAGTCCAGTGCCACGCAGTGCTTTGTGATTCAAAATTCTGTGTAGTATTAGTTCTGCTTATGAGCAAGCGCGGTGCTTTCCGTCAGACGAGCGACCTATTCGTGTTGTCATACAAGCGAATAATAATAAAAAAGGAATCGTGGCAGCGTTGTCAATCTGTCGTTTTGAAATAAATGCAACATTAAAGTTTCCACTTATATTGGTTTTTTATAAGATGATGATATTGTAATGATAAATTATTTTGCTTAAAAATAGTGCAATGAGGCCAAACAATACTTAAAAGTAAGACCAGTAAGTGCACTAATAATAATAGATGATTAAAACACCTTAAAGAATTTGCCCAAAGCCTTGTAGTCGAGTCCGTCGGAGCAGTTGAAGACGACGCACTTCTTGGCGACCGCCTTGGCGAGGTCCTTCGTGGTCTCCGTCTTGCCGGTGCCCGCGGGACCCTCGGGAGCGCCGCCCAGGTTCAATTTCAACGCACTCATCAGGGTTCTGACCAGTTCAAAATTAACTTAAAACCATCTCGAAATCAATAAAAAATATCGCATTCAAATCGGTCTATTTCGTTTAGACACCATGATGCCATTGCTTGGGCAACAAGAAAACTCTACAATGCTATGGATCTCCCTTAATATAGTAGGTTCTTGATGATTATTGTTCGAGCTATGGCAAAAATAATCTTACTAAGTAACTTACGTGAGCGCCGGTTCTCGTTGAAACGGTGTCGGCACAGATTACTAAAGGAAGCTACCGTTGCCTGGTTGCGGCGGAATGTGTCGGGCAACCACATCGGGGTGTTACCCCCTGACCCTACGTCGTGAATCATGCGGCCGATGCGTGAACAACCATAGACAAATACAGCTACACTCAGACAAAGTGATCAAATTTATAACGCCACTCGTTATGTCGTGAGATAAAGAAGGGGTGTTTCAAGGTTGACCCCTTGATTATGTGGGCGAATATCTTATCGCCTTAAAGAATGCACCGATTTTAATGCGGTTCTTTTTGGGAGCTGGTTTAATCAAGATGGTACTTGGCTACTTTTAAAGATTTTTCGACTCCTTTTCTCTCCCGTTTGTCTAACTTAGGGCCACGGGTTCGATGCCAGTATCGAGACAAATTTTTGTGTGATCCACAATTGATATTCATTTCGGTTCTAGGTGTTGCGACACCAAAAATCTCTCGTAATCGTAATACACACAATATTTGCACGAATATTTAGGTTTGGAATCCGGAGTCTGGACTAATGTATAATTATACTGTTGGATATTATTTCTTATAGCATAACCCGTAACAACTAGGTATGGAGTTCTTTATATAAGATCAGCGCAACGCTCACCTAAAGCATCTATCGGTAAGCGGAGTGGCGACGAGCCGGCCGATGTTACCCAGATACTCGAAGCCGTAGTCCACGTCAGTAGTGATCATGGAACACACCACGCGGTCCCCGCGGAAATAGTACCGTAGCTGCGAGATCCAGTTGAAGTCCGTTATGTCCATTACGTTTTGAACCACCATCTCTTCGAGGATTGATCGACCTAGTAAAGATTAAACTGTGAAGACCACTGAAAGTAATATTCTTTTTTTTGTGTGGTAGAGCCATTTTGTAGACAGTTTCTCGTCCGGATCGTAACCACTGTCTCACAGAAAACCGATGTAAAGTAGCGGCTATAAAAAGTACCACAAGAGTTGAACGCAACTCATAATATTGAGACAGAAAGTGAAATATAAGTATACCATGTACGTCGAGCACGATGAGCGCCTCGACGGTGATCCTGTTGCCGGGGTCGAGCTCGCCCTGCACCAGGTGCACGAGGCCCGTGATCTGCGCCGTGCTGCGCTGCACCAGCTCCGGCAGCGTGCCCGACTTGATCGCCTCGGTGGCCTGACATAGCCACAGTACAGGCATAGTATTATATCAAGGCAGAAGTCTACGGACTTGGGTCACAACCCAGAGCTTATGAGCTCAGTCGATACTAGCTTTTTATTCTAATACATAACGTAAATAAGATCAATAGTAGTTTATTAGTAGTTATTGCTGTAACTGTGATGAAATTAAACTGTATTTAATCCGTAGAGTTCGTACCTCTGAAGTATACTGGACACAGGAACCGGCCTGAACGATCTGTCCGGGCCACACCAGCACCCACTCCTCGCGCACGGAGGTGGAGTACGCGGTCACCGCCTCGGACGCCACGTCCCGCAGACTCACCATCATCTGCTGCTCCAACTGTTGCAGCCAGCGCTCCACCATGCCCTGCACAATGCATAGTAAATAGCCGGAAACAACACGTATCCATTTTGAAAGCAAGCCGGTATTATTCTGGCGCCCGTCGAGAGAACTAGCATATCTTGTTGGTTGACACTAAAGTGCACCTTGTAAGTGACTACCAGTTTTAGTATAGTCATTTCGCCGTGCCAGAATAAAGAAAAAAACCGATCAAGTGCGTGTCAGACCACATCCAATGAAGGGTTCCGTAGTTAGGATGAACGTCATCGTTTTAAATAAAATATTTATAAACTAATCATCGTCAGTAAAGATAAGACACTGAACAACAAAGTTAGTTTTACGGCCGCTAAACTGAACTATAATGTCACCAAAAATACTTCATACCACAAAAATCAGGTTTTATAATTACTTTAGCATCAGCAGGTTGGATACTCGAAGACAGTTTGACTACTTCTCCTTCAGCAGACGCCATGCCTACGATCTCCTTCGCTGCGTTGAAATCCAGTGTGTAGATGCCTTCGAAGCACTTTTTGAGATGCGGCTGCACTCGCATCGGATCTTTAGTCTCCGATAAGATCTCTAACAATTCGTCGTTCGACAAGAAGAAGAATCTACACAAGGAAATAATAGATAAGTTGCTTATGTTTGATTTGTTTACCATTTTGTACACACATAACATACATACGCTCACGTCTATATCAAAGTTTAAGGTGCAACTAATGCTGCACCACCAGTTGGGCGAGCTAACTACCTTCCCACGATATAACAGTGGACGAGCCCGATCTGATAGGTATGGCGATCATACCAGGCACAGATTCCAATCCCGAGCATCTGACGTCTGACTTTCTGAACTTCCACTATAAAAGCAGTAACGTCATAACGCACTTAAGTTCATTCTTTTTATCAATTGCTGCCTCTTTCACCACTCACCAGGTCAGAAATGATTTTAATTTATTAATGGTTTTATAATTTTGAGCAACATCACTTCCAATGGTATAATACCATTTATGTATTTTGTGTTGTGACTGATCTGACAATCTCATCATCACTATCGTTATTGCATACCTAGGGAAGAACAATCTCTTCTTCTCCAAGTAGTCATTCAATCCCCTCTGTATTTCATCCAGCAGAGCGTTGTTGTAGCGCAACTTCTTTAAAAGGCCTGGGAAGTCTGTAGCTTGGAGGACCATAGGCTCCTTCTGCGTAGCTGACATGATGGTCTTCCACTCTTTGTCCACGTCCCTGAAGTTCCTCGCTTCGGTGGGCATTTGTCGCATAATATCTTCGGAGGAGAAGATCGGTTCCAAGTACATCCACGTCGCTTGGCACTATGTACGAAGGAGAGAAAAGGATATATCAAACTGCCATAAATATGAATCAGTTCTAGACGATGCGAGTGTAACGTCCTCGTATTCCTAGTTAGTACAAGCGATATATATTCAGTTAAGATATCATAATAGTGACCGACGAAAGATGCAATGTGTCTCGTTTGTCGATATTATAGTTAGACTTCACTGTACTTACTGTACTTGTATTATTTGCTATGTCAGTATGAACAGAAAAAACAATAACCGCTCAAAAGCGCTGGGAAATATACCTACATCATTTATATTAGTTATAGTCAAGGCAATGGTGGACCATGGCACTCATTTGAGATAACGCCAGGTGGAAAAAGTGATGTAGTTAATGTGAGGTGACCTGCAGCCACTGGTCGAGTATGTCCTGCATGCTGATGAGCTTCTCCTCCCAGGCGACCATGTCGGCCTCGAACGCCTTCACGTAGGGCGAGCCGCGCATCGTCTGCGACTTCAGAATGTGGTCGTCAAGCTGCTGCTGGATGTCGTCTAGTCCGGTGAGTATGCCCACGCCAGTGTCCCTGGAAATGCACGATAAGTATTATTTTTTTCTTCCTTCCTTCTGAAGCAAGTTTTATTAATCATAATATGTCGAGAGCTAGCGCGTACCTACAGATATTATTAAATAAAACGATATGAGTTTAGAAGCACTTTGTAAATGATGGGATTTAATTATTTTGGTGGACAATGTGGTAGGTGCTTCGTATGCAAGAGGCAGTCTGATTTGGTGCCACCGCTTTGTCTATTTCAGCCGCCAAGCAACAGTGTGTTGTGTTTCGGTTTAAGGGACGTTAAAGCCAGTGAAATTACTGGATATTATAAGACTTAACATCTTATGTCTCGGGGTGACGAGTGCAGTTCAATGCCATGCAGTGCTTTGTAATTCAAAGTTCTGTGTGGTGTTGCTTCTGTTTATGGGCAGGCGTGGCGCTTACCATCAGGCGAGCAACTTCCTAGTTTCGTCATTCAAACAAATAAAAGAAAAATACCGCGAGCAGTAAGAAGCCACTATAAAATAAATAAATACACCAAAATACACCATCACACACATACTGATCGCACACTATGTTAAACCTGTAACATAGGTATCAGAAGCTATGAGGGACTTACGGTCCCACAACGTCCAGGCACGAACCAATTTTCGTGATCACACAAACATCTATCTCTCGCTTCGCACCCGGCTACTTGGCCACTACACAATAGAGGTTATCAAAGTAACTAACTCTCTTATCGTTTCGTACTCTGCCCACTGCCTAAAGTTAATAAACCCCTACGATGCACTTCTACAACAATAATATCGCAGAAAAATCACTGTTAACATTATATACGTCTAAATGATCAGTTACAGATTGTAGTATGGCGAATGACCTGTAAGGCATGATTTCGAACTTGACGCCTCGCCACTCATCCTTCATTTTGAGCAGTGCCATCTCGAGCGCGTACTCCTTGGACGCGTACTGCTCGATCTCCTCCAGCTGGGCGCCGAACACGTGCACGCCCTGCTCCACCATATCCGCCAGGGTTGACCCCGGACCGTGTTCCACCTCCGCGCCCACCAGCTCGCTGATGCGCGCCCAGTGACGGTCGCGCATACCCTAATGTACGTTACCTCACATTACTCTTTGGTTTCCTGACTACATGTGTGTGTGGATTGAGCACCTATTCATAATAAAGAGACAAGACAAGCTAGAGCGTCCGGATGTTAAATGGTCACCACCGGCCATGTACATGTACTATTGAAACGTGAAGTTGAAGCGGGTTGGAAAGAAAGAAAGAGAGAGATGGTTTGTTAGATATTCGGTAATCACGTGCCTACAGTGTGAATCTTAACGATTAAGATTATTATTTTTGTTTTTTTTTTTATCCGAGCACGGCTGATCTCTGATCACTGGTTGATCTGATGGTTACTATTATTTTGCACCTATACGAATACGGGCATATAGGTTTTCAAATAAATAATCTTATAATTTAGGATTTATGACTAAAATGTCTTAAAATCTTTAAAGTCGATTTTCTCAAATCAACGTCTCGTGAGTTACATGATATGACACGGCAGCACTGGATTCTAAGCGGTGCGACCCAGCCATGAAAAGATCTAGCAAACAAAATTCAGTGAACTTGTTTCTGATGCCAATCAATAATGGTTTGTCTTACTGTCAAATCAAAAACAATTGAACATACCTTGTTACATATAGCGCATAGCACCGGCAGTAGCACCTTGAATTTCTCCACCTTATTGCGCACCATGTCTGCGATGCGCTTGGCGCCGGGGTACTCGAACAGCTGCTTGCCCAACTTGTACAGCAGCTTCCACCATGACTCCACATCTTCAGAGATCTGTTCAGCATTCAGCCCCAGGAATGGACCGTGGTACCTGTCATTTTTTTACATATTGGATTTTTGAATCGAATTCAGGATAGGATAACTACTAAGGTATTAAAAAAATCGGTTGTCTGTAAAGTCGGTTTACTGACGATAGTTGAACGTGATAACGTCTTTCAAAAGAAAATTTTAATTTCATTTGTTTAATATTTGATAGTATTTATTGGCCTAATTATAACCTCAAAATCCGAAAGTATTTTATTCATTTTTTGGAATTCTCAAGTGTCCGTAGTTTTAATATAGTTTCAATCAAATATATACATTATCTAAAACCCAAAAAGTAAATTCACCTACCTTTTGGTTCTTAGGCCAACTATGTATGGACGACGAACAATGTCCTTTTCGTAAATCTAGTTTTAAAAAGCCCGCCTCTAATGTGTTTGATATAGGAGAAAATGTTCCCTTTGACGGATGGCTGGTCTAACCTGTCATTTCAGACACGTTGTTGTGATATGTGGAAGATTTAATATTTATGTTTTAATTTTTTTAAATCTCGAACGCTGCCGAACGCAAAGGCCGATTGTGCTTCTTTGTCGCTCGTTACGCGCTCTCGCTTGCACTTCAAGCCTTAAATGGAACGTGACATCTAGCGAGGTAACGACGCATGAGTCATGTTTTTTCGTGCGTGCAGCCGGCTCTATCGAATTATAAGACGTTATCGCGTCAAAAATGTGTAATGTGTACTACTATACTAATAGCTTGATACACCTAACGTCCAATGTGCCTCACCATTTCTCATAGCCCTCGTAGAAGTCGTATGCGGTATGCCAGAGCTTGTGGAAGGGGTCAATGCCCGTAAGCATGGTCTGCAAGCTGAAGTACACCGATTGCTCCTGGTCGAGCAGTATCTCTTCGTTTATTATGTCTTCGGCTTCACGCTTGTCTTCCTATAAGGGAACAACAGTACAGTGAGGAACAATAAATCAGAATACGTCGGGTATCTGACATCAGCTACTCAGTAACTATAGTTACCAAAGAAACAAAAATCCATTCTATTCATTCGACATATTCGCTTTATATAATTCAACAATATGTGTTGATGATGTAAATGCAGGTATCATTAAGCTTGCAAGCAAGCAAACAGAAGACGTAATCTTGAAATGAAAAAATTCAGTGTCATGTAAAATATGAGTTCGGCAGTGGTACATACTTATAGACTCATTATTAGCATTTGATATTTACCATTAAGTTATTGAATATATCGTCCACTTTCCCCACCACTTCTTTAAGCAGATCTAGATTTAATAGTGGTGGGTCGAATCTCCTGAACTGCTCCAAATCTTTCTCGTGCTTCTTTAACTTCTCCTCAAATATTGTCTTACGACTCCTCAACTTGTCTTCTGCCATCGTCTTTTTGGTGTTTAATGTCTTCAAAGTGAGGTCAATTGTTTCTTCCATATCAAGTGGCCACAGGAATACTCTTGTGTTGAGGTTAATGTCTTCGACTGAAACAGTAATACACATTAATAATTAAGGTTTTTTTTTCGAAAATTACAAAGTAAAGCATGGCATTGCACTGCATAAGATATTTATTGTCTCATAATGCATCTCTAATCTCTCTTTAGATTCAATGTGCGTTCAACCGAAAAGGCAACTCTGTACCTATCGAGTCAAACTGACACATTTGAGAGAGCTAACCACTTAGATATTTTTCTTCTACACTCTACATATTATTTTCCATAAGTTGACCTATTTGCTCGTTTGGCATGTATTCGTAAAAAAAGCCCGGTACTATACGGTTGTTACTTACAAGAGAGATGCGCGTGCTGCATAAGAAAGAGCACGTACTCAGCGGTAGTACGCGACTTCTCTCTGAGGTCGAACATGGCGCAATCACGGCAGTCCTGGATGTAACCGATCAGCTCCACCAGCTGCGCCGTCGTCTCGGGGCTCTCGGATGCTCGCGCTGCCATCTCCTCGTACACGTTGCAAATACTATACCGCAGAACATGATTAAGGACCACAGTACACATAAGCAACAAAGAAGCCAGTATTTTTAAAATAAAACTAAAAGAATATTGATAAATTTACTAACGCCCTGTTCCACTTCCTGTTGACATCGATAAAGTGGTGAATGATCTGCTGCCGCAGCCCGTCGACGATGTCCCACATCGCGTCGTTGATGGGCGCACAGTCGAGCATGACCATGTTGAGTGGGATGTCTCGCCGTAGGAACACCACCTCATCGCGCAATTTCTCGTACATGTAGATACGCGCTGAGAAATCCTGACAAACGTGTTTAGTTGTAAGTACAAGGACAGGTGCTAAAGGAGAATAATTTAAATATTATCGACACAAACCATAAAAAAATCCCTAAGATTATAATTTTTCCTTTCGTAGTCTAAATTACTACGAGCGAAGTCGATAAATAACGAGCATATAATATTAAGAAGTTATCAGGTATATCTCAAGCGTATTTTTTCTGACCTTCAAGTAAGGGGTTGGCTCCTGAGCGTAAAATTGCATCAGTTCCTGATGCGCTTCTCCCTTGAGAATGTAGTAGTACTCCTCGTAGCTGCTTAGAAAGCTGATCGGGCCGGGCCGGTTGGCGTTGAAGTGGTGGATACAGCGGTTTATGGTATCCACCATGTATCCTTCGTCCGGATACACTGTCAGCAAATAAGGCTTCGGACGATTGGCACCTAAAAAATTGCGTACATTTTTATTTACGTACACCACCACCACGTTTGATAATACAAATATAAAGAACATGTTGAAAACCGTTAAGTTTTAACTACCTGAGACAATTAGTAATAACCAATAAATACGAATAACTTATCCCACCACGATATGGCCGCATAAATGGGTAAGCTATGTGGTTAGTTTAGATGTTAGGTTCGGCGACCAGATCCTTGATCGCCAGATTTTTCTAACCCTCCAAGTTTTGTCTCCTCTGCGAGCCGACTAATCCCGCGCGTTGATAAATAAATAATTTTGTAGATTGGCTATGGGTGTTGACTATCACAATATAATGTGGCTCACGATGAGGTTTTAAAAATGTCTACTCACCAGGATACATGATGGTGTCGACACTGGGTAGCTGATAGTTCACGTTGATAATAGTGTGGAACCACTTCACGATCTGCACTTTCATCTGGTCGAGAGTGGGTTCGAAGGTGATGTCGGTGGTGCCCGGGTGCGCCGTCACCTTGATCCTCACCAGGGGCCGCTTCACGCACATGTAGTCTCGATACGGACCACTGTATGCATTACCATTCTGAAAAAATGGTTTGAACCTATATTTTTGTAGGCTTGACTGAGGGGTAACTAAATGCCCACAGCATTTAACATAATGGAAGCCGATTGAACACAAAAACCGAACGAATGCCAACCAGTCAGACCTACGTTCGTTGTCGGTCGTGTTCCGCGGCCAATCGGTTTATCCAAGGGATTTAAAAGGAGCGACCGTATATTATAATCATCATATTAACAAGCAATATTGTTATAAACTATAGAGCTAACGTTTCGAATGAAAAAACGTGGCTGTCATTTTGTTTCATGGCCAATTGCGCCGAAATGCGATATATGTAGTGTATATTGTTTTGTCAACAGATAAGTATAACTCCGCTTAGTAGTTCGTGGTAATATCACGACAAGGGTGCGTCGTAAGTTTCCGGTGAACTATCGGTGATCTTGCCCTGACGTCGCCTCGATCCACTTCAATGTAAGTGCAAATCAACATAGCAAGAGCACGATCTGTCTGTAATCAACCGAGCTAAGTGCTAGAAATACAATGCAAATGTACCTGATAATACGAGAAATATTCAGCAAAATGATTAACACTTCTCTCTACAAGATCTCTTATTTGTCTAGACATTAGGCCATGGATGCACCTGGAAGTAGAAAATAAACCGCTTATTTTCTTTAATAAGCTTCTAAACTATTGTTAATTAAGCCGGATTTATATTGGGAAAGTGACTATAGTCAATGACTACTGATACTGAGCAGGGTGCTGAGAACTCCAAGCTTCCAGCTTTCAAGATGGTGATAAGCGGCGAGTCTTTCACCATGCCGGGCACAAATTCCAATACCAGGCATTAAATATAGAATAGCACTATACATACACATCATTATTTGATAACACGATGCTGTACCGACTACAAATTAATTCAAACGGTTGAAGCTCATAGTCAGTTTGACTTGTGTTGAATGTTGTCTTTATGTTAAGCTTACTTGAAAAATTGCTCCACTTGGAACGTAGACTCCTTCTTTTTCTTGGGGACGTAGACGGCCCAATGATGTCGCATCTTGATCATGGTGTCCGCGACGTCGATGAGCCAGTTGTCCGCGAGGTCGGCGCGCGCCGCGGCGCACCGCCGCCCCAGCCGCTCCGTGAACTCCGCCGGGTACTGCGGGAACTCCACCGACTCTTGCATCTTATTCATGTCGCATATGTACATATTTTGGTACCTGAAGAAAAAATCACACACATTTTTAATTCATTTATTTTTTCCACTTGCCCTTATCCTACTCGTAGTGGGGTAAAGCGCAATATGCTTTTTATTACGTCATGTTACAGAAAGATTTGATTTGTAGTTTTTACGACCGGCTGCACGCCTGATGTCAACCCCTCTGCGAAGAATTTAATTTATAAGTCCAATAATATTTTAATCAATATTTAATTGGTAAGCCGAGTCTGCCTATTATGCTGTAGACGGTTTTGGATGAAGCCAGTACCGTCTACATCATAAACGTAATAAGTTATAATATTACAATTACAAAATTATTGTGTTACCTGTCCTGCCATATCCGCGTGAGCTCCAGCAGCACGGGGTTCCCCTGGTAGAAGCGGTAGAACATGGCTTGTCGCGCGCGCACGTACGACGCGTGCCACGGCACCGGCGCGCGCACCACGTGCGCCGGCCACAGCGGCCGCACGAACGCGATACTCAGCCGAACACGCTCCGCAGGATCCTCCAGGATGTATGACAACAAACATCTGCAACGATCACGGACCTATGCTTACACTATAAGTACCACAGTTTTAAAAAGGTACAAAAACTCTGACATTTCAAATTGTCAGTCGCGCTGTGACAAAGATTTTCGTAAATATCGAAATATATCGTCAATATTAATAGTAACGGAACATAAAATCTCAGCTGTATTCCCAAAGAGATAAGTAGAAGTGCATAATATACAGGGCGTCCTCCGCGCATGCCACATGGCCACACGAAAGTTGATAAAATAGTGAAACTTTCTTCTATTCCCATCTTAAGTACTTTTCCTCCATACCGAATTATTAAAAGTTGTAGAGTAAAGTTCTTCAGTAAGTTGTAAAGTTCTTCAGTATGATGTACAGAAGTTATCTTTTTTATAGAAGAGGCCGGCAAACAAGCAAGGAGATCACTTGATGGTAAGTGATTTTCCACCAGCCATGTCCGCCCACGATACCGAGAGAATCATGGGCGCGTTGCCAACCTTACGGGAAAGGAATAATTAAGGGATTGGAAAGGAGAGGTAGATTTGGGCCTCCGGATATCTTACACACCGTACGAAACGCAGCAGCAAACCACAACACACACAACACAACACACAGCCACACGCAGTAACAACCCGGTCGATCCGGGCTATTTATAAATACTAATCCCAGGCTAAGCCACATATTCTGTTGTTCAAGTCTTAAAACGCACAAAAAAATATATTTTATCACCTGTGTATTAAAACCTATATCGTCAGTGAGAACTCACGGGGTACCAAAGTGTATCACTTTGTTGGTGACATAAACCGTGTGAGCCTGCTCTAATAGCTAAAGGAAAGTATTGACAGCGCTATTTGTAGCCGGCAGCCGCTTGTAAAATCGATTCACTGCACAGTAGGTATTTGTCCATAAGATGAACATTCCCTTCCTTAAAGTCTTACTTTGATGTGGGAACCAGACAAAGCGATTTATGTAGGTTTACCTTTTCATAGCCATGGTGAAGTATTCTCTGATATCCGCCTCGCTCTGCCTCACGCACGCCTGGTACCTCAGGATCAGCAGCCGTTTCTTGATGTCCGCGGTCTGCTTTTCTACCCTCACTTTAGCTCGCTTGTACAACTCCTCGGGATATGCTGGTATGTGCTTTGACGATATAGACTAAAAAAACGTACATACCAACGATTATTAACATTATCTCTTTATTCACAATTAACCTGAAATATCGTACTGTATAATACCGTTTTATTCATAATTGCACTCACAGCGGTCAAGTAGTAGTGTATCCTCTCCACATCCTTGGGGTGAATAGGCTTGGACTGTTCCTCCTCGGTAACCAGCAGCATCTCGTATTTTTGCTGATCAGGATCGCGAGGCAGCTCAAATTCAAGTTTCGCCAAATGTCTGTGACACAATGTTAGATAGTTAGATAGATAGTAACTCTTTATTGTAGACACACACAAAAAGAAAACAATAACAGATAAATAACAAAGTAAATAAATGTGCCACAAGTGGCGGCCTTATCACTAAAAGCGATCTCTTCCAGGCAACCATTCTTCCAGGCAACCAATGTTCAAAATTCTATTGAAACTCTTTAGTCGAAATCAATATGATTCAGGCGCCTATTAGTTTATTTGATTGCTTGCCTGGTAAATACATATATCTATTTATGTTGCGTTTGTTACGGTGATAGATACCAGGAGGCCCAAAATCCCCTCGCCTTACCAATTCAACACAACACATCCGTCATTTTTCTGATATTATGGGTGTCCATAAGCGGCGGAGATCACTTACCATCAGGTGACCCACTTGCTCGTTTGTCAGTCTATGTTATACAAAAAGTTTACTAACCCTAATTAAGCCAACGTGGTAAAACAAAGGCTTAACCTGTATCACAAGTAGATATGATCCATGTGCGCAGTTACCCCACTGCGCACATGCACCATAATACAATATATTATAATAAAAGTATATAAAAATGATGTTGTTTTGATACTAGAGTGGCAACAGCGAGTAAACCTTTTTAACGCCTCTTGAGCAGCAAGTTCAGCGGCGGCCTTCTCTTGCTTTTTCTTTTCAATCCTTCTTCGTTTCGCTTTAGCGGCTTCTGCCTTTCGCCTGTCATAAGCGCCAGAAACCAAGTCCTCTAGTAACACCAAACCTACGAATCATATCGGGCAAAACTGTTCTCATTGGAGATACCAACCAACTGCCTTATATCGATTGGGATAACCTGTTCGATATAAAATACTCCAGAGCATACTTGGTGAGCCACATACACTAGGGGCTGCTTTGCTGCTGCTCGCACAGCAACCCTCTGGATGTGGCACACGTCTTACAAGCAGTCTATGATGGTATCTACTTTTCGATTACCTGTATACACTCTTTGAGAATCCGTGATTATTCAGATGTGCGAATACGGGCTGACTTTCCCAAAATCCTTTATTTTACATAGGGGAGGAAAAGGAGCCCTTTACACAAAAAATGGTGTGGAAAGGGTGAAGGATCACGTATCATGCCAGTCCATGGAGCTTAGAGGCTTTCATACAAGGATGCCATTCTTATACTGACAAAACCAAAAAGTTACGACACGTTAGAATTCACGACAGTGTCTCACATGCGATAGCGACGCTAGCGCGCTACATATCAACTTGTACGAGTACATACTTCACGGATGGCGGAGACGAATCCATAAGCCTATTTATGAGAAAAATCGTTAATACATCACCCAAGGCTGTCGTGGATATTGCCTTCCTTGTAGGTACATATGTTGTACTCAATATCTTTTTTTTTCAAAAAAAAAATATGGTAAAAAATACGGACATAGAAAAAATATGGACCGACCTAAGTCGGCCTTATTATGTTAGGTTGGAAAATCGGCTACGAATTTTTCCAGATTTATTAGCGGTTTAATCACGCCCTTATCTCTATGCTGGGTGACCATTGTATTCCACGATAGCCTTGGATTATATATTCGCCCGTACCACTAGTCCGTACCACTCCCCGCTGAGCTATTGCTGCTATTTGCGTAACTGCAAAAAAAGTCTTATAAAGAAGTTATGTTCGCAATTTGTTTCAGACACAGTAGCGTCTCTAGTTAGTATTTGTTGGTACCTTTAGGCAGGGTCCTTTTCTTTCTGTCTCTCTCCATTGCCTCCATCTTCTCCTTCTCGCGCTCGGCCCAGGGTTTCAGCGGTGGAAACTGCAGCTCTCCGTTGGGTCCTACATTAAATTCAAACCATTTATTTCGCAAATTGGGCACTATTGACTGTTTTACATGTGATTTTTGTACCACAAATAAATTAAATAAAACATTACATTATAAACACAATGAGTAACATTCGCGTAAACGTAAGAAATCATTAAATAAAACAATTAAATTCCTAATAAAAAACCTAATAAACTACCTATCGGTCCGAATAGCTTCGGTGGAACTCGCTTCTTCGGTGGCATATTGATGCTGCGCATCGTCTTCGTTGCGGGAGTGTAGCAGTTGCCTAGGGTCAAAATTATTATTATATAATGATTTCTTATATAGTTTTATAGAAATAAAACTGGGGCGGATCCCGTGACCACGAAGGCTGAAAAGCTTTCGAAACGTCGGGATCAATATTAATAAAAAACCGCGATAAAATCCGTTTAAATTAGTTTTATTTCAATATTATGATTATAGTTTATTATTATTATATTTACTTATTATGCATTTTAAGTGGCAGAGCCACGCTATCAGAATCAAAATCAATATCTTTATTCATCATGTAGGCTAAGCGTTTATGACAGGTCAAGTACAGAACATTTGTCATTAATAAGACTAACTTAACATTAGGGGAACTTTGAAATAACCGCCGCGCTATAGACTGGCAGGAAAAGGTACACTAACAAGCATGGGAAGAGGGAGGGGATCCTTAAATGTAGGGATTCACGGATAAGGGTGAAGGATATGACAGCCTCCGTGGCGCAGCGGGCGAGTAGCCGGCTGTGAAATGAGAGGCCGCGGGTTCGATCCCCGCACCGAGATGATGTTGTGATCCACAAACATTTGTTTCGGGTCTGGGTGTTGTGAGACCTAAAGTCTCTCGTAGTTCCTGTTCCTGTGGGGTCAGGACTATGTATGTGACTGTTGGGTGTATTAAAAAAAAATCAAGTTACTGTTGGATCAGAGCTATGTGAGTGACTGTTGGATGTGATTGTATTATACCGATGGAGTCGGCCGGTGTGACGTGGTGGACGCTGTCGCGGTACGGCACGCCCCTGCTCCAGGAGCTGGCCTGCATCAGCGGCGGAAACTCACTGCATCCGCCTTCAACCTCACCAACCTCACCTGTAAACACAACCACTACACCATACTGACTGCTCTGAAACAATATAACTGCAATGTTACATCGAGTCTATGTAATTTAATGAAATTCCCATTTTAAAATATTACAATATCACATATAAAAATTATTTAGGGACAAAAAAAACCAATTCAATGCCAATATTCAAAAGACCTACGGCTATTTTTCTTGGTGCTTCTTGTCAGACCAGTCGGCATTTCAGAAGCACCGGTAGAGTGCTTACAGAAAGCAGAAGCAGAAGGACCGGTACATTTCAATGTAATTTATCTACTATTGACTATAAAAGAGCCCTTTATGGCCTACTTGAAAAATAAACATTTTGATTCAATTTAATTATAAAACAAGTATTATAAAAATGGGGGTTTGTAACCGCGATCAATAGATGAATATATAACGACACCGTGGCCCACGTCCACGTTGCCACGTCCTATTAAAAACTCACCTTCAGGATAAAAGTTGTTGGCGGCGCGCAACAGAACGCTGTCCCTGTCGAGCTCGTGGCGGTACCCCGCCCGAGGCACACGCGGCAGAGCGGGCCGGGCCCGCGCCGGCGGTACGAACCGGGATGGGCCCGGCGCCGCGTCGGGGGGCGCCTTCCACGCTGGCCTCGATGAACGCTTGTATCGTCTGCCATCCCCACTCGCCATCACTGTCGCGCGTGTAACAGAACCTAGGAGGCTTCAGATTTACTTGCCGTTTGCCTACCATGAACATTATAAAAAGATTATAGCGTATATACTTCGGCTCAGTATGCACATAGAGATAAAATATATTTGACCCATCGGTACCTAAGTGTCCCCAGCACAGAGTGCAGCGGAAATAAAATAGGTTTTAATAAAACAAAACCTCAAGCAAACATCGATAGCTCGATAGATAGATACAATATTTTTTTAGAGGTCTTACTGTATTCTCATTATTATTTATCGTCGGTTATTAAATTTTTACAAAGCTTATTTAATGGTATCGAAAAGCTCAACCAAAAAATTCAATTTTGAAGCTTTAAACTCGACACAATTTTTCATTGACCAACCCGAGAATCGAAACCATTGCAAGCATGCTGTCTAGAGTCAAGATTATAGTCGTTTATGACAATCGAAATTAATTTAATGAATTATCTAATACAAAATACAATAGTCTCACCTTACATTACGGTAAAACACAACACAAATGAACTCAAAATGTAATTATTGACAAATGCATGAATAACGACGCGTTGTCATGGATACCAACGAAAATATCACCACTAGGCACACGTCATGGAAACTGATCATTTGCAACTCTACCAAGTATTACCGTGCATAGCGACAGTATATCTTGGTATACCTATATAATAATGTACTCTGTGGTATACCTTGCAGTAATATATTGGTCGGCGTCGCGTCACCAATCAATCCGTCACCAATATTTATCTTTATATCATAGATCATAACCAAAGAGTACATATAAACCATAATATAAACTATAGTGTTATGATAGAAAACGCCACAAACGTATCCCTACCTAAGTTACAAAAAAGCCCGTCAATTACACCTACATACGAAACGAATACATACATTGACAATTCAAGTAATGTGTTTCTCTATAGGATTAGTTGTCACACAAAAGTGCACCACAGTTCTCCATTATATTTTCGTCTTTTAGGCGCATTTAACACTAAAAATATAAGAAAAACAACCTACGGTGTTAATTTAGTCAGGGACTAATTATTTAAATAACTTGTCTCTGGTTTAGTCATGATGTTCAATGCTTAGCAACAAGTAATATTTGTAGCTTATTACTAAGGACAGTTTGGTTCACGTCACAGAGTACATTATTATATAACTGAAAGTTCACGTTCAATTGTGACTGTGTGTGTAAGTATAGAAAGAGACAGGTTATAACTATTTATTCATTATGTTTACGCAAAATTTACACAAACAGTACACATTGACATTAAACTAATTAAAACGGATTATTTCGCGGTTTATATTTTAATTTTGGTCCTGATTTTTCGATCGGTTTTCCTTCGTGGTTACGAGGTGGACTACGCTTAAATATTATTTTCGCGGCTGTTTTAACACATTTCCGACACAACATACACAATACGAGTACACACATTTCCGCCGTAGAACTGGAAGAACCATACCCAGAACATTGAACTACAAGGCACTGCATGGCACTGTACTGCGTTACCCCGAGACATAAGTTGTAAATTGTAAATGTCATTATGCTCAGTAATTTCACTGCAATCTCATTATGCTCAGTAATTTCACTGTAATCTCGTTATGCTCAGTAATGTCACTGCAATCTCGTTATGCTCAGTAATTTCACTGAAACACAACAGTGCTAATACACTGCTGCTAGGTGGCAGGAATAGATAAGCGGTGCTACCTATCCATATGGTCTCTCGCATACGAGGAACCTTCCACCTTGTAAAACCTACTTTGTATGGGCACTTTGCATTAGTGATGATCTTTCTTTATTTCTTTCTTTCTTCTTAGTATTCTTACCGGTACTTAGGTCTAAGAAAGACTCAATTAGATTTTTTTATATCCGGCAGAAAGTATTTGTCAGAATTATCCTCATTTGTAGGTTTATTAATTTATTTATTCAAACTATCGCGGAGACTCTTCCACTTTCGTTACAATGTGGCAGCTGTAATGGCTCTAACACACTACATTATGTACTTAGGTATAATTAATCCCAATAAAAACTAATCTAATGTATAAACTTAAAATAACTGTTCCAGCCTATATACTCGTGTATACTCTTTAACATGAAACTTGCTATTTGTTTCAGGTACATGGCCGCGGGTGTGCATTTGGGGATTTTGAAAATACTTATAATCGTGGTGCATCCACGGCGAGAATGGTAGTAAAAGAAACGTACCAACATATTTGGAACAGGATGAAAGACGTATCTATTCTAGAACAATCGCAAGATATGTAGAATGAAATAGCTAATAAATGGTTTTCTATAAAACACTAATTTCTCAAACCTCTCAGGTGCTATGCACGGCAAGCATATTATTGAGCATAATTCACCCATTTGGTAGCGGGTCCTTATGCTACAATTATAAGCATTACTTTTCGATGACACTTCTAATGGTTTGTGATTTTAATTACCTTTTCACATTCGGGGATGTTGGTTGCTATAGTAAAACATCGGATGCTATGCACAAGGAGAGTGAAAACAAATCCATTAATATAAGTACATCGTCTTTACAAGGTAGGTCCCTCGTGTACGAGAGGACGTCTGGGTTGGTACCACCGCTTTGTCTATTTCTGCCGCCAAGCAACAGCGTGTAAGCACTGTTGTATTTCGGTTTGAAGGACATTGAAGCCAATGAAATTACTGGGCGTTATGGGACTTAACAGCTTACGTCTCGGGGTGACGAGCGCAGTTCACTGCCATGCGGTGCTTTGTAATTCAAACTTCTGTGTTGTGTTGCTTCTGTTTATAGGCAGGCGTGGCGCTTACCATCGTTACCATTGCTCGTCTCGTCATTCAATCAAATAATAATAAAAAAAACAACGGGTTGTACTCCGGGAGTGCCCGCAGAAGTGAAAACTTGAACATTAACGTTGTGCATTTTTGAATATTTTGGAATGGTTAGAGAATAATTTCGCACGAATTGCTTTATCAGTATATCATTTAAGTGGGTAGTGTTGCCAGTTGTTGGTGATGAAGCTTTATCATTATTATTATGGTATTATTCATACGCACATGTAATCTTCGAAGGGGTTCTGTTTCGGCAGTTGTGTTAATTTGACCAATATTTTTTGACGTGACAACGTCTTATAATTCGATAGAGCCGGCTGCACGCACGAAAAAACATGACTCATGCGGCGTTACCTCGCTCTGAGGCGTTCCATGTAAGGCTTGAAGTGCAAGCGAGAGCGCGGAACGAGCGGCAAAGAAGCACAATCGGCCTTTGCGTTGGGCAGCGTTCGACATCCGTCTCTCTCCTACTTGAGTGAGCGATGCGTCTGCGTGGACAGCTGCTATTGCTCAACGCACATTTATACTTGTAAAAACTATTAAATTGTAAAAAAAAATTGACATAATTGTATTTATGCGTACAAATAAATCTAACTTGATCAATTTCATTGTGATTTCCAATTACCTCCTTCTCTATAGACTATATACATACAAATCTATTAAACAAATGAAATTAAAAGTTTCTTTTGAAAAATGCTACCATTCCATCAGTATTTTCTTAAGACGTGGTCACGTTCAACTATCGTCAGTAAACCGACTTTACAGACAACTAATTTTTTTGGAACGAAGTTCCTTATCGCGCGTTGTGAAAGGGGGCTAGACGGAAAAAATTCTCACGAAAAGTTGTCACGACACTTTTTTAAAGTGATAACTTAATTTGATATCTAGCACACAAAGTTAAAGTCGAAATTCCGTTAATACAAGTAAAAGGATATAATCCCATCCAGACGGGTGTGAAACTTATGACATTTGTTTAAATAATTTGATATCTATTACACAAAGTTAAAGTCAAAATTCCGTTAATAAAAGTAAAAGGACTTAATCCCATCCAGACGGGTGTGAAACTTATGACATTTAGAAATGTAGACGCGGTTCGAAATTAGCATTTGATTTTTTTTTGAATATCGAACACGATTTACGGGCTGAGCGACGTATCAGCCGGTGTATTTCATTTCGCATTAAACAGTGTGGTGTCGCGACGATTATTTTTGTTGAGTGTATACAGGTTTTTTGTAAATATTATTACGAAAATTGAGCCTACTGATTAAGTTTATATAACATTATATTTGTTAATAATAAAAAAAATATTATATTTAAGATCAAAAATTGAAATTCATATCCACAATAATAATATCTTGTTTCCTGGTCAAACAGGTTGCAAAGCTGGGTCACGTGGTACGAAGAAACTCCTTCTCATAGACATTTCCATTTGTCAGCAGGTTCGTCGTAGTCGGAGGAACTTATCGGCTGCCTGGATTGACTATAAAAAGGCATATGATTCGGTGCCCCATACTTGGCTCATGAGAGTGCTGGATTTGTATAAGGTTGATACAAATCTATGCACCTTTCTTGGGGCATGTATGGGGCAGTGGACCACTGTCTTAAAATATCCAGGTGGTGCGGCTCCTTCTGATTGCGATGAGCCAATTAAGATTGAGCGGGGTATATTCCAGGGTGACAGTCTGAGTCCCTTGTGGTTTTGCCTGGCCCTGAATCCTCTCAGCACTTTGTTGTTAGATTCGGGGTTAGGATACCGTCTTCGTAGAGGGAGCAAGCCCATATCCCACTTGCTCTACATGGATGATCTCAAGTTATTTGCACCAAAAAAAACTGATTTGATTGAGTTGCTGAAAATAACTAAAAGTTTTAGCGACTCAATCAATATGGAGTTTGGTGTAGATAAATGTGCGGTCATTCATGTGGGCCGAGGTAAGGTTATAGTCTCTGATGATATCCACCTTTCAGAGACTGTACGGCATCGATCCCTCTCTGAGACGGAGACCTATAAATATTTGGGTATGTCCGAAGCGTTAGGTATAATGGGTGCAGACGTAAAACAATCGGTGAAGGATCGTTTCTTTGGCCGTCTGACAAAAGTACTTAACAGTTTTTTGTCAGGTGGTAACAAAATTCGTGCTTTTAACGGTTGGGTTATGCCTGTACTCATGTATTCCTTCGGCATACTCAAATGGACTCAGACCGAATTAGATGCCCTGGATCGGAAGGTCCGAACCCAATTGACGGCGCACCGTATGCACCATCCACGATCGTCTGTGATGAGATTGTATATCCCGCGGAAATGTGGGGGTCGAGGCTTACTTAATGCTAAGGACCTGCATAACCGGGAGATATGCAATCTCAGGGATTATTTCCTTCACAGCGGAGTGGATGTGCATAGAGATGTGGCCGCAATGGATAAAGGGTTCACTCCGCTCTCCCTGGCAAATGAGAACTGGCGGGTCCCTATGGTACTGAGTACTGGTGAACGCAGGGAGGTATGGAAGAGCAAGGCACTCCATGGGCGTTTCTATCAAGCCCTAAATGGGCCCGATGTGGACCAACTGGCTTCTGTATCTTGGCTACGTTTCGGTGATCTTTTCGGGGAAACTGAGGGTTTTGTCTTTGCAATTATGGACGAAGTTATCAAGACGAACAACTACAGAAAATATATCCTGAAGGATGGTACGGTCGACATTTGTCGGGCATGCCACCGTCCCGGAGAGTCAATCAGGCATATTATTTCGGGTTGTTCGTATCTTGCTAACGGCGAGTACTTGCATAGACATAACTTAGTAGCCAAGATCATACACCAACAACTTGCTCTTCAATATCACCTTGTGATCACTGAGGTACCATATTATCAATATGTCCCCCAACCGGTTCTCGAAAATGGACATGCAACGCTGTATTGGGATCGATCTGTCATCACGGACAGGACTATTGTTGCCAATAAGCCTAATATTGTGGTGATAGATCGATTAGCGCGCCGGGCAATACTTGTCGATGTCACCATTCCGCATGACGAAAACCTCGTGAAAGCAGAAAAAGACAAACTGTCCAAATATTTAGACCTGGCACACGAGGTTGCTGACATGTGGGATGTGGACTCGACAATTATTGTTCCGATAGTCGTTACTGCTAATGGGTTGATACCAAAGAGCCTTGACCAACACCTTCAAAGGCTCTCGATTGGTCGTTGGGTCAAGGGCCAGATTCAGAAAGCAGTGTTATTGGACACGGCACGCATTGTGAGGAGGTTCCTCACACTGGGGTCCTAACCACCGGTGGCTTGGGTCCTAGGCCTCGCCACTGGAGGGTGGATATTTTTTATATTTTTAAATGTTTTATTTTTTAAAAATCCTATATTTAAAAAATAACCTTTTGGAATAAAGAGTACTGTACAAAAAAATATTATTATAACTAAAAAAAAAAAAAAATTTATTACAATTCCTTATCTAATTTGTCTAAAATGAAACTTATTAACTTCTTATATAAGCCCGGGGTAAGAAAATTTATGGGGAGTCAATTTTATTGCCTTTGATTCCTGCATAGTTTTTTTGTATCTACCTACTATCTAGCTGTTTATAACTAGTAAGTATTGTGATGTGTCAACATACATAATTAGGATTACAATCTAGTAGAAGACCTTGTTACTATGTATGTATGTAGACATTGTAATATTCTGACTGTAATCTGCTTTGTTCAAATAAAGTAGGTATAAATAAATCCGACTGACTTTAATCAATATGGAGCCAGGCGGGAGCGGAGACAATCATGTTGTAGCTGTGCAACATCCCGTACAACCTCGAGCCCCTCCACAACAACTACACCACGGAGTGTAACGTTGTACGTTACCTAGAACACTTAGCAAAAGATATTGTATAAAATCCTTAAAAAATTAAATATATTTTTTCGCACGGCGCACACCGGGAGAAATTACTTGTATAGCAATTCACCGTTAGAGGCTCGAAGCCGCAGGCGGCGTCGAGTCGGCTGTCGCTCGTTCACTTGAACGCCATTCGCCCGAGCAACAGGTCGTAATTGCTTCCACTGTGTCTGTGTGCCGTGGATAGATTTTTTTTTGTCCCATTACCATTTACGTGGCAATCCGGGAGATTCCAGCGTGTATTTGCACGACATAACTTCCTCCGTACCCTGCGCACCCCAATTGGGTAAGTGAAATTGAACAAATTATACGTAGTAGTTTCAAATTGTAACCGCCGACTATTTTCTTCTAATGTTAGATCTTTCCTCGTGTTAAACAAGTGTATTATAAAAGTGTATCGTTGCTCGAAGCAGTAAAAAGCAATCCAATGTAAATTCAATAGTAATTCCTAGCATCATTTTTTTTTCTTGTGTACCGACACGTTTGAATTGTAGCCGTTGGACATTTTAAATGTACTCAAACTTAATCAAGTGCCGTTCTGAGGTAGCGTAACACCGCACCAGCTGCTTACGGTTCCGTCCGTGGGGATTTGGTGCGGGTTCGCTTCCCGGCGCTCATCTATTTTCCTGTATGTGAATTACAGGGTGCAAGTTCTACATTGCAAGTACTACATTGCAAGCCTACCCTTGCGAATATTACTTACTTCGCAAGCCCTACCCTTGCGAGGTCTACGCTCTGGGGTTGCCGCTGCGACAACGATATTTAAAGTCCCTGCGAGTCGCGTCGACGGTCGCCAACCAAACACCGCTGCGCTACCGCCCGCGGGATCAGTCCACGTGGCTGCCTTCGGGTCACCGTGCCACGAGCTCCGGCCCGGCCTACCTTCGCCTTGACCCAAGGACGGTACTTGAACGTGGCAAGAGAAACCAGACGGCCAGAACCTACCCCCTGTATATAAAAAAAAAAAATAATAAACGAATTCTTCAATTTTTTGTGGACGTAGTTTTTTATTGTGCCCGTACGCGGGTCACCACACATAGAAAACGTCACACTGGCGCCTTAACGTGGTTCTTCTGGAGTCTGGTTTTCCTTGCTTCGTAAGTAGTGGTGTTGTGTTTTTTTTGTAAACGTTTTTTTTTAAATTTTTGGTTGCTAGCAACTAAGGTGTGGTTGGTGGTATTGTAATTTTTTTTTGTTAGTACAATCCTTGAGGCTGCCAATCACACACTAGTTGCAATTGTTTTCTCCCTTCTCCGTCGCTGGTGGTAGGATACCTGTACCCGACTGCTGGTGTTGATCGCTGGTAGTGGGATACTCGTATCCGTCCGGATTGCTACCACCGTACACGGGTGCTAAAACCTGCTGTAGTGGTCCGCCTTGTGTGGGTCGCGTTCCAGGGTCAGCCTGTGTACTTCCGGTTCCTCTTAATCCTAACCCTTTCCCCATTCCTTTTTCCCTCCCTTCCCCTCCTGCTAAAAATTTTTTTTTTTTTTTTTTTTTTTTTTTTTTTTCCCACCTGTGTTTTTTTTTAACTTAAATAAATTTAGTCAACCATAACGTATTAGAAAATTTTGTAACAGAACGGCATACAGTACACATATTTATAGTTTGTTCAATACTTATCTGATCGTCGTGCATTATTTTTTTTTTAATTTAATTTCCTAGTAGCAATTTTTTTTGTGATCATGGCTTATCCCGTAAAATTTTTATCATTACAAAAAACTGAATTAGAATACGAGGTACTTATAAGGGGCACTACTCCGGCTGCTACTGTTCAGGAGCTTAGGAAACAAATTACAAAATTAGGTCCACTTTTTCCTTCAGAGGATATCTTAGATAGCCCACTCTCATTAGCTGACGACTTGAGAGGAGCTAATGACGTAATCATTAAAGTCAAGGCTTATCTGGAATCAACCCTGGATAAGACGACGCTATTGCGGGTTCAAAACCTCCTCCATCACTTATACCATCGTCTAAACCGTATAATTTGTGATGAAGCATCTCGTAGTACGCGCGAAGCTCTTATATCAGAATTCAAAGTATTGTTTGAACGCTATAATACAATTAAAGATAAGGTACTTGACCCTCTATTGGTTCACACTTCTGGCTTAGAACCAAAATTAGATTCACCTTTGAATATAAATGTGACATGTGAGCGTAGTATGGCTGGTGAAATAGGTAAACATAAATATGATGGCAAAA
The DNA here is from genome assembly GCA_949126905.1 of Amorpha juglandis. NCBI lineage: Eukaryota > Metazoa > Arthropoda > Insecta > Lepidoptera > Sphingidae > Amorpha > Amorpha juglandis. The sequence goes on along the minus strand of OX421375.1, from coordinate 27,766 downwards.
CGTGTGTCCGCGCATTTATACAACGCATTACGGAATTTAGTAAGGCCCGAAATATATCTAATGAGAAACTACTCTCGCTTTGTACGGAAGTATTTACTGGGGATGCGTTGCATTGGTACCGCGCTAATAGGGAACGAGTATCTAGTTGGGACGAGCTTCTCGCTCTGCTTAGGCAAGACTTCGATCAGGCGGACTATGACTATAGGTTACTTAGCGAGATACGAGCTAGGACACAAGGTGAATCCGAAAACATCACTATATACCTGTCCATAATGTCAGGACTATTTTCACGTTTAACAAAAGCCTTATCAAGTGAAGACAAGCTTGAAATCATCCTTCACAACATACGACCATGCTATGCAGGTACTCTAGCGTCGGTTCCAGAGATTACAGATTTAGACACTCTGAGTTCTTTATGTCGTAATTATGAAAGCATACAAGCACGTCTTGCTGGTTTTAAAGAACCACCCAAAAAGTCTGCAGAAACACTAGCACCAGAATTTGCTTACACAAGTCATACCACTAGTAAATCGTATACACATTTTAAACATAATACAAATTACAGCCATTACAATAAACACTATTACAACAGCAACAATAACAACAATACAAGTAGAAATAACAGAAATTATGTACATGCTGTTGAAAACACCAACCCTAGAACACCTTATTGTCCTAGGTGTCGCAATAATACCCATTCAATCAAGCAATGTACTGCCGACAGAAACGATATTTTTTGTTTTAGATGTGGTCTCAAAGGCTTCAAGACACCTCAATGCCCTAACTGCAACAAACAAAAGGCAAACACGCCAAAAAACGTATAGGTATGCAGAATTGTGGCACTCAGTCTGAAAAATTTGACGGCGATGATTGGAAACAATGGTTAGAAACCGTCAAATTCTTCTTCAACACATATAGGACACACACAGTTCTGCAAAGTCAACCCGTTAATGACCCAAGGCCTTATGCCAAAATACAAATTCATCATTTAAAGTTAATTGGACTCTTAGATTCTGGCTCTGCAGTCACTATTATAGGTAACAACATGTACAAACTTTTAGTAGATAATAATTTGAAATTACACACAGACTTATGTATAACAGTCACAGCAGCAGGTGGTCAATCAATGTCTAGTATTGGCTACATGAATTTGCCAATACATTTTGAAAATAACTTTCACATCATAACAGCTTATGTTGTGCCGGACGTTAATGTAGATTTCCTTTTGGGAATAGATTTCTGGCGCAAGTTTAAGATCTTTCCTAATCACTTATCTAGTGTCACATTCTCGAATGTAGCCACCTTGAACGCTGGCCTTAAAATTGAACATTCTTCTTTTATTCAGCCTTACGATCAATTAAGTGATTCGGAAAAATCTATAGCTGACAATATTATAGATCAATTCAAGGACATATCTGCTGAACTTAGGGGTTTGGGTGAAACAAACTTAATTACGCATCATATTGATACGGGAGATGCCCTGCCAATCCGTCAACGTTACTATCGAATGTCGCCGGAAAAGCAGCGTATCCTAATTGAACAGGTAGACGAGATGTTAGGTTTGGATGTGATCGAACCTTGTGAGAGTGCTTGGTCGTCCCCGGTCCTTATTGTTAATAAAAAAAATGGTGAACCTCGTTTCTGCCTTGACAGCCGAAAATTGAATTCAGTAACTAAACGTGACGCATATAATTTGCCTTACGTCTCGGAAATCTTGGACAATCTTCGCGATGCGCGCTACCTAACTAGCATTGATTTGTCCAAGGCCTTCTGGCAAATACCCATCGCTCCCGAAGACCGCGACAAAACGGCTTTTTACGTACCAACTCGCGGCACATTTCGTTTTAAGCGTACCGCATTCGGTCTAACAAACGCTCCTGCCACTCAGCAAAGATTGGTCGACTTACTGTTCGCAGAGTTTGACCTAAAAGTGTTTGCATATCTTGATGATATAATCATTGTCAGCAATGATTTTAATTCACACGTGTCACTCCTTTTACGCGTTCTGGAAAAGTTGAGACACGCTAACTTAAGAATTAACTTGGAAAAATGCAAGTTTTTTCGCAATCAACTCAAATATTTGGGCTATGTGGTTGATAGTTGTGGACTACGTACCGATCCGGAGAAAGTGGAAGCTATCCTAAATTACCCGACTCCTACCAGTCGTAAGGAAATAAAGCGCTTCCTCGGCACAGCAACCTGGTATCGTCGTTTCGTCCCCAACTTCAGCACAATTGCCAACCCACTTAATAAGTTGACTTCAAATAAAAAGGGTGGACCACCTTTTGTCTGGTCCCCGGAAGCCGACGCAGCTTTTAAGAAGCTCAAGGAGTGCCTGGTTTCTGCTCCTGTCCTTTCCTGCCCGGACAGTACAAAGCCTTTTGAGGTGCATACTGATGCCAGCAACTATGGAGTGGGCGCTATGCTAACTCAAGTTGTAGACGGCAAGGAGCACCCAGTAGCCTACATGAGCAAGTCATTGTCAGGGGCGGAAAGAAATTACAGCATTACAGAACGGGAAGCTCTAGCTGTCCTAACAGCCTTAGAGCATTGGAGATGTTATTTGGATAATGGGAAGACTTTCACTGTTTACACGGACCACAGTGCCTTAAAATGGTTCCTTTCTTTAAAAAACCCTACTGGAAGGTTAGCTCGTTGGGGAGTTCGGTTGTCCGCGTTCGATTTTGAAATCAAACACCGTCGCGGCGTAGACAACGTGATTCCAGACGCATTATCTCGATCCGTAGCAGTTAACACTGTAAATACTTCAGGTTTCCATACTGGTACTTCCGATTCTTGGTATAAAAATATTTTCAACTCCTGCCTCAATAAGCCACAGAATTTTCCCAACTTCTTAATAAAAAACAACACCTTATTTAGACTTACTAAAAACAAGCATAATTTAGACCCCGAATTCTCATGGAAAGAAGTAGTACCCGTTGAGTTACGTGAACAGGTTATCAAGGATAATCATGCAGAACCAACGGCTGGACATCTGGGCGTCTTTAAAACGTACCATCGGGTCGCGTTACGCTATTTTTGGCCGGGTATGCATCAGGATGTGGTTAAATTTGTCAGCTCTTGTGACAAGTGTCTCGCGTATAAGACACAAAATCATCAAACCTTAGGTGAAATGGGTAGACCCAAGCAATGTTGCAGACCCTTTCAGATGCTCTCCATTGATTTAATGGGCCCGTTGCCTACCACTCGTAAACAAAACACCTATATTTTAGTAGTCACGTGCTGTTTTTCAAAATTTTGCCTTGTGTTTCCCTTACGCTCTGCTACCGCTCAAACTGTCACAAAATTGTTAGAGGACTCAGTGTTCCTGGTGCACGGAGTGCCTCAAACAATAATCTTAGACAACGGCAGTCAGTTTATTAGTAAAATCACGGATTCATTGTTTAAACAGTATAATATTCCGAATGTTTTCTTTACACCAAAGTACACGCCACAAGTAAACACTGTGGAAAGATACAACAGAACCATCATTACGTGTCTCTCAACATTTGTGGAGGATGACCATCGTACTTGGGACCTTTTTATTCCTAAAGTACAGTTCGCAATCAACAACTCAGTGAGTGAGGCGACTGGCTATACTCCCTCATTCTTAGTATTTGGAAGAGAGTTGGTGTCTTGCGGCACACACTATACTGACACTGACCTAGGCGATGAAATATTGTTTCTTCCTCGAGATATTTATGCGGAAAACATAGGTTGCCATAGTGAAACGTTTAATGATGTCCAAGTAAAGCTTTGGCAGGCGCACACAAAGAATTCTACACACTACAACCTCCGTCGCAAATTTGTAGAATTTAAGGTGGGCGACATAGTTTACAAACGCGCGTATGTCTTAAGTGACAAGGATAAGTATTTTAGCAAAAAGCTAGCCCCAAAATTCATCAAATGTAAAATAATTGAAAAGAAGTCACCTCTCGTTTATGTTTTATCAGATATGTCAGGCAAAAATTTAGGGACATGGCATATAAAAGATTTAAAGTTAATAGGTTCAAACATAGTATAATAATAGATTAACATTGACTTTCGACATAGCATTGCTCCTCTAGCCATATTTCACCATAACAGCTTAAAGTGTAGTACGGGTCCCCAATTATAATATTGGTTACCCCGAGAATGTAATAAAGATGACAGTTTACTGTATTATAGAAACTGCCATAATTTGATTGCGCGAAGAATGAATGATTGAAATTTGAATGAGTAAGTACTTATCACGAAGACTAGTTAAGCGGATTTTATTTCAAGGAATAAAATCCTTCAGTGGCAGCGGGGGTAATGTAACGTTGTACGTTACCTAGAACACTTAGCAAAAGATATTGTATAAAATCCTTAAAAAATTAAATATATTTTTTCGCACGGCGCACACCGGGAGAAATTACTTGTATAGCAATTCACCGTTAGAGGCTCGAAGCCGCAGGCGGCGTCGAGTCGGCTGTCGCTCGTTCACTTGAACGCCATTCGCCCGAGCAACAGGTCGTAATTGCTTCCACTGTGTCTGTGTGCCGTGGATAGATTTTTTTTGTCCCATTACCATTTACGTGGCAATCCGGGAGATTCCAGCGTGTATTTGCACGACATAACTTCCTCCGTACCCTGCGCACCCCAATTGGGTAAGTGAAATTGAACAAATTATACGTAGTAGTTTCAAATTGTAACCGCCGACTATTTTCTTCTAATGTTAGATCTTTCCTCGTGTTAAACAAGTGTATTATAAAAGTGTATCGTTGCTCGAAGCAGTAAAAAGCAATCCAATGTAAATTCAATAGTAATTCCTAGCATCATTTTTTTTTCTTGTGTACCGACACGTTTGAATTGTAGCCGTTGGACATTTTAAATGTACTCAAACTTAATCAAGTGCCGTTCTGAGGTAGCGTAACACCGCACCAGCTGCTTACGGTTCCGTCCGTGGGGATTTGGTGCGGGTTCGCTTCCCGGCGCTCATCTATTTTCCTGTATGTGAATTACAGGGTGCAAGTTCTACATTGCAAGTACTACATTGCAAGCCTACCCTTGCGAATATTACTTACTTCGCAAGCCCTACCCTTGCGAGGTCTACGCTCTGGGGTTGCCGCTGCGACAACGATATTTAAAGTCCCTGCGAGTCGCGTCGACGGTCGCCAACCAAACACCGCTGCGCTACCGCCCGCGGGATCAGTCCACGTGGCTGCCTTCGGGTCACCGTGCCACGAGCTCCGGCCCGGCCTACCTTCGCCTTGACCCAAGGACGGTACTTGAACGTGGCAAGAGAAACCAGACGGCCAGAACCTACCCCCTGTATATAAAAAAAAAAAATAATAAACGAATTCTTCAATTTTTTGTGGACGTAGTTTTTTATTGTGCCCGTACGCGGGTCACCACACATAGAAAACGTCACAGGAGTATCCCGGAGCCCAAAACTGGATGTATTGCCCAGTACCGCGGTGCCCCCTCAGCACCTAGCTCATCGGGTATTTTGCCTTGTATTCATCACGTATGCATAGGCGGAGAGCGCATCAGAAAAGAATATTTTTCTTTTATGTTTTTTTTTTGTAAAATACGGATTGTAACGTATTTGAATCTAATAAATTTAGCAAAATAAAATCAACGTATAAATTTTTATTTGACGTGGGTTTAAATATTATTGCATATTTGCATCTAGTTATCGTTAGGACGTTGGGTTGCATCAAATCGATATCCACTATTATTGTTATTTTGTTCCCCTCCGATATTTTGGGTCTAGGTTTAGGTTTTATTCTTTTTTTTTTGTTATGAAATTAACATTCTTTAGCATCGTTGTGATTTGAATATGCCATGAAACAAAAACATTATTTGTGCAAAATTTATGTATACATACACGAAGTTAAGTAAACCATAGCGCGATCTATTTTCGTTGTAGCGTCATCTATTGACGCGTCTGATAATTATACTGGCTTTTTAAGAAGTGTTCGAACTAAAACTATTGATTAAACTATTTTTCGTTCGTCAATGAGTTATCAAAGCAGATACCGGCAAATATCATTATCTAATAAAAGTAACAAAAGAATACCAATTACAAGTTTGCACTAAAAGATAAAGAGTGCAAAAAAAAAAAAAAGATGAACGTAAATAAATATTATTGGCTAGTTGGTTATGTAAAAGGTATCAGCTTGTAGCTGCTTCATCTGCATATATGTTAAGTTATGCACGTGTATATGTAAAAGTCGTTTGTCGATCATCAAGTTTAAACCTAATTTAAACCTAATTTAAACAAGTTAACAAGCTAAAGACAACAGATGGCGCCACTGCTATAAAATGAATCAAATAGCATGGAACTTCTACATCGCGATGTCAAGATTCTCAAGCGAAACATGACGTCCAATGTAATAAAATGTTACGGATACTTCGGTTCGGTTCGGTTCGGTTCGGTTCGGTTCGGTTCGGTTCGGTTCGGTTCGGTTCGGTTCGGTTCGGTTCGGTTCGGTTCGGTTCGGTTCGGTTCGGTTCGGTTCGGTTCGGTTCGGTTCGGTTCGGTTCGGTTCGGTTCGGTTCGGTTCGGTTCGGTTCGGTTCGGTTCGGTTCGGTTCGGTTCGGTTCGGTTCGGTTCGGTTCGGTTCGGTTCGGTTCGGTTCGGTTCGGTTCGGTTCGGTTCGGTTCGGTTCGGTTCGGTTCGGTTCGGTTCGGTTCGGTTCGGTTCGGTTCGGTTCGGTTCGGTTCGGTTCGGTTCGGTTCGGTTCGGTTCGGTTCGGTTCGGTTCGGTTCGGTTCGGTTCGGTTCGGTTCGGTTCGGTTCGGTTCGGTTCGGTTCGGTTCGGTTCGGTTCGGTTCGGTTCGGTTCGGTTCGGTTCGGTTCGGTTCGGTTCGGTTCGGTTCGGTTCGGTTCGGTTAGGTTAGGTTAGGTTAGGTTAGGTTAGGTTAGGTTAGGTTAGGTTAGGTTAGGTTAGGTTAGGTTAGGTTAGGTTAGGTTAGGTTAGGTTAGGTTTTTTTTTTTTTTTTTTTTTTTTTATTTGTGGGGCGCTATGCCCCACTCTCGTTCCCCTAACTTAATCAGGGACCTTATTGGTCTCTTTTCTAGTTTTCTCAGCTTCCTAATCACACCACACCCTTTTCAGGGTCCCTATTCTTTTTATTTTATTTCGCATGCATTTTCCTAATCTAGCCCTTATATATGCCTAACCCTTCCTTGGGTTCCTATATCTATGCTTTATTTTATTTCCAAATTCCTTAACTATTTCAACTTATATCTATTACAGTTTTATCTATTCTATAGCTTATTCATTATCTTATTCTATTCATAACAGGATTTGCGTTTTGATTTTTTAAAACATTTACATATCTTATTTTATTTACTTATTTCTATGTATCTTATTACTATTGTATATAAAACTAATTATATAACTAAGTAATATTTTGTTTTTCGTTATTATATTTACCTATTTCTACTATTTACTATTCTTACTATGTTTTTACAATACTTTAAAAAGTCATCTCTGATATACTTATTACTAATTATATCGTGTATGTTTACTATATCTAATTTGCAGTCTATTTTTTGTTCTAGATTATGCCTGTCTAGCTCGTGGATCGGACATTCGGTAATCACGTGTAGAAGGCTTTCCACTTTTTGTGGATCACATGGGCACGCCGGGCTCTCCTTGCATTTGAAGCGATTCAAATACTCAGAGAACCCGCCGTGCCCTGTGAAAATTTGTGTCGTGATTGGGTCGATCTCAATCTTCCTCACGATACCGTGGGCTTCCACGGCATCCGGAAAAAAGACCTTTGTGGTTGAGGCCGTTTCAGCCTCCTTATACCTCCGGTTCCATTCGTCAACCGACTCCTTTCGGATTTGTCGCTTGACGAATGAAACCGGGCAGAGGTTATAATTTGGCTTGGTCTTCAACCTTGTTGCAGCATCTTTTGCGAGCACATCCGCCCTCTCGTTGCCCTCCAACCCTATGTGTGCCTTTATCCAAAATAGCTTAATATTTTGTCTGCGTTCTTTGATCTTAACTAAATTTTGGTTTATTTGGAACGCAATAGGGTGGAGGGAATCGCCTCTGGCGACAACATCGAGAGCGGACCTGGAGTCGCAAAAGATGCTGCAACCTCCGGTCTTTGTGTTAAGGGCCTCCTCCGTGGCTGCCTTCAGGGCCAGCAATTCCGCCTGGTAGACGGTGCAGAATGGCTCGAGTTTGAGCTTTCTGGATTTGGTCTCGGCGGCACCATCCCAAATGGATAGTGCCGCTCCGACCTTTCCGCTGATTTTGCTACCATCAGTGAAAATACTACGACCTTCACTGATGTATCGATCCAATTCTGCACCGTCCACCAGACTGTGAATTTCATGGCTCCTACGGCGTGCGGGGTGATCCAGGCTGACGAAGGATACAGGCGTCTCCACTTCCCGGTCCCCTGTTACTCGCCGAGAATACCCCTTCCTGGTTTCGTAGAGGAGAGCTGTTTCCCTCACTCTAACGTCCAGGGGGAGCATCCCGGCAAGCAACATGGCCGAGTTTAGGGAGACGGTTCTGTATGCCCTCGTCAGCTTCTGCATAAATCCCCGTTGCACTGTATCGAGTTGTTTTCTTACACATATCTTCGTGGAAGCCGGTGCCCACGCGCTGGCCGCGTAAAGAATTGTCGGCTCTACAACCGCTGTGTAGAGTGTACGGATGACTTCCGGACCCAATCCCCATTGGACTTTTGCAGCTCTTGAGAGCCGCTTGTAGAATTCAATGGCCTTCTTGCACACGTTCGCTACATGCCTATTGAATGTCAAGTTGTTATCGATCGTGAGCCCAAGAATTTTCATCTCTTTCGTAAGGCCGATGTGCTCTCCACCCATGTGCAGGATTGGGGAATCATACTTAAGTTTCTTTGTCAGCACCATCGCGTTTGTCTTGTGTGGCGCGAATTTCAACTTGTTTCTGATTCCCCACTCCCGCACATAGGCTAGAGTCGCATTGGCCTGTTTCTGTATCTCTTCTGTTGTTCCATGGAATACCAGAACGATATCGTCAGCAAAGGCTTGTACGTAGTCACCCCGTCTGTCAAGCTCTTTAAGCAGTGGGTCGAGGAGCAGGTTCCACATGATCGGACCGCCAATGGATCCTTGAACACATCCTTTGGCGGTCTTTCTCATGTGTTCTTCCCCGGCGAAGCGAACCCTTACTACTCGGCTCTCAAAGTAGCTATCTACTACCCGTCTTATGTTTTTCGGACACTCTTCCTCCGACAGTCTGACTTTAATAGCCGGCCACCAGGCGCTATCGAAGGCTCCCTCTATATCTAGTGAGATTACTGTGACTATTTTCTTTTCTTTTATTCTATCTCTAATGTGTTGAACTAGTGTATAGAGGGAGTCTTCGGTGCTCTTCTGGGGCATAAAGCCAAACTGCCGGGTACTCATCCTAGGGAGTAGATGCCACTTTACTCTTGCCACCACCATCTTCTCCAGGATCTTCCCCATCACCGGTAACAAGCCTATCGGACGATAAGACTTCGGGTTTGTGTAGTCCTCTTTTCCGGGTTTCCGGAGGACTACAACCGTGGCCTCCTTCCAGATTGTCGGAAAATGACCAATCTGGAGGCACTTGTTAGCCAGTGATAGGTACAGTTCTGGATCCTGGAGAATAGCCTGCTTACAGATGTCTGCTGTGAGACCATCTGCTCCCGGGGCTTTCTTTGGGTTGAAGCTGGCAGCTGCTGCTTGCATTTCATGCATCGTGAATATTGGATCTAGATCCTCATTATCAGGCCCCGTATTCACTCGCTCTGCCATTTCTCTGATGCGCTGATGGTATGCGTTGTCGTGCTCTATCGGATCTCCCGGATAGAACACCTCGGCCAAAACCTTTGCTGACTCCTTAGCGTCCAATGTGACGCCTTCCTTAACCAGTGGCGGGTCTTCTTGCCTTTTGGTTACTCTGTTTATCGCCCTGTATATTCCATTCCAAATATCCTCCTTTCCTTGCTTCCCGCAGAACTCTTTCCAATTCCTTATTTGTGCTTTTTTAGCTTCTTCTTCATATTTTTCTTTGGCTTGCAGGTACTCCTCGACGACCTTCGCTCTTCGGGACGGCGCGGCGCAGCGGATTCTCCTCTTCCTGGTAGCGGTGTTCTTCTTCAGTGTATCAAGCTCCTCGTTCCACCATGGGATGGTAAGTATTTTGGTGTCTTTTTTATGTGGTATTGAATCTTCGCATGCTTCTAGAATTATTTTGGTATATTTATTTATGTTATTATCAATTTCTATTTTACTTTTTATATTGTTTACTTCATTTACGTTTAAATTTTGTTCAACTGTTAATTGGGCCATTTTTTCACTAAACTTGCTCCAATTAGCCTTTTTTGTATTGTATTTCCGTGTTGTTCTTTCTATTGTAATGTTATTTAGTTTTTGTAGGTTAATTTTGAAAAGTATGGTGTTATGATCTGAGCTTGTTACACTTTCGTCCACCTTCCAATCGTGCACCAGGTCGAGAAGCCCCGCCGAACACGCCGTGACGTCAATGTGACTGCTGTACGTCACAGTTCCCCTCGTTGTAAAGAAGGTTGGGGTGGATCCTTCGTTGAGCACCTGCAAGCCAAGTTCCTCCAGTAAACCCGAGAACATCTCTCCTCTGGCGTCGGTGATGCTACTGCCCCACCATACGCTTTTTGCGTTAGCATCCCCTCCAATGAGGATCCTTGCTGGTTCCAGTTCCTTGGCGATCCTCCTTATTTGTTGTAAATAAGGCTCCAGAGGTTCGTCGGGCTCGAAGTAAAACGAGATCAGGGCTAGCTCCTTGGAAGACATTCGGATCCTAACCACTGTGATGTTGTTTGTGGTTAGGTCCGGGCATTGGGTGATGTTGATGCCTTGGTCAAAGATTGCTATCGCTGATTTGACGGTGCCTTCTCCCTTTTGGTCTTGGACTATCCTGATCTTGCCATAGCTTTTCATGTCTCTCGAGCCTCCGACGTACGGTTCTTGAAGCAGCGCAAATGCCATCTTTTTCTTGGTCGCGTTCATCATAAGCTCCTCCGTGGCTAACTTCTTCCGCTGTAGGTTAGCTTGTGCGATTTGGTATGTCTTTGCGCTGCTCAAGGGGATCGCCGGATTTGACCTTGGGACCACTTTAGCAATAAGCCACTTTGGCTCTTGCTATAGCATCCCATCTTCTTCGCACTGGGCATTCCTCACTGAAGGCGTTGTGCTCTACCTTCTCCATTTTGGCCTTCTGGCAGTTACAGCAGGTGGGAGCTGATTCCGCCATCCAGTCCGGGCATTCTGACCTCTTGTGAGGTCCTCCGCAGTGGCTGCAGGCTTCTTGTTTATTCTGGCAGTGTCGTCGGCCGTGCCCGTATCCCAGGCAGTGTGTACACTGTATGAGAGGCGACTGGTCGACGACTCTCACTCTCTGTATATCAATGTGCAGAACTCCTACCTCAGTAAGAGCTGCCCATAGTTTTGGTGAGACCTGCATAATAACATGTGCCGTTAGCGGGTTCCTCGCCCTCTTCTTATATTTCACCACCATTCGTTTTTCTTCTTCGGGTATTCTATCCAATATGTTCCTGTTCTGCACCCTAATCGCCTTTTCTATATCCTCGTTTGTGTTGAAATTGAGCACATCCTTAATCATTACTAGAGGGTCTTTGTTTTTCATTTCTTCTATCGTCAGGCCTTCCGCTTTTCTAATCCTTTCTTTTACTTTTCCTATTTCTTCTTCAGTTCGGCATCCCAGTATAATCTTCTTGTCTCTTGCTTTTCGAATTTGATCAATCCTTAACCCCTCTTCTTTGGCGTTGATGGTTTTTCTGACCTTATCATAAATTTTGTCGCCTGTGTCGTCGCCGTCTTTCGATGTTATCACTATGGAGTGCAGCGCCGTTGTCCTCTCCGGCTGTTGACACCTTTGAGGAGCGGCCGCCACACTCGCATAGGTCGGCTTGGTGGTGTATTCCTCTCTCTGTTTCTGTATTTCTTTTCCCAACTTCTCCATCTCTTCTCTATTTTCTTTTAGTAATTTCGAGTGCTCTTCCAACTTCTTGATCAAATTTTGCTCTTCTGTCCCAGTTCTTGTTTTTTCCTCCGTCGTTTCTTCATCCTTCTCTTCCTTTCTTTGTGGTGTTTCCTTTCCGCTATGCTCCTTTCCTTGTTCAGCGTCTCTAACGAGTTTAAATAGGGTTTGTGCGGCCGACAGAACTTCCGTTTTGATTTCTGTTTTTAAGTTGCGGCTGTTCCCTATCTGCAACTTAATCTTCATGAGGCACGCTTTAGCCTCCGTCGTCCTGTTTATGTACGTGTGCTCAATCCTGGGTGGCTTCTCGGCTTCAGCAGGTGGTCTTGCTTGGCTTGGCATATCTGTTGTTGTGATGCTTTGCTTCGCGGCCTCGGCTATCCGGTGTTCATCGAGGCCCTCGAGTCTTGACTCTATGCTCTTCCTGGCTTGAGCAACACTTCCCTTGGCCGCTTGGGTAGGGCTTTGCTTGTCGGGTGTTTTGGTCGGCTTTTCAGCCGATTTCTTTGCCGGTGTCCTGATTCCGAACATGTTTTAACGCTAGGGATGATAATTTAGGGGAACTTGTCGATATAACAACCGTACTTTATGACGGTGTTGATAAAATTTAACGTCAATATGTTTGTAAGTGTAAAGAGCTTACAAATTTATAGTCAAAACTAAAAGAAGAATTTTTTGAAAAAGTGATTTTCAAAACAAGAAATATTTTTTATTTCTTGTTTTAGTCGTCCTAAAAATCGCTAAAAATACTCTCTGGTCTTCGGGTGTCTGGTACCTTCCGATGGCGTCTGAAAATTTTAATTTTGAGAAAGTTGTAAAAATTTCTACATCGCGCTATAGAAATATTTTTCCCAAACCATATAGCTGAGAAAATCTGAGTGGGTGGGGGGGCAAAATTTTCGCACGGGTCGGCTCGGGGGCCCACGGGGGGTCACAACTGAATGATTTTTGGAAAAATCGGTCGGATAATTTGGAAAATATTAAGGAAAATGTGTGAAAAATTTGATATTTTTATTAATAATATGTAATTTTTATGTTTCAGATGCGGTAAAAACCACACCGAACGCACCGGACTGATGGGGGGGATGAAACAACGCAGGACTATCAACAAAACCTTGGATAAATTTGGAAGAATTTGGTCAAAAGTGACAATTTTATGTAAAAATTGAGAAAATCTGTCCTATGTATATAATTTTGTATATAACGTATATAAAATTTCGGCACAGCCGCACGCGCGCCGTCGAAACGAACAGATCGATACCAAACACTATGTGTATATGTCAATAGGGACTTGTAAAATTTTCGAAAATATCGTATGAAATTTTGCACGTTCTGCAGAGCTTAGGTAAACTCGGGTGTTAGCCGATTACAAAGAAAAAGTATGTTTTGAAGATTTTTGACTTTCCTTGTTGATTTTGGGCGCGCTTTCGCACGGGTCGGCTCGGGGGCCCACGGGGGGTCACAACTGAATGATTTTTGGAAAAATCGGTCGGATAATTTGGAAAATATTAAGGAAAATGTGTGAAAAATTTGATATTTTTATTAATAATATGTAATTTTTATGTTTCAGATGCGGTAAAAACCACACCGAACGCACCGGACTGATGGGGGGGATGAAACAACGCAGGACTATCAACAAAACCTTGGATAAATTTGGAAGAATTTGGTCAAAAGTGACAATTTTATGTAAAAATTGAGAAAATCTGTCCTATGTATATAATTTTGTATATAACGTATATAAAATTTCGGCACAGCCGCACGCGCGCCGTCGAAACGAACAGATCGATACCAAACACTATGTGTATATGTCAATAGGGACTTGTAAAATTTTCGAAAATATCGTATGAAATTTTGCACGTTCTGCAGAGCTTAGGTAAACTCGGGTGTTAGCCGATTACAAAGAAAAAGTATGTTTTGAAGATTTTTGACTTTCCTTGTTGATTTTGGGCGCGCTTTCGCACGGGTCGGCTCGGGGGCCCACGGGGGGTCACAACTGAATGATTTTTGGAAAAATCGGTCGGATAATTTGGAAAATATTAAGGAAAATGTGTGAAAAATTTGATATTTTTATTAATAATATGTAATTTTTATGTTTCAGATGCGGTAAAAACCACACCGAACGCACCGGACTGATGGGGGGGATGAAACAACGCAGGACTATCAACAAAACCTTGGATAAATTTGGAAGAATTTGGTCAAAAGTGACAATTTTATGTAAAAATTGAGAAAATCTGTCCTATGTATATAATTTTGTATATAACGTATATAAAATTTCGGCACAGCCGCACGCGCGCCGTCGAAACGAACAGATCGATACCAAACACTATGTGTATATGTCAATAGGGACTTGTAAAATTTTCGAAAATATCGTATGAAATTTTGCACGTTCTGCAGAGCTTAGGTAAACTCGGGTGTTAGCCGATTACAAAGAAAAAGTATGTTTTGAAGATTTTTGACTTTCCTTGTTGATTTTGGGCGCGCTTTCGCACGGGTCGGCTCGGGGGCCCACGGGGGGTCACAACTGAATGATTTTTGGAAAAATCGGTCGGATAATTTGGAAAATATTAAGGAAAATGTGTGAAAAATTTGATATTTTTATTAATAATATGTAATTTTTATGTTTCAGATGCGGTAAAAACCACACCGAACGCACCGGACTGATGGGGGGGATGAAACAACGCAGGACTATCAACAAAACCTTGGATAAATTTGGAAGAATTTGGTCAAAAGTGACAATTTTATGTAAAAATTGAGAAAATCTGTCCTATGTATATAATTTTGTATATAACGTATATAAAATTTCGGCACAGCCGCACGCGCGCCGTCGAAACGAACAGATCGATACCAAACACTATGTGTATATGTCAATAGGGACTTGTAAAATTTTCGAAAATATCGTATGAAATTTTGCACGTTCTGCAGAGCTTAGGTAAACTCGGGTGTTAGCCGATTACAAAGAAAAAGTATGTTTTGAAGATTTTTGACTTTCCTTGTTGATTTTGGGCGCGCTTTCGCACGGGTCGGCTCGGGGGCCCACGGGGGGTCACAACTGAATGATTTTTGGAAAAATCGGTCGGATAATTTGGAAAATATTAAGGAAAATGTGTGAAAAATTTGATATTTTTATTAATAATATGTAATTTTTATGTTTCAGATGCGGTAAAAACCACACCGAACGCACCGGACTGATGGGGGGGATGAAACAACGCAGGACTATCAACAAAACCTTGGATAAATTTGGAAGAATTTGGTCAAAAGTGACAATTTTATGTAAAAATTGAGAAAATCTGTCCTATGTATATAATTTTGTATATAACGTATATAAAATTTCGGCACAGCCGCACGCGCGCCGTCGAAACGAACAGATCGATACCAAACACTATGTGTATATGTCAATAGGGACTTGTAAAATTTTCGAAAATATCGTATGAAATTTTGCACGTTCTGCAGAGCTTAGGTAAACTCGGGTGTTAGCCGATTACAAAGAAAAAGTATGTTTTGAAGATTTTTGACTTTCCTTGTTGATTTTGGGCGCGCTTTCGCACGGGTCGGCTCGGGGGCCCACGGGGGGTCACAACTGAATGATTTTTGGAAAAATCGGTCGGATAATTTGGAAAATATTAAGGAAAATGTGTGAAAAATTTGATATTTTTATTAATAATATGTAATTTTTATGTTTCAGATGCGGTAAAAACCACACCGAACGCACCGGACTGATGGGGGGGATGAAACAACGCAGGACTATCAACAAAACCTTGGATAAATTTGGAAGAATTTGGTCAAAAGTGACAATTTTATGTAAAAATTGAGAAAATCTGTCCTATGTATATAATTTTGTATATAACGTATATAAAATTTCGGCACAGCCGCACGCGCGCCGTCGAAACGAACAGATCGATACCAAACACTATGTGTATATGTCAATAGGGACTTGTAAAATTTTCGAAAATATCGTATGAAATTTTGCACGTTCTGCAGAGCTTAGGTAAACTCGGGTGTTAGCCGATTACAAAGAAAAAGTATGTTTTGAAGATTTTTGACTTTCCTTGTTGATTTTGGGCGCGCTTTCGCACGGGTCGGCTCGGGGGCCCACGGGGGGTCACAACTGAATGATTTTTGGAAAAATCGGTCGGATAATTTGGAAAATATTAAGGAAAATGTGTGAAAAATTTGATATTTTTATTAATAATATGTAATTTTTATGTTTCAGATGCGGTAAAAACCACACCGAACGCACCGGACTGATGGGGGGGATGAAACAACGCAGGACTATCAACAAAACCTTGGATAAATTTGGAAGAATTTGGTCAAAAGTGACAATTTTATGTAAAAATTGAGAAAATCTGTCCTATGTATATAATTTTGTATATAACGTATATAAAATTTCGGCACAGCCGCACGCGCGCCGTCGAAACGAACAGATCGATACCAAACACTATGTGTATATGTCAATAGGGACTTGTAAAATTTTCGAAAATATCGTATGAAATTTTGCACGTTCTGCAGAGCTTAGGTAAACTCGGGTGTTAGCCGATTACAAAGAAAAAGTATGTTTTGAAGATTTTTGACTTTCCTTGTTGATTTTGGGCGCGCTTTCGCACGGGTCGGCTCGGGGGCCCACGCGGGGTCACAACTGAATGATTTTTGGAAAAATCGGTCGGATAATTTGGAAAATATTAAGGAAAATGTGTGAAAAATTTGATATTTTTATTAATAATATGTAATTTTTATGTTTCAGATGCGGTAAAAACCACACCGAACGCACCGGACTGATGGGGGGGATGAAACAACGCAGGACTATCAACAAAACCTTGGATAAATTTGGAAGAATTTGGTCAAAAGTGACAATTTTATGTAAAAATTGAGAAAATCTGTCCTATGTATATAATTTTGTATATAACGTATATAAAATTTCGGCACAGCCGCACGCGCGCCGTCGAAACGAACAGATCGATACCAAACACTATGTGTATATGTCAATAGGGACTTGTAAAATTTTCGAAAATATCGTATGAAATTTTGCACGTTCTGCAGAGCTTAGGTAAACTCGGGTGTTAGCCGATTACAAAGAAAAAGTATGTTTTGAAGATTTTTGACTTTCCTTGTTGATTTTGGGCGCGCTTTCGCACGGGTCGGCTCGGGGGCCCACGGGGGGTCACAACTGAATGATTTTTGGAAAAATCGGTCGGATAATTTGGAAAATATTAAGGAAAATGTGTGAAAAATTTGATATTTTTATTAATAATATGTAATTTTTATGTTTCAGATGCGGTAAAAACCACACCGAACGCACCGGACTGATGGGGGGGATGAAACAACGCAGGACTATCAACAAAACCTTGGATAAATTTGGAAGAATTTGGTCAAAAGTGACAATTTTATGTAAAAATTGAGAAAATCTGTCCTATGTATATAATTTTGTATATAACGTATATAAAATTTCGGCACAGCCGCACGCGCGCCGTCGAAACGAACAGATCGATACCAAACACTATGTGTATATGTCAATAGGGACTTGTAAAATTTTCGAAAATATCGTATGAAATTTTGCACGTTCTGCAGAGCTTAGGTAAACTCGGGTGTTAGCCGATTACAAAGAAAAAGTATGTTTTGAAGATTTTTGACTTTCCTTGTTGATTTTGGGCGCGCTTTCGCACGGGTCGGCTCGGGGGCCCACGGGGGGTCACAACTGAATGATTTTTGGAAAAATCGGTCGGATAATTTGGAAAATATTAAGGAAAATGTGTGAAAAATTTGATATTTTTATTAATAATATGTAATTTTTATGTTTCAGATGCGGTAAAAACCACACCGAACGCACCGGACTGATGGGGGGGATGAAACAACGCAGGACTATCAACAAAACCTTGGATAAATTTGGAAGAATTTGGTCAAAAGTGACAATTTTATGTAAAAATTGAGAAAATCTGTCCTATGTATATAATTTTGTATATAACGTATATAAAATTTCGGCACAGCCGCACGCGCGCCGTCGAAACGAACAGATCGATACCAAACACTATGTGTATATGTCAATAGGGACTTGTAAAATTTTCGAAAATATCGTATGAAATTTTGCACGTTCTGCAGAGCTTAGGTAAACTCGGGTGTTAGCCGATTACAAAGAAAAAGTATGTTTTGAAGATTTTTGACTTTCCTTGTTGATTTTGGGCGCGCTTTCGCACGGGTCGGCTCGGGGGCCCACGGGGGGTCACAACTGAATGATTTTTGGAAAAATCGGTCGGATAATTTGGAAAATATTAAGGAAAATGTGTGAAAAATTTGATATTTTTATTAATAATATGTAATTTTTATGTTTCAGATGCGGTAAAAACCACACCGAACGCACCGGACTGATGGGGGGGATGAAACAACGCAGGACTATCAACAAAACCTTGGATAAATTTGGAAGAATTTGGTCAAAAGTGACAATTTTATGTAAAAATTGAGAAAATCTGTCCTATGTATATAATTTTGTATATAACGTATATAAAATTTCGGCACAGCCGCACGCGCGCCGTCGAAACGAACAGATCGATACCAAACACTATGTGTATATGTCAATAGGGACTTGTAAAATTTTCGAAAATATCGTATGAAATTTTGCACGTTCTGCAGAGCTTAGGTAAACTCGGGTGTTAGCCGATTACAAAGAAAAAGTATGTTTTGAAGATTTTTGACTTTCCTTGTTGATTTTGGGCGCGCTTTCGCACGGGTCGGCTCGGGGGCCCACGGGGGGTCACAACTGAATGATTTTTGGAAAAATCGGTCGGATAATTTGGAAAATATTAAGGAAAATGTGTGAAAAATTTGATATTTTTATTAATAATATGTAATTTTTATGTTTCAGATGCGGTAAAAACCACACCGAACGCACCGGACTGATGGGGGGGATGAAACAACGCAGGACTATCAACAAAACCTTGGATAAATTTGGAAGAATTTGGTCAAAAGTGACAATTTTATGTAAAAATTGAGAAAATCTGTCCTATGTATATAATTTTGTATATAACGTATATAAAATTTCGGCACAGCCGCACGCGCGCCGTCGAAACGAACAGATCGATACCAAACACTATGTGTATATGTCAATAGGGACTTGTAAAATTTTCGAAAATATCGTATGAAATTTTGCACGTTCTGCAGAGCTTAGGTAAACTCGGGTGTTAGCCGATTACAAAGAAAAAGTATGTTTTGAAGATTTTTGACTTTCCTTGTTGATTTTGGGCGCGCTTTCGCACGGGTCGGCTCGGGGGCCCACGGGGGGTCACAACTGAATGATTTTTGGAAAAATCGGTCGGATAATTTGGAAAATATTAAGGAAAATGTGTGAAAAATTTGATATTTTTATTAATAATATGTAATTTTTATGTTTCAGATGCGGTAAAAACCACACCGAACGCACCGGACTGATGGGGGGGATGAAACAACGCAGGACTATCAACAAAACCTTGGATAAATTTGGAAGAATTTGGTCAAAAGTGACAATTTTATGTAAAAATTGAGAAAATCTGTCCTATGTATATAATTTTGTATATAACGTATATAAAATTTCGGCACAGCCGCACGCGCGCCGTCGAAACGAACAGATCGATACCAAACACTATGTGTATATGTCAATAGGGACTTGTAAAATTTTCGAAAATATCGTATGAAATTTTGCACGTTCTGCAGAGCTTAGGTAAACTCGGGTGTTAGCCGATTACAAAGAAAAAGTATGTTTTGAAGATTTTTGACTTTCCTTGTTGATTTTGGGCGCGCTTTCGCACGGGTCGGCTCGGGGGCCCACGGGGGGTCACAACTGAATGATTTTTGGAAAAATCGGTCGGATAATTTGGAAAATATTAAGGAAAATGTGTGAAAAATTTGATATTTTTATTAATAATATGTAATTTTTATGTTTCAGATGCGGTAAAAACCACACCGAACGCACCGGACTGATGGGGGGGATGAAACAACGCAGGACTATCAACAAAACCTTGGATAAATTTGGAAGAATTTGGTCAAAAGTGACAATTTTATGTAAAAATTGAGAAAATCTGTCCTATGTATATAATTTTGTATATAACGTATATAAAATTTCGGCACAGCCGCACGCGCGCCGTCGAAACGAACAGATCGATACCAAACACTATGTGTATATGTCAATAGGGACTTGTAAAATTTTCGAAAATATCGTATGAAATTTTGCACGTTCTGCAGAGCTTAGGTAAACTCGGGTGTTAGCCGATTACAAAGAAAAAGTATGTTTTGAAGATTTTTGACTTTCCTTGTTGATTTTGGGCGCGCTTTCGCACGGGTCGGCTCGGGGGCCCACGGGGGGTCACAACTGAATGATTTTTGGAAAAATCGGTCGGATAATTTGGAAAATATTAAGGAAAATGTGTGAAAAATTTGATATTTTTATTAATAATATGTAATTTTTATGTTTCAGATGCGGTAAAAACCACACCGAACGCACCGGACTGATGGGGGGGATGAAACAACGCAGGACTATCAACAAAACCTTGGATAAATTTGGAAGAATTTGGTCAAAAGTGACAATTTTATGTAAAAATTGAGAAAATCTGTCCTATGTATATAATTTTGTATATAACGTATATAAAATTTCGGCACAGCCGCACGCGCGCCGTCGAAACGAACAGATCGATACCAAACACTATGTGTATATGTCAATAGGGACTTGTAAAATTTTCGAAAATATCGTATGAAATTTTGCACGTTCTGCAGAGCTTAGGTAAACTCGGGTGTTAGCCGATTACAAAGAAAAAGTATGTTTTGAAGATTTTTGACTTTCCTTGTTGATTTTGGGCGCGCTTTCGCACGGGTCGGCTCGGGGGCCCACGGGGGGTCACAACTGAATGATTTTTGGAAAAATCGGTCGGATAATTTGGAAAATATTAAGGAAAATGTGTGAAAAATTTGATATTTTTATTAATAATATGTAATTTTTATGTTTCAGATGCGGTAAAAACCACACCGAACGCACCGGACTGATGGGGGGGATGAAACAACGCAGGACTATCAACAAAACCTTGGATAAATTTGGAAGAATTTGGTCAAAAGTGACAATTTTATGTAAAAATTGAGAAAATCTGTCCTATGTATATAATTTTGTATATAACGTATATAAAATTTCGGCACAGCCGCACGCGCGCCGTCGAAACGAACAGATCGATACCAAACACTATGTGTATATGTCAATAGGGACTTGTAAAATTTTCGAAAATATCGTATGAAATTTTGCACGTTCTGCAGAGCTTAGGTAAACTCGGGTGTTAGCCGATTACAAAGAAAAAGTATGTTTTGAAGATTTTTGACTTTCCTTGTTGATTTTGGGCGCGCTTTCGCACGGGTCGGCTCGGGGGCCCACGGGGGGTCACAACTGAATGATTTTTGGAAAAATCGGTCGGATAATTTGGAAAATATTAAGGAAAATGTGTGAAAAATTTGATATTTTTATTAATAATATGTAATTTTTATGTTTCAGATGCGGTAAAAACCACACCGAACGCACCGGACTGATGGGGGGGATGAAACAACGCAGGACTATCAACAAAACCTTGGATAAATTTGGAAGAATTTGGTCAAAAGTGACAATTTTATGTAAAAATTGAGAAAATCTGTCCTATGTATATAATTTTGTATATAACGTATATA
Source organism: Amorpha juglandis (assembly GCA_949126905.1). Taxonomy (NCBI): domain Eukaryota; kingdom Metazoa; phylum Arthropoda; class Insecta; order Lepidoptera; family Sphingidae; genus Amorpha; species Amorpha juglandis. The sequence continues at coordinate 6,126 of OX421375.1, read as the reverse complement.
AAATTTCGGCACAGCCGCACGCGCGCCGTCGAAACGAACAGATCGATACCAAACACTATGTGTATATGTCAATAGGGACTTGTAAAATTTTCGAAAATATCGTATGAAATTTTGCACGTTCTGCAGAGCTTAGGTAAACTCGGGTGTTAGCCGATTACAAAGAAAAAGTATGTTTTGAAGATTTTTGACTTTCCTTGTTGATTTTGGGCGCGCTTTCGCACGGGTCGGCTCGGGGGCCCACGGGGGGTCACAACTGAATGATTTTTGGAAAAATCGGTCGGATAATTTGGAAAATATTAAGGAAAATGTGTGAAAAATTTGATATTTTTATTAATAATATGTAATTTTTATGTTTCAGATGCGGTAAAAACCACACCGAACGCACCGGACTGATGGGGGGGATGAAACAACGCAGGACTATCAACAAAACCTTGGATAAATTTGGAAGAATTTGGTCAAAAGTGACAATTTTATGTAAAAATTGAGAAAATCTGTCCTATGTATATAATTTTGTATATAACGTATATAAAATTTCGGCACAGCCGCACGCGCGCCGTCGAAACGAACAGATCGATACCAAACACTATGTGTATATGTCAATAGGGACTTGTAAAATTTTCGAAAATATCGTATGAAATTTTGCACGTTCTGCAGAGCTTAGGTAAACTCGGGTGTTAGCCGATTACAAAGAAAAAGTATGTTTTGAAGATTTTTGACTTTCCTTGTTGATTTTGGGCGCGCTTTCGCACGGGTCGGCTCGGGGGCCCACGGGGGGTCACAACTGAATGATTTTTGGAAAAATCGGTCGGATAATTTGGAAAATATTAAGGAAAATGTGTGAAAAATTTGATATTTTTATTAATAATATGTAATTTTTATGTTTCAGATGCGGTAAAAACCACACCGAACGCACCGGACTGATGGGGGGGATGAAACAACGCAGGACTATCAACAAAACCTTGGATAAATTTGGAAGAATTTGGTCAAAAGTGACAATTTTATGTAAAAATTGAGAAAATCTGTCCTATGTATATAATTTTGTATATAACGTATATAAAATTTCGGCACAGCCGCACGCGCGCCGTCGAAACGAACAGATCGATACCAAACACTATGTGTATATGTCAATAGGGACTTGTAAAATTTTCGAAAATATCGTATGAAATTTTGCACGTTCTGCAGAGCTTAGGTAAACTCGGGTGTTAGCCGATTACAAAGAAAAAGTATGTTTTGAAGATTTTTGACTTTCCTTGTTGATTTTGGGCGCGCTTTCGCACGGGTCGGCTCGGGGGCCCACGGGGGGTCACAACTGAATGATTTTTGGAAAAATCGGTCGGATAATTTGGAAAATATTAAGGAAAATGTGTGAAAAATTTGATATTTTTATTAATAATATGTAATTTTTATGTTTCAGATGCGGTAAAAACCACACCGAACGCACCGGACTGATGGGGGGGATGAAACAACGCAGGACTATCAACAAAACCTTGGATAAATTTGGAAGAATTTGGTCAAAAGTGACAATTTTATGTAAAAATTGAGAAAATCTGTCCTATGTATATAATTTTGTATATAACGTATATAAAATTTCGGCACAGCCGCACGCGCGCCGTCGAAACGAACAGATCGATACCAAACACTATGTGTATATGTCAATAGGGACTTGTAAAATTTTCGAAAATATCGTATGAAATTTTGCACGTTCTGCAGAGCTTAGGTAAACTCGGGTGTTAGCCGATTACAAAGAAAAAGTATGTTTTGAAGATTTTTGACTTTCCTTGTTGATTTTGGGCGCGCTTTCGCACGGGTCGGCTCGGGGGCCCACGGGGGGTCACAACTGAATGATTTTTGGAAAAATCGGTCGGATAATTTGGAAAATATTAAGGAAAATGTGTGAAAAATTTGATATTTTTATTAATAATATGTAATTTTTATGTTTCAGATGCGGTAAAAACCACACCGAACGCACCGGACTGATGGGGGGGATGAAACAACGCAGGACTATCAACAAAACCTTGGATAAATTTGGAAGAATTTGGTCAAAAGTGACAATTTTATGTAAAAATTGAGAAAATCTGTCCTATGTATATAATTTTGTATATAACGTATATAAAATTTCGGCACAGCCGCACGCGCGCCGTCGAAACGAACAGATCGATACCAAACACTATGTGTATATGTCAATAGGGACTTGTAAAATTTTCGAAAATATCGTATGAAATTTTGCACGTTCTGCAGAGCTTAGGTAAACTCGGGTGTTAGCCGATTACAAAGAAAAAGTATGTTTTGAAGATTTTTGACTTTCCTTGTTGATTTTGGGCGCGCTTTCGCACGGGTCGGCTCGGGGGCCCACGGGGGGTCACAACTGAATGATTTTTGGAAAAATCGGTCGGATAATTTGGAAAATATTAAGGAAAATGTGTGAAAAATTTGATATTTTTATTAATAATATGTAATTTTTATGTTTCAGATGCGGTAAAAACCACACCGAACGCACCGGACTGATGGGGGGGATGAAACAACGCAGGACTATCAACAAAACCTTGGATAAATTTGGAAGAATTTGGTCAAAAGTGACAATTTTATGTAAAAATTGAGAAAATCTGTCCTATGTATATAATTTTGTATATAACGTATATAAAATTTCGGCACAGCCGCACGCGCGCCGTCGAAACGAACAGATCGATACCAAACACTATGTGTATATGTCAATAGGGACTTGTAAAATTTTCGAAAATATCGTATGAAATTTTGCACGTTCTGCAGAGCTTAGGTAAACTCGGGTGTTAGCCGATTACAAAGAAAAAGTATGTTTTGAAGATTTTTGACTTTCCTTGTTGATTTTGGGCGCGCTTTCGCACGGGTCGGCTCGGGGGCCCACGGGGGGTCACAACTGAATGATTTTTGGAAAAATCGGTCGGATAATTTGGAAAATATTAAGGAAAATGTGTGAAAAATTTGATATTTTTATTAATAATATGTAATTTTTATGTTTCAGATGCGGTAAAAACCACACCGAACGCACCGGACTGATGGGGGGGATGAAACAACGCAGGACTATCAACAAAACCTTGGATAAATTTGGAAGAATTTGGTCAAAAGTGACAATTTTATGTAAAAATTGAGAAAATCTGTCCTATGTATATAATTTTGTATATAACGTATATAAAATTTCGGCACAGCCGCACGCGCGCCGTCGAAACGAACAGATCGATACCAAACACTATGTGTATATGTCAATAGGGACTTGTAAAATTTTCGAAAATATCGTATGAAATTTTGCACGTTCTGCAGAGCTTAGGTAAACTCGGGTGTTAGCCGATTACAAAGAAAAAGTATGTTTTGAAGATTTTTGACTTTCCTTGTTGATTTTGGGCGCGCTTTCGCACGGGTCGGCTCGGGGGCCCACGGGGGGTCACAACTGAATGATTTTTGGAAAAATCGGTCGGATAATTTGGAAAATATTAAGGAAAATGTGTGAAAAATTTGATATTTTTATTAATAATATGTAATTTTTATGTTTCAGATGCGGTAAAAACCACACCGAACGCACCGGACTGATGGGGGGGATGAAACAACGCAGGACTATCAACAAAACCTTGGATAAATTTGGAAGAATTTGGTCAAAAGTGACAATTTTATGTAAAAATTGAGAAAATCTGTCCTATGTATATAATTTTGTATATAACGTATATAAAATTTCGGCACAGCCGCACGCGCGCCGTCGAAACGAACAGATCGATACCAAACACTATGTGTATATGTCAATAGGGACTTGTAAAATTTTCGAAAATATCGTATGAAATTTTGCACGTTCTGCAGAGCTTAGGTAAACTCGGGTGTTAGCCGATTACAAAGAAAAAGTATGTTTTGAAGATTTTTGACTTTCCTTGTTGATTTTGGGCGCGCTTTCGCACGGGTCGGCTCGGGGGCCCACGGGGGGTCACAACTGAATGATTTTTGGAAAAATCGGTCGGATAATTTGGAAAATATTAAGGAAAATGTGTGAAAAATTTGATATTTTTATTAATAATATGTAATTTTTATGTTTCAGATGCGGTAAAAACCACACCGAACGCACCGGACTGATGGGGGGGATGAAACAACGCAGGACTATCAACAAAACCTTGGATAAATTTGGAAGAATTTGGTCAAAAGTGACAATTTTATGTAAAAATTGAGAAAATCTGTCCTATGTATATAATTTTGTATATAACGTATATAAAATTTCGGCACAGCCGCACGCGCGCCGTCGAAACGAACAGATCGATACCAAACACTATGTGTATATGTCAATAGGGACTTGTAAAATTTTCGAAAATATCGTATGAAATTTTGCACGTTCTGCAGAGCTTAGGTAAACTCGGGTGTTAGCCGATTACAAAGAAAAAGTATGTTTTGAAGATTTTTGACTTTCCTTGTTGATTTTGGGCGCGCTTTCGCACGGGTCGGCTCGGGGGCCCACGGGGGGTCACAACTGAATGATTTTTGGAAAAATCGGTCGGATAATTTGGAAAATATTAAGGAAAATGTGTGAAAAATTTGATATTTTTATTAATAATATGTAATTTTTATGTTTCAGATGCGGTAAAAACCACACCGAACGCACCGGACTGATGGGGGGGATGAAACAACGCAGGACTATCAACAAAACCTTGGATAAATTTGGAAGAATTTGGTCAAAAGTGACAATTTTATGTAAAAATTGAGAAAATCTGTCCTATGTATATAATTTTGTATATAACGTATATAAAATTTCGGCACAGCCGCACGCGCGCCGTCGAAACGAACAGATCGATACCAAACACTATGTGTATATGTCAATAGGGACTTGTAAAATTTTCGAAAATATCGTATGAAATTTTGCACGTTCTGCAGAGCTTAGGTAAACTCGGGTGTTAGCCGATTACAAAGAAAAAGTATGTTTTGAAGATTTTTGACTTTCCTTGTTGATTTTGGGCGCGCTTTCGCACGGGTCGGCTCGGGGGCCCACGGGGGGTCACAACTGAATGATTTTTGGAAAAATCGGTCGGATAATTTGGAAAATATTAAGGAAAATGTGTGAAAAATTTGATATTTTTATTAATAATATGTAATTTTTATGTTTCAGATGCGGTAAAAACCACACCGAACGCACCGGACTGATGGGGGGGATGAAACAACGCAGGACTATCAACAAAACCTTGGATAAATTTGGAAGAATTTGGTCAAAAGTGACAATTTTATGTAAAAATTGAGAAAATCTGTCCTATGTATATAATTTTGTATATAACGTATATAAAATTTCGGCACAGCCGCACGCGCGCCGTCGAAACGAACAGATCGATACCAAACACTATGTGTATATGTCAATAGGGACTTGTAAAATTTTCGAAAATATCGTATGAAATTTTGCACGTTCTGCAGAGCTTAGGTAAACTCGGGTGTTAGCCGATTACAAAGAAAAAGTATGTTTTGAAGATTTTTGACTTTCCTTGTTGATTTTGGGCGCGCTTTCGCACGGGTCGGCTCGGGGGCCCACGGGGGGTCACAACTGAATGATTTTTGGAAAAATCGGTCGGATAATTTGGAAAATATTAAGGAAAATGTGTGAAAAATTTGATATTTTTATTAATAATATGTAATTTTTATGTTTCAGATGCGGTAAAAACCACACCGAACGCACCGGACTGATGGGGGGGATGAAACAACGCAGGACTATCAACAAAACCTTGGATAAATTTGGAAGAATTTGGTCAAAAGTGACAATTTTATGTAAAAATTGAGAAAATCTGTCCTATGTATATAATTTTGTATATAACGTATATAAAATTTCGGCACAGCCGCACGCGCGCCGTCGAAACGAACAGATCGATACCAAACACTATGTGTATATGTCAATAGGGACTTGTAAAATTTTCGAAAATATCGTATGAAATTTTGCACGTTCTGCAGAGCTTAGGTAAACTCGGGTGTTAGCCGATTACAAAGAAAAGTATGTTTTGAAGATTTTTGACTTTCCTTGTTGATTTTGGGCGCGCTTTCGCACGGGTCGGCTCGGGGGCCCACGGGGGGTCACAACTGAATGATTTTTGGAAAATCGGTCGGATAATTTGGAAAATATTAAGGAAAATGTGTGAAAAATTT